>JAJEKV010000099.1:1326296-1808535 GCA_021234155.1 Isoetes taiwanensis | reverse complement strand
ATAATTTGTGCGCTGATTTCAGTTACGTATTGCTGTGTTGATTCTTTAACATAATCCACTGCAAAACCCATTGCTTCCAACTCGGCCGGGAGATGAATATATCTCGGACTATGGCCGGGCGTGGTCCCCGGTTGCCAAATCAATAGGACAATCATATGGACGATGCTGCGGGAGTTCTTGGCCTGGGCTTTGTCTGAAACATCGGAGAAATGCTGCAACCATATTTATCTGGAGAAAGCATTGGGCGGTCTTAGAGCTAGCCGATGGAGTGAGAACGCTGGGATTACCGCCAAACAACGGAAACTGGTGATCTCTTGCAGCTTCTGGATTTATTAAACTCGCGAAATCTTATGAGGGGCATGGAAGAGCCTCCATAAAAGCATGAGCAGGAACATGAACATGGCTAGACTGAGGCGGATCAAGAGCGGGCCAGAACGGAGCAGGAGGGCATTTGGAACGGGAGGCGAGCTGAGCGCGAACAGGCGGGGAACTAGAGGACGCTCATCAAGAACGCTGATCGTCGGGGCATGAAGCGCGGGCGGCGGGGCAAGGCGGATGGCGGGAACAGCAAACGGCAGGGCCAGTCGAGGGGCCTGATCACGGATGCGATGGGCCCTGATCTGCGGTTGGCGCGGAACTGCGACTGGAGCTTCAGCAAATATATGGGAAATGATCTAAACGTCGCCTGTTATGCGGGTGCCTCGGGCACTTGGAGCCCAGACCCAAGACTAATGGCGCGGGTCAGAAGGAATACAAAGGCTCCTCGAACAAAACACGAAGGCGCGGTGATGCATTTGCAGGAGATCTGCCATCAGTCTGCCCGACTGGGAGGCGGGATGCTCCAACCTTGCTTCTAGGGATGGGCGTGCTATGGCGAGCGCTTTTGTATCAACAAAACAAGCATTTGCACCACAATCAAGTTTAAACTTAACGGCTTGCCGCACGATTCTCCATCTTCCCGATTTCAATGATATATAGGGGCCAGAATGCCTTCTTGACCTTGTCCAGGTGGAATAAACATGTCAGAAAATGTGGAAGTGCGAGAGAAAGGAGGCCGGTAGGCGAGAGACTCCTACTACTCGGACCGACCCCTGAAGTTCCGTGACTTGGGCGCTTTCTCAGGGCATCCACGAGCAATATGTTAGCTCCTCCACTGATGGGAGGCAAGGATGACCTCCTCTCTCTTCGGCCGGATAAAGGTCCTCGAGCTGCCAGATCAATGCACTGGTCTGCAACTCTTGATTCTGGTTGACAGAGGCATAGCTCTGACGTTTGTGTGATTCGAAAACGACTCGTCTGTCTGCGTTCAAAGGCCCGATTATCATCCCAGTTACCTGCAATCGATACCAGCACCGGCATCCTCAGGCAACATCAGCCCGAGCGGTATCTGCTTAATTGTGAAATTACGTGCATATGCGAAACGGGCGAGAGCCTTGTAGGTGCAAAAGTTTTGTGGCTAGCGTGCTTGTTGACGTCCGGTCTCCAAAACATGCCTCGACTCTGCGATGCGGCAAAATCTTGCAACTCTGGGGCTCCTTTCTCCAATAAAGGAGCAAACCAATAGAGCTGGCCTGTGAGGGAGAACCAATCAGCCCAATAGCTTGTTCTGGGCGTGGGATATCTATGAGGGTGTTTGGATGCGGCGTCGATTCAAAACCCGCGAACTTGGACCCGATGCCGTCAAACTTCTCGGCGAGGCTGATCTTAGGCTCTGATAGCCCCTGTCGAGAACTAAGCGATTCATGTGAAGCAACACGTTCCTTAAGCTCCTTATTATCCAATTGCAGCTGGCGGCATACTTGAACAAAATTTCGGACGGACTGCAATAACATGAAACCTCCTCCATAGATATAAAATCACCAAATCACGAGCAAAAATGCTTAGGATCGGAAGCGAGGGAAAAGAACCGTGGGGATTCGGGTTCAAGCTGGTCATGAACCTACTCGAAAACAAAGGAAAATCACGTGGAAAATCACGAAAAACGGACGAATCGCCAAAGATGGGCCAAAAATTTGATATGAATAGGAATCAAGAATACAATGGCCGAAGGCAGCGGGGGAACGAAGGCAGGATGCCTTGAAGGCTCAAAGGCTGGCGTTGGGCGGAATGGTTTGGCAGCAAAGAAGAGGTGCCTCCTTATATCTAGACCAGCGGTCGAGGATCGCGCCACTCAATGGATGAGATGGCGCCAAGTGTCGCTGCATGCATTTAGGTTCTAGAACATTCTAGAACCTTAACCGGAAGAATAGTCCACATATATGAGGAAAGGCGTGAAGGAATATTTCAGCGGTGGCCTTACTTAGCAGGGTGTGTGACTTCGCAGTGGAAGGTTGCGGTTCAAATCTGTCTTGTGCAACTACCCTTTTGCATCGGGTGTGATGACCATCTTTTGTACATATGAGTATAATGTTAAGTATGTAATCTGAATATCAGGTATGGTCGTCCACGGCCTTATCCGCCGATCTTGGGGGACTATCATCTCCCTAAAGAGATGCGATCTGCCGGGGTGGCATCTTCGATATGTGTTAAATAAATCCGTTCTTGAGTCATATGGCGATGCATGCTGAATCTAAAAACCAACTTCTAGAATGGTTAGTCCGCGAAGGAAGAACATAAAACTTGTGAGACACATAACCTTTCTTGATGGTCGTGATGATCACATTTGCCTTGTTACTTTCTTTTGGAAGTAAAGTATGACAATTTGCCACAATAGCGCATGTTAGAACGATTCATGGGCTTTTGTTGAATCCTTTGCTTGCATCATCCTTGTTGAATTGATGATTGAAGAACCCGAACTAGATGTCGTGAATTAGGTGAGAAACTTTTGGGCTTGTCTCCATAGTTTAACCTTGTTATGAGTATAAGCGATAACCCCATCATAGAAGTGTTCAATGACTTTCTTCTAGTTTCTTCTTGAAGAAGCATTGCTATGGTGGATTGCAATGACATATTATTAGAGGCGACTCGACTAATCTAGCGGCTCCCATTGCTTGGCCTATAGATTGTATAAAAAGTATCATAGGAAGGAGGCAAACTTTCTAGAAGGGCCATCCTTTGCATCAGTATCTTGAATTGGAGAGCCAAGCTGCGTCAAGTTGCTCCAAAAGTGTCTTGAATTCATTGATGAATTCGGCCGTGTTTTGATTTTCCACTATTTGGAGAGATTTATAAAATCGTTTTCTTAGAAAAAGTTTGGTACATGCGTCTTGAGGTTCATACATACCAACTAGATGTTTCCAAGCTTCTTTGGGCGTTTTGGCTTGCTGACATAAGTCACCATTGTCCTAGCCAGTTGAGTATCATACAGCGAGTGCTCTACCATGTGGGCCTCCCATTTAGCCTTCTCCTCTTGGGCAGTTGGTTGTACTTTAGAACCATCAACTATTCTCCATAAATCTTTTTCTAGAAGTAGCGTCTTCATTTTTAAGTTTCGGTGATGGAATTGGCGCGTCAAAATATCTCTATGAGGCGATGTGTCTACCGGTTAAAGTAGCAGCCATAATTATGATTTGATTATAAAAAATCAATCGGGGAGGGATAAAAAGAAATTGAAAGAATTTCTATCGGCCTCAAGAATGCTTCTAATTAGCGGCTCAATGCCATTTCCGTCTTTTGCTAATCTCGATTTACTTTGAATATTGCCTTTCTTATTCTTGATTCTCACGTTGTGTGATTAAACTTATTGATCGCGAGAAATAGCGTTGGATTCTTGATTTCTTGTACTTGCTTAGATCGTGAGAAACCAAGCTCACGATACCATGAAATTAAATATAATGCATGTGAGAAAAAACAAAATCTTATATATTCATACAAAATTGAATAGATAATGGAATCATATATTCATGTATGGTGAGAATACATATATGTCTTGAGAGATAGTGCTTGAACCCGGGAAGGGCTCCCGGTATTTGTGCAATGCTTGAGTTGAATCTATTGAAAATATAGAAAATATGATAGTTTATGCAAGCGGTGAAAGGATATCCAGAAGGTCATGAGGGGCATGTCTTTTTAAAAAAGGACATGGCTATTGAAAAAAGGTAGTGACTATTGGAGATATGGATCAAGGAGGTGGACAAGCCTATGTGGCTTTAAGGATGATGTGGCAAAATGTTGGCGGTTTGCAAGCGGGGTAACTGCGAGAATACCATTCGTTAACGAGGGGGCACCATAAGCAAATAGGTACCCAGCCCATGAGCGGCTTGGTATGATACGGAGTTGAAATTGGCGAAAGCGGATTGATAGTCCATCTAAATTGTATCGGCATATAAGAGGCTAGTCAAAGGAAAAAGCTGGAATATAAGGCAAGATATTCTAGCAAATAGTTTAAGAAAGCAGCAAAGCGCGTCCCACTAAAAGGGATCGTTTTGAGACCAGTGAGAGAAAATGTATGCAATACATCGTACTTTAGGGAGAGGCTAAACATGCTTGCATGAAGAAGCCACATCGGTTTTGTTGTTACTTTGGAGGATGTAAATAAAGGCATTGAATGTTTGGCTCGTGGCAAGGCACAAGATATTGATGGGTTACAGGCAAAACACCTCAAGGATGATGGTGTAGAGTTGGAAACAATTCGATTTCAGATTTACTCAATCAAGCTATCACAAAAAGGGTTTTCTTGGAAAAACAAGTCGATACACTCAATACATAAGCAAGGAGATGTGTTTGCTGCCAAATAACTCTGAGGATGGTCATGAAGTTGCCCCTATACTTGCTAAACTTTTTGGTAAAGATTTTTGATTTAAAACTTACATTTGGGCGGAGGAACACAACATGTAAGCACGAGGGGCAAGCGGGGCTTGGGGCTGGTTTTCTCCATAGACCATTTGCTTACTCTCGGGACCATGATAAAAAAGGCCCGGATCACAAGGGAAACCATTGCTATCTTTTGCTTTGTCAATTTTGTTAAAGCATTCGACCACGATATCTACCGCCCGAAACTCACACCTTGCCATGGCTTGGTGTTCCATGTGAATGGATACAGGCTATTGGGAGATTGTAAGAATCGGTCACGGGGAGAGTGGTTACGCAGAAGCGGGTATGTCGACTTGATTATCGGTGATGTTGGAGTGAAACAAGGATGCACCCTCTCTCATTTGCTATATATCAATCAAGCTGGAGGGCTTCATGTGGTAATACTTTTATTATATGCGATGATCTACTTTTATGTTCATATCTGGTGAAAAGATTTGCAGAAGCAATTGGATGTGTTGCATGAATTTTTTTGTTCACAATTTGGGCTTACTTGATCAATTTGGGAAAGATTAAGGTCTTAGGCTTTGGAGCATTTCTTTGCTATGCTTTATCGGGGAAGAAGTGGTTGGAAAGGCTCAATCTTATAGTATTTGGGACACCAAGTGTTCACGAGGTGCAAAGCCTTGGACAAAAGGCGTGGATCCGAGAATTGCGGCAACCACGAAAGCATTATCATATGGCAAACATGTGTTGTGCGCCCATATCACATATATTACTTTGAGGAAAAAAGCTGTTTGATGCACTAGTAATGCTAGTTATTATGTATGCGGTGAAATTTGGGGACCATCGCTATGTAGATCTAAATGGCAAGAGGCAATCTGAGAAAGCGTGGCCACATATGGCTGGCGAAGATAAAAGAGGGCGGTCCCATATGAGCTTACGCTATATGATAGTGGTTCATTACCCTTGGAAATCAATCGATGTGCAACACCACGAGATACTTGGATCGGAAAAAAACAAAAGCGGTGACTTTCTCATATGGCGGGACCCATAACGTTCTTTGCTTTCGGCTTGAGGTAGGAGGTGAGCTTCTTTGCTATAAGGGCGATAGAAGGATGGATGGGTCGATTTAACTTGGCGTTTGTCCTTACACAAAGGAGTTTAAGACTTATGCTTTTTTCGGCTTATTGTGATGCCTCTTTAAAAAGGAGCTTATATCTAGGATTTTTTAACGGCGTGTCCATGCCGTTGCAACCATACCAAGCTGTGGGAGTGTGGAATGGTCTTTGGAACTCCATGAGCACACTCCGGTCTATCATGGGATATTTGTCATGTAAGTGTCATGTCTCTTCAGAAATTAATGTCATGCCTCTCTATCTCAACTCCCTCACCTTAAGCGCTTGATTCTTTGGTCCTCTTTAAGTTTCAACCATGGTTTCAATCATCAAGCAATGTGATCTCATGCGAATCGTGCAATTGCTTTCGAATCGCCACGGAAACATATTATGAAGTACCAGAGCATCACTAATGTTTTGAGTAATGTTTTTCTTACAATATGTTACGAATGTCTTTGGATATGGTTTTGTTCCATAGCCTCACGGACTTCAAGTGACATTAATAAACTTTACTACTACTACTACTACTACTACTACTACTACTACTACTACTACTACTACTACTACTACTACTACTACTACTACTACTACTACTACTACTACTACTACTACTACTACTACTACTACTACTACTACTACTACTACTACTACTACTACTACTACTACTACTACTACTACTACTACTACTACTACTACTACTAATACTACTACTACTACTACAATATACTACAATTATTGGAATATTTTGGAATATTTGGTTGTGATGACAAGGACAAGGCCTATTATAGTTTCTATTAGAAAGAAAGCTTCCATTCCATTTTATCCCTATTGCTTAAGCGGCTCTAAAGCGAGAAGGTGATGAAGTATTGCTTTCAGGAGTCCTTTGGAGACATTCAAAGAAAATACAAATAATTTAGCCATGCGGAAAGGGTTGATAGCTCTACAAATGGCAAAAGATTTGGAAAGTCACCATGTATAGAAAGGCGGCCAAGTGAATGATGCTTAGTTAGTGACAAGACTGGAGGGGATTTTTTTTTTTTGTTGAAGGACGTCATACTTTATTCAATCAAAGAGTCAAATATGCAGATATTGCAATTAAAGGATCCATATATATGTTCACTCTTTGAAATGCAACATATTCTAGAACCCAATTACAAGCAAATTCATAGAATGGGTCTAGCTAGAAATGTAGGATGACGAATAGATATCCACAACCATAATTCTATCCCAAAATAGAAATTAAACGTCGAATCCACATTTAGGAACCCTATAAAAATAGAATCAAAATAGATTCATTATCCTAAAAAGGCAGTAGCGTACGGAAGACATTTATGATTACCTCCCGTGTAACAATGCTTCTCCTTGCAAAATGTTTTGCATAGCTACAAACTCCAAAACTAACAAACACAATAGTGTACCTCCATCGCCGTAGGAAAACACGAGCGAAATATTGGCTCCCGAAAGGGGGTTGGATTCCAAAAAACAGCGAGCCGAATACACCATGCATAAAAATTATATGTTTATTATTATATGAAAATCAATTTTATTGCAATAGCGTTATTGTGGTATGAGATGGCGATTAGTTTGGTTTTCAACTTCCTTCTTGTGAGTTTAAACCGCCTTTTAACATTTTTTTTTTACTTGGAGGGTATTTGACTCACACAATACTTTTTGGGCGTATTTAACTCACATAATTTACATGCGAATCTACAAGTCGAATACCCCATTTTTGGTTTTTTACTTGGAGGGGTATTCTACTCACAATACCTTTTGGGCATATTTGACTCACATAATTTAATGCAAATCTACAAGTCGAATACCCCATTTTTGGTATTCGACTTGCAATTTAGAAGACAATCTACGAGTCTAATACCCCATTGGAATCCAACCCATAATTGGGAGCCAATAAATGCACCGAGGAAAACAACCTAGAAAACATGAAATTGTGCCTTTAACAATAATACATTAACTAAATGAGGTTCAATTGAACATGCATAGAAAATAATAGAGGCACCCATCCTATATTATCGGGTTATGTTGATTTGTTGTGAAAGGTGGTATTAAACCTAAAGCCCCATTTTTCCCCTAAATCCCACCTCCTTTTTTTTTCTTAATCGAAATCCTAAGAAGCCCCCAAAAGTTTGTTTTCGTTCCAAAAAAAAAAATGTCTCATAGAAGCCCTTCCTTAAGGCCTTATTTAAGTCAAAGGTATTGATCAAGAACTTATATGTGAAAGAAATTAATAGAATAGAATAGAATAGAATATGATTTTATCGTCCCACGGAGACCAACCGGCCTATGGGACCCAAGTACAAAGAGAGAGCAGCGGTATTGCCGAAGAAGGGTTTTTTCGGAGGAAAACCTTAGTAGCAATAAGGATCGACATCGCACATTTATATACATAATCACAAGTACAGGTGAGGTTAATGCCGGACGGGGGCATAAGCGAGTCGCGTATCCATTACCTCCGGTACGATCCCAACAAGCCCTCGGAGGCCGTGCTCGGTAGCTCATGCAAGGCGATGGGGCACAACTAACCGAGCATCTGAGAGGCCGGATATGCTCATTACGGAACGAGACCTGGAGGGCGTGACTTTCATCCTCAATGGCACTGTTGACGGCAGCGGCGGACTCTGTCCTCAGCGGCTCGAATCCATCTCCCCGTCTCAATGCGGGAGGTGGTGTGCACTGTCTTGAATGGAAGCAATCACCTGGCGGCTTTTCATGGGTAGATGGGTGCGAGGTAGTGGTGTGGGCCCCTCGTGAGCATGGGATTAACTGCTTTGTCGATAATTTGCCACCTTGACATGTGTGGGGCCTCGCATCCCAAAGCTTGGCCATGAAGCAAGCATCAAATCTTGCTTCAAGGCGGTAGCGTTCCTTCGGTGTATGCAGCGGTCCACATCTGTGGTATTGCTGCACATTCCATAGCGAGAACCAGCGGGCTTGCTTGTCTTTCCAGCAGGCTTTGAGTCATTTGCGGGGCCCATCGCTCTTGCCAAAGCAAGGTTGGGCGGCGAGGGCTTCATCAATGGTAGCACCTCTTAATTAAACCTTGGATGTTGTATACAATTGCAAACACATATAGCTAAATATTATATTAGGAAGTGTATTCATACAGACATTTCTTCAAAGATGCTTGTGTTGGCTATCATTTATAGATTCCAAGTGGTTATGTATAATCTTAGCTCGACTTTCATTACTTATATATAATTTATTTATGCCTAAATAAACCAACATTTTAGCCATATATGATAACATTGAACTACAACTTACATGGCATGTTGAATATCTAACATCATTTATATCCAATCTTAGCAATGTCGTCTTCATTCATTCACGCTCTTAAAAGGCACATAAGCATTAACACCAATGCTAAATATTCCTTATATCTAATCTAAGTAATGCAAGACAGGAAGATAGTATTCTCAATTTCGTGAAGAAGATCATCAACGTATTACTGATCACATCATCAATGTACTCGAAGTACAATGATCAGATCATCTAATGAGTTCATCAATGTGTTCGAAATACTGATCAGATCTTCTAATCAATTCATAGGGTAAGTGAAGAAACATTAAAAAGAAAAACCCACATCAAATTGAGAAGCCCGCATCAGATTGAAGATAGTATTGCAAATAACAAAGCAGTAGCAATTTATATTTGCTTCTCCTATTTGAAGCATGTATATGATTGTGAATACGATGAAAACCTTCGGAATCGTAATACAATGATCAGATCATAAGGAGCAGGATAAGGCCCTAACTTCTGATGAAAATCAAACGCATCAATGCATACTCTCTACACGTAGCCCGTATACATATTTGTACTCATCCATATTATGCTACATCCTAACATTTTTTGCCCCATAGTTTCGACCAAGGTCTATCTGGAGGTTCCCATGGAAAAGGCAAAAAGCCATGTAAGGGCACGTTCCCATGGAACCGACCCAACTCTATCTCCTTCCGATCCACGTCGAGGTTGTGCAGTTCCCATGCAGCATTGGCAAGGTTGTTGTTAAAGGCAACTTTGATTTTTCCAGAAATGCAAAATCATTCTAGAAGTCCGAGTCTGTGACTCTGTTTTGTCTGTTAGCGCATCATTCGGTGAAGAATGAGCAAATTCTTAGTAAAATCAAACAAATAATACATTTAAATGGGCCATGTGATACTAGGACCCAATATCCCCTAATAGAAACCTCTAAGAAAATGTCGGCCGTAAATTTGGCTAATTGAACATGTCGCTGGAGAAATGGATGGAGGTTTCATATAACTAGGCAAAAATTTGAAGGATACAAAGAACCTAGCCCAAACCGAGCATATCAGCTCAAAATTCAGAGAGCAATGGACGGGTCATTTCCAGCAAAAATTTTAGTGGCCTGGCAGTCATTTGGCCACAAATTATAGGTTCGGGCAAAATCACGATGGCGGCTTGAGTAGGATGCCTTACCTCGAGGACCACTGCTTGATTCGCCATTTTGTGGCACTTTATTGCCTATTACGATATTAGAATGGCCAATTAGATGTTTGCTAATTGGATTGGTATTGACTTTTTGGCCAATTTAATCCCAAGTGAGAACTAGATATACTTATGGAATGGCCATTTAGGCCACTTGGCCAAATCTTGTAATGCCTTAAGTTTGCCAAATCTTAACCTATTAAGAGGCCCCCTCATAAATTCGTCACTTATGAGGGGCTAACATTATTAGAAATTTTTATTCCTAAATATATCTACCAACTAAGAATAATCCCGCTCTTTTGGAAAATCAAATGTCGAGGCGCTTTTCAATCCTCTTTACGAAGACCCCGACATCCGATTTCTGATTCTCCCTATCAACAATACGTGCATTATTGAAATATATGGGGTATGAATTCAAATTCATACAACATATAACTTAAATACATTTATAAGGGGTAGCGACTTTTTTATGTTCGGGCAACTAACTCTATATTTATCTAGCTAAAAATTGCCATTTGAGATACACATTATTAGATATTTGGTTCAAAATCGCCAATTGGGATCACGACCACATTAGAAAAAATAGAAAAAATGGCAGTTCAAGCTATACTTTTGGGGCCATCTTTTTTACAAGGAATGGCCAATTCATTATACTTATACAAAATTATAGGTCCCTTAAAATTTTTCTTGGTCATTTCACAATCTCAAGAGTTAGCAGTTCTAGTGTGAAATCGAATTCTAGTACTCAAGAATGCCGGTTCCACCTGCATAGAGCAAAAAAACCTCTTAGATCGAATTCAAAATGATTAATCACCGCAAACCTGTAAGCTCAATATAGCATCACGATGGTATCACACCCTTCTCATATCTTGTGGGCAAGGGATTTATAACCCAATGTTGCCACTATAGTTGTAATTTTAGTAAGAGCAAACAAGATCAGGTCCATGACATGCATGATGCCAATTTTTAGAGGTGACCGTCATGCACAACCTAATTAAAAATGCTCATATCAGAATTCTTTAGAAAAAAATGCATCAAGGTATGAATTGAGCTTCCAATAACTTTGGATACTGCCTTTACAATAGGCGCCTTTTTCTTTTAAAATTGAAATAACTAATATGAACAACAGCTGAAATTCATGACAATAGTTTTATACTTTATCTTGTTATTGTCCTATAGTTGCAAAATTAGCATACCTTGAATATGCCGAAGGCAATATAAGAATATGAATCGTATAAAAAGACATGATTCTATGGGGTTTCTTACTTGGGCATGATATTAAAATGTTTAGCCTTTTTAGAACCTAATTTTAAGACATTGATAGAAGCCTTTTCTCCTTCAATGGTCTGTTTGGTTGGAGTTGAATTTACTTGATCTCGAAAGACTGTCACAGAAAACCAAGTTGAAAACAAAATAATTGAGTAACCCAAAGATAGAGTATCCCAATTTGGAGCAAAATGACTGTAGTGATGCATTTCTGTTACCTTAGGAGCAGAGTTAGAGAAATCTCCAAATTTAATGAATTTTGAAGGATCACGGTGGAGAATACTTAACTGAGCAAGAAGATCGTCTGTGGCAGCAGAAGGGAGGAGCATAAAGTTATGAATAAAAGAGAGGGAAGATGGGTTTAGGGCAGACGAGTCAATGAAGGATATTTTTTTTTGGGAAATACCGCCATTAATGCACAGAAAAGAAATTCAAATGCGAGTGGCTAAAGGTAGGAGGGGGTGAGAAAAAAGATCAGGGAAGATCAGAGGAACAAGCAAGAGAATAATCTATCTAAGAACTAAGAAGGAAAGGAGAACCATAGATCTGCCAAAATACCTTGAGAGCATCCATTAATTGCATCAATCTGAGAAAATCTTCACTTGAATTTTTTTGTCTGTCCATTCACAGTAAACTTGAAAGATTGCTGTTGCTGAGATATTTCTTCTGCCTGTGAATTCCAGAACCCAAGATTCAATGATCTCAGACTCTAATTCTTCTGTGTGTGTTGTAGTAGTGTATTCTGGAGCAAATAGGGAATCAGGAAAGTATTGATGGAGAACTAGCGATTCCCAAAGAGTAGAATGAGCTCCAAAAAGAAAACCACACGAAATTCTGTCTTCCTGCTTCAAGATTGTAAAAAATTTAGTATCCATACAAAGGAAATCAGATGATGAAGAGGATAATTGATGGGCCTCTACAGTGGGTGAAGTGTTAGATTCATACCCAGAACTGGATAGAACGGCTGACATGGAACCACACCTTGTTAAATACGTGGAAAAACATGGATTGATCCCTTAATGTTTATTGGAATATATGATATTTTTGTATGATATTTGTGCCATGTATCGATAATTTCGAGTCTGGAATTGCCTCGCAAATAATGCAATCTGTTATTATCAAACCTAATATTATCATCTAAATGCTCTTCAATTTTGGTCTCATCTATGTTAGCAACTTGCTCTTCATTTTTGCATATTTCAATTAGCATCTTAAAGCGTCACGTGAATCGCAACCTTATGTTATTTTTGAAGTCCAAAAAAAAGATTAAAAAAAACAAAAACCCCCTAGAAGACAATAGCAGGTTGGCGTGATTTTGGAGTTGACATAATCCCAATTTAATTGGATGATGGTTTCGATATTTTTTACATGTATGCATATTCATGATGTTTCCTACGATACATGTGTCACCCCTTTGTTCGTTAGGTGTCCTTTAGCCGCTATCTATATGTGTATATGTTTTGTTGTCATATATGATAATTACTTCTATTACTTCTGTTTGTCTCTTTGATTCATATGATTCTGCATACGATCTTCTGGTATGTTCTCCTGAGCTCATTCGGTTGAGATTTTGTTGCATTGTTTTGGTAACTCGAATCATCAATTTCATGAGAGCGGTTTGCCATGTACATTTGTCATGTTGCACCCCCGAGCTCCGAGAGATTGTGCATTGCGTAATTTTCAAGCTTTTAGGCCATTTGTTGATTGCCATTCTCTTTCTCTAGACCGTTTTTTTGGGCCTTGATGTTCACATTAAATTCATCTTGGGGCTTTCTATGGTTTTATTTATACAGTTTCTTTTGGTCTTCGACATTCTATACTGTATGTTTGATGCATTATAGGCATATATGTCTAGTAGATAATATATGTATTGCATGGTTTCTATTGCCTTTGGGAACGTTGTGCATTGCATGATTCCAACCAGGATCGTTATTACAATGCTTGTTCTATATGTCATGCAATTTCCTTTCTTTCAGACTCATATTCATTCATTCCATTTTACTTATTGCTATGATTAAGTCGGGATAGACCAGGGCATGTTCATTTATTTTTCATTTCATGTCTCTAATTATGTGGGAGTGCTGTGAATGTCCATATAGTTATTTTGGGTTACTCGTTGGTTCTTTAATTTAATCCATCTGATCCCCATGTGTCAGTCAATGCATGTTCTTTTTTCATATGTTCCCAGTTGTTTCTCTTGGTTGCTTTTTGAGGGCCCATGCGGCCCATGCACGTTTTTTTGTCATACGATCTCGATTTTTTTCTCGTCTTTGAGGGCTTATTATATATTTCATTGTATGACATTAGCGATAAACGTCTTAGTTGTTCTATTTGTCCTTACATGTTCGTCATATTTCTCATATTTCATTCTATTTCCTTTCATTCCGTTGCGAAAGCGAGCTCGAAAGAACTCCCACGAAGCTAGCTGACCACCCCAATACCAATCCTCCAAGGTGAGCACAGCAGCTCGCCTCCACCGGGCCTCACGTCCAGAGCATGCATGGTGGCGGCCAAGGGCAAGTCAGGGGGGTAGAGGAACCCACAAGAAAGGAGAAGAGTGGTGATAAAGCGAGGCATAACCTAGCTGGAAGAGCACACGCGCACATGATCCCAAGCCCGCAACATCCGGTTCGGTTGGTAAGTCCTTTCGTTACATATGTGCGTTTGGCATGGGAAAGTTATGTTTCTCGATTTAATCACCCTTTTCTTGACATATAGTTTTTCCATAGTTGGATGTCTAGTTGCTTACTTTGCTCTTTCATAAAATTTCTATTGGTCCATTCTTTACGACCACTATTATATGCCACGTTTCTCCTGGTCAATTCTTTTCAGTGTTCATGCTAGGGTGTCTCTTTCTATCTCGTCGAGGTGGTGTCTCTTTCCCATTTCATTATGGTTGGGTTTCTTCATCTTGTTCATTCAACTTAAGCGGCATGGTGGGGTTGAAATATTTTTTCCCATATTCCTTTTGCTCTTTATCCTTCATTAACCTCTTGAATTGCCTTAGGCTCGTTCTCGGTTTATCCTTTTGCCCCATCCTTATTTGTCGTTTTGTGTTTTAACCTCTAGAATCGCCTTATTTTCCTTTTTTCTTGTCTTGTCTCCTCCGTTTCTCATCTTGGTTTGCCTTGGTTCTCTTTGCTCTGTTGGTGTCCAATTATCATGCTTTTGCTCCTTGATCTGCTTTATCCTTGTTTCTCCATCGGCCTTGCTTAGCCCTTTCTTCCTTGTTTGTCTCATCCGTGGTTAGTCGGTCATCTTGTTTTACCAATTTGTCTCATTTGCTCCATCCCTTTGGATTATCATTGTGCTACATTGCTTTTGTTCTCATAGTGGTCTCTAGTCCATGGGTCTTGTTCTCTCCATTTGTCAGTTCACTCAGTTGCTAGCCTAGTTCTTTTCTGCTCTGTGCTCCATCCATTCGTACCTAACCGCTTAGGTTTGTCAGTTTATTTTATTGTCATTTCTTGCTCATTCTTGCCGTATTCTTTCTCTCGCTCTTTGCATATGAGCATTTTGCACTAAAAGTCCATTTTTTGATAATAGCATCCATTGGGCATATCGCATCTTCAGGATTTGATGCACGATTCATTGCTTAGCAATTTTATCGCGATCTATCTTTGCATTCTCTATGGCATCCTTTGCACTTTAGATCTTCAGTCTTGGAAACACACAGTTGTTTGGTTTGCTTTGCTCATCGGTTGGTTGGTAAGTTTGCTCTTTACATATGTGCATTTTGGCATAAAGTATTTCCATTGTTGGATGTCTAGTTGATTACTTTTCTCTTTCATAAAATTTCTACCTTTCCATTCTTTATGACCAATTCCATCTACCGCGTTTCTCTTGGTCTCTATTCTTGTTAGTGTTCGTGCTAGGGTGTTTCTTTCTATCTTGTAAAGGTGGTGTCTCTGCCCATTTCATCATGGGTGGGTTGTTTATTCGATTTAATGGTATGCTGGGGTTGAAGTTCGAATTTGCTCTTTCTAATGGCTTGCTTGCATTACTATTTCTAGAGGCTTTTGCCCTATCTCTTTTCTTTGGTCATCTCACCTTATGATTTTTCCTAGTTATTTTTTTCACGTATTTCGTATTTTTCCCTCTGAGTTCCTTCTTTGCTCTTTATCCTTCGTTAACCTCTTGCATTGCTTTTTTTCGTTTCTCATTCATCCGGTTTCTCGGTTTCCTCATTATTTGTTTTTTCATCATTTATTTGCTTGAATCGTCTTAGTTTTCTTTTCTTGCTTTGTCTTCTTCCGTTTCTCATCGTTATTCGCCTTGGTTCTCTTTGCTATGTTGGTGTCCATATATCATGCTTTTGCTCCTTGATCTGTTTTTATCCTTGTTTCTCTATCGGCCGTGCTTAGCGTTTTTCTCTTGTGTTTGTCTTTTTTTTCATCCGAGCGATTTTTGGTCATTCTGTTTCCCTCTTTCGTTTCGCTTTTTGTCCTTTCTCTAGTCATCCCTAGTTTGTGCATTCTTTTTGAGGTAGATTCCTCTTCTATCGGCCATTTGATTGTATAGGACCCATTCTAGGAATGCTGCGGTTCTATTGTGATAGGAATAGAACCGACATTCCTGGATAGGGGCTATACCTCTCATATTTATATGGCTTCATTCTTCCTTTCGGTCCTTCGGCATTCTCTTGAGCTCCTTTTTTCATTCTTTCTCTTTTGCCTCCACAAGTTTCCCCCCCCCTCACCCTTGGTTTCTATGTACAGGTTTTGAGTGTTTAGTGTTTGGTTCGATTCATTTATGTTGTGGCCCCATGGCCTCAGGGATAGTATTTTCTTAGTCATTTTTTTCAATTGGTGCGTTGTTCCATCTATGGCTCGTGGTGGTCGTTAGCTTTGTTTGCATATTTTCTTTTTTCGGCGTGGCGTTGCAGCCTCGATTTGTACTTGTTATTTATTTTCTTCTCAGCGTGGCGCCGTAGCCTCCAAGGCAGCACTAGCCGGATGTTCTTTCC
This sequence comes from Isoetes taiwanensis, assembly GCA_021234155.1. Lineage (NCBI taxonomy): Eukaryota > Viridiplantae > Streptophyta > Lycopodiopsida > Isoetales > Isoetaceae > Isoetes > Isoetes taiwanensis. Next base: position 1,792,038 of record JAJEKV010000099.1, on the reverse strand, counting down.
CTGATAGTCTTTTCCCGCGGACGATTCCCGACTGGTCGGCTGTGTTTCTTCCTCGGCGTGGCCCTGGAGCCTTCGAGTGCTATTATATTCTTGATTGTTGCACTTTGATGCGTGCCTATGCATGTAGCTTCTAACTTTCTAATGGGTCATTCTTCTTTTCAGACTTTTCTTTGCAGGTCATTTTCTCATGATTCTCTCGGTTGCCGAGCCATCTTGTTGTATTGTCGCCTCACTTCTCGACAGACGTATGCTAGCAGCATTCTTCGAGAGCATTGACGACCATTTCTCATTAGGATTTTCCTCGGAAACCCGAAAGGGCGGGGTTTTTCATCCCGGTGAGAAGCGGTCGCCAGTTTTTCTCACTTTTGCATAGATCAAGTGGTGCATGAATCATCTTTTATCGTGTAGTCATTAGTTTCGTTGTGCTCTCGATGATTGTCTAGTTTCAGAGCACTCAAATTTCAAGTTTTTTCAGAAGTTCAACCCCGAATAGGGGAATCATTTTGTACTCAACGATTTTACAAAGCTCAATGAGAACACCACTTCACTTCACTTGATTATATCATAGGACCCATCCTAGGAATGTCTCCTTTTTGCCATTTGAGAGCTTTCATTGTTATTTGTTCCATGTTTATCTCATGAATGCAATAATTGCATACTTCTTTGGCATTAATTCATTGTTTTCCAATTGCAATTAGACCTTAGATCATCTCTGCATCTCTTGGCATCATGTTTGCATTGGAAAATTTCGACAATGTAGACAATTTTGCCGATGATCTCTTGGTAATCCATTCCAATTCTCTTAATTAGTGTTTGTTGTTCATGTTTTGGAAAGGGTAAGAGACTTTCCTCTAACAATAACATACAGTATAAATCCATATATTATACTCGTCATGTCACTAGTACATGCCATATGTATGACATGTACACGTTAGCCGGTATAGATTCCCCATGGGGGGTGCAACCCCTAGACCCCAATATATTGCACATATTGCAACATGTGAATATATTATTGTCGTTGCCACATGGCACAACCCCATTGACCTGACCTTTCATTCCCAACCCCTAAAAGTACCCTAAAAGTGCCCTTTCTACAAAAGGGGGCTACCTAAAGCGCCCCCTTTTGGCTACCTGTGTAATCGTACCCAATAGCGGCAGATCGCCCTCGGCGTGAGCGTCTGGGTTGCATTGGATTCCGTAACAGTCGCCTTCAACAACCTTGAGTCATGCTTGACGGTATTCGATCGGTTGCCATGGATGCTTCTGCGGAGGAGGAATGCGGCGACCAAGGATCCGGTTAGGTGCCGGCTACCTTGTTTAATTCTTAGATCAGCCATTAGCCATTCTTGTCCCTATATAACCCATAGATACCAAGAACTCGACTAATGAACCCTAACTATGTATGTTTAGGTTAGATTTATGTGATATTTTTGTTATTTTGGGATTCATACGGTTCTATGATGTATGATCTCGTTCGCACTCTGTATGTCGGAAAGGGGAGTAGAGATCCAAATCTTAGTAGACATGATCCTAGATTAGCCTCATTAACTCCCAATTAATGCGGCCTATGCATGAGCCCATGCATGCTTGTGGGTGGAGAGGCAGGGCCCGGTTGACAAGGGAACTTGCCCAGATGGCGATTGATCTCTCGGTGTTTTAAAGCTTCGGGGGAACATTACGGACTAGGCCTAATACCTTATGCCTTTGCGTGTGGCTCTAGTATGGGCTCAACACCTCTTGGGTGGTGAGGTCACCTTCAATGGGGTTAAAGTCATAGACGAGCAGTGGCTCTCTAGTCACTTTGTCATTAGAATGTATCCTCACGGGGGGAGGCGATCTCCTCTTTTGCCTCATGGGAGCTGAGGGAGATGCAACCTGAGGTAGCCCTTTGGCTATGCCACCGGGCGGGCTCTGGTCCGGTTCCAAAACTTATCAGCCTATCTGCAAAGTATGCACAGGAGGGACGAATGGAGTGGACTACCTAACGACCATGTTCTATGCCAGCCAAATCCATTTGCCATGAATTCTGTCTGCTTTGACCTCTAGAGACTCCAAGCCGTCAGTCATACCTTGAGTGCGAGCCTTGGGTAGGATCGCCATTCTTTGTCTATATTGTTATGATGATAGCTCATATTGTTATGGTGATCTCCACCCTCAGGGGTGGTTATATGTATTATTTGTTGTTATGTACTTATGTTAAATGCTTCCGCATTGCTAGGTGGATCCTGAGAGAGACGGGGTAAATGACACATCCAGTCCTCCCACGTAGGATTCCTGCCCACCATCGGGAATCCCACGTCGGATGGGGTGACCTCTCGATGATAGCATGGCCAAAAGGGGAATCCCCAATTTGTGTATGCGATGGGAGCATCGTATATGATCGAGGGGGCGTCCGCGAGCTTTGCGTGGCCAACAATGAACTCTACCTATGAGTTTTTCAGACTTCTCAATAACATTTTTACTAAGCTGGCTTAAAACTCAGCGACGAAGGCTCGAACGGTTTCCATGTTATTGAGGCAATTTATTCCATTTAGTGATAAGATCTCGCTCCCAATTATGATACAAAAACAATTGTTAATTTGCTTTTCAACTTACGCAAGGTGCTAATGGATTGATGCGTGGACTAGTTCTTCTGGATATCTAGCCACCAGTCTTTGCAACACCATCAAGATGACGCTCCACAAAATATAACTAAGTGCCATGCGAAAAACTCATCCGCGTCACAAGTACTCGTAGAATATATTTTAAATTTAGTTTTGATATTGGCACCAGTCTTGATACCACTACATGGATGCCCTGCAGCCTATTGCAAGCTACACACACCCCGCTCTTGAAGAGAATCAAGCTCTTGCAAGTTTTTTCCTTCATGAGGAAATTATCATTTCTATCTCAAAAAGTTTCTTCTTGAGTTCTTGTCTTCAAAGTTAACATTTGCAGAAGAATTAGCTATCGAAATATGTTGCTCCCAAAATAAACTATCGACGTTGCACACTATCTCACCACCAACCACAAGCTCTTAGCCAAAACACGTATGTCCTAAGCTCTCCCCCGAGCAACTATATAACATGCACGACCGATTTGGTCCTCCTTTGGACCATATCCTCCTTTGGAAATGTCAATCTCATGGAATCTAAGAGACTCTTGCGAATCTAAAGGAACTTGCACCATCCTCATATATACAGGCAAGATGCACTTACACACCATTGCCTCAATGATTAGTAAATGCAACTAGGATTGTATTGAAACTCGCTTTCAAGAGAAATTGGATATGAAGATGAGTTGTCAAAAGGTCATGTTTGGCCATGAAGCGTGGTCCTGTATTTTGTTGATTTATTCTCGTCTTTACTTTTGGAGGTTTCTGTCTGCCTTTTTTTGTAGTAGGGGTGTTCAATTGGGTATTAGCCCAAGGATGCACTCGTAGATGTTCATTTTGCAAAGGCTCCCGTGGTGCATTGACCAAATTAAAGTAAGTGCAGGCAATGGATTTGAGTTATTGAATGGTTATGTAAAATAAAGGAAGCAAGAAAATCTTTTAATGGTCTTTCCAAAAAACAATTGGTTAGAACTTAGTGTCACTTCTTTATGGTTGTTCCTTTTGTAGAATCTGAATGAACATAAATTTGACAATATGTCCACTGAACAAAAAACTATCTCAAGTTCATAACATGAAGGATTACATTCGCTAAATGGACAACCATCGGCTTTCACCTTATATATTGAGTTCACTTGATGGAGCCCAATTTAATTTTCGCGAGTAAACTTCGGGGGAAATTTTGAGGGTACTTTTTTTTTAACATAGGGAAATTTTAGGGAATTTAGGAAAGCATCGAAGGAATCTAGGGCAATTTGTTAAAGGCGAGGTAAATTTTAAAAGGAATATAGTAGAGGAAAGTTGCCTCGTAGCTTCTTTTGGATATTTGATATGTTACCTATCTTTTTTAATAGTTATATGTGTTTATCTTCAATTAGGAAACTATCACAGTAATGTAGTGGTAAGTTAATGAGGCGGGGCCTTGCAAATAGAAATATTTAGTAACGTTTACTATCTTGGAAGTTCAATAATGATCCATAGGCATATATAGATGAGGGACATGGGTAATCCACGGTCCTAATTTATTACAATTAGAATTGACATTTAATGTGATAGATCTTGGGATTTCTTTCCAAGATTATCGAAGTAATGAAGCTTTTATTGAAAGTGTGCTTCAACTTAGATATTGACCTCGTATAGTACACTCGCACAATCTAAACTTTCTTATGATGGAGTCGATTGTGTTTTCATCTATGCACATTTTGCTAGGGTCCCACTACTATCTATTAGGGTTATTGTTCATGGGATTTAAGATCTAGATTGGGAACATGTTAATAAGAACAATGCCATTGTAGAAATGTAATATTACATGACAACTTGGACCAACGTTCATGGTGCTTATGCTTTGGGGAGTACTTGAGTGGAATTTGTTAGTCAAGCTGTGTGTGGGAGCCCTATTGTTTAGTTTTGTTTGTGAATCCTAATTATCTTGGGTGGGATATAATTTGTACTTTAATAGGGGAATTAGAAGTAAAATCTACATTAGAACATTTGAATTGCTAATTTCAAATGTTGTGGAATTTATATTAAATTGCGAGGGTACTTTTTTGAACCTAGGAAATTTTAGGGAATTTAGAAAAGTAGCGAAGGCATCTAGGACAAATTGTTAAGATGAGGTAAATTTTGAGAGGCTAGAGGAAAGTTGCCTCCTAGCTTCTTGTGGATATTTGATATGTTCCCTATCTTTTTTAATAGTTATGTGTGCTTATGTTCAATTCTGAAACTATCTGATGAATGTATTGCTAACTTAATGAGTGGGGTCTTGCAAATAGAAATATTTAGTAATTTTTGCTATCTTGGAAGTTGAATAATGATCCATAGGCATATGTAGACGAGAGACATGGGTAATCCGTGGTGCTAATTTATTACAATTAGAATTCGACGTTTAATGTGATAGACCTTATGTCTCCGCAAGAGGTAGACCATATAGTTACTATGATAGCATGTCAAACAAATCTTGGGAAAATCTACAAGGTGTTGACTCGTATAGTCGACTTCATAGTAACTTGTGCCTCCTTACGTGTAGGACAAATACTATTTTTATTATCGAGTCAGGACTGATATGGTTGTTAACTCATATTAAGTCATCTTCCAATGGCGCTAAGTTGCATATAACAAGATACGAAACCCTGATGACGATTTACTCCTTCGTGAAACACGCCCATGTTTACACATAACTTTCTATTTAACCGTTCTTGGTACAACTTTCTATTGTATTGCTCAATTATGCGACCATTGATTTTGGATCCCTGTGGTACATATCTAAAGGGCTGTAGATTTCAATTGTTTTATCTACATTGCTTCGTGAATAAAAGATGTCACACATATATCGTATACGTTACTTATGTTTGGTAATAGTCATGCGTGTTCATCTTCAGTTAGAATTAACGAAGTTTAGGCGGGTTTAATGTTCAGTGACCAATTAGCACCTCTTAAGCATGTTATCGTTGAACAATTTGACTACTTGTTAATATAAGTCAACCAAATATTAAATCAAAACTTCTTCCTTATTCAAGTGTCAACACCCCTTTACAAATATTAACAACAAAATTGTAAAGGAACTTATAAGCTTATTAATCTTTTGAGATTAAACAAGCAATAGTTCAAACAATACCATCAACATATAATGGTCATTCAGCAATTTACTGCAGTGAAATCAACTCGAACTTCCCTTGATTCGTATGATCTTCACAGTTCACCAAATCGTGTATGAACGATCTCATCTCCTTCCCACTGCACCGAACATTTGATTAACCACCATTCTATATACAGAGGAACGACCGACATGGCATAAAATCCGGATGGATAGGCTTCACCGCTCAGAGTTTCATGCTCACTGATTTATCCCACAGGCCAAAATGCGAATATGGGCTTTTTGGTCTTTTGACCATTAACTTCAATGGTTTCTACGTTTCACAATGATAAACGAAAAACATAGACCATTAGGGTTAAGTCACACTTACAGATGATTGTGCAACCTAACCTGTTTATGTCCACCCTATACGGAAGCAACAAGCAACAGGAAGACAGTGAAGCAGAGATTATGCAATGACCTCAAAATCTAACACTCCTCCTTCATTGCATAAACAATGAACCTTTAAAGATTTCTGAAACTTTGTAAATTTGTTCTCAGCAAGCCCTTTAGTGAAAATATCTGCAATTTGCCTTTCAGTTCCAACATATTTCATTTGAATATTTCCTCTTGCAGCTTGATCTCTGATATAGTGCATGCTCAACTCTATGTGTTTTGTTCTTTCATGTTCAACAGGGTTCTTAACAATTGCTATGCACTCGGCGGCTATCGAGAAAAAATGACAGTGGGATTAACCTGCTTAACATTTAGCTCCTCCAACAATCTTCTAAGCCAGATTATTTCCCTAGATAGAAGACATGAGGCAGCATATTCAGCTTCAGCTGAAGATAGAACCAATTGCAGACGCTTTTTTGTTCTCCATGTAATAGCACCACCTGCAAGATAAACCACATAACCTGTTGTAGATTTCCTTTCTGTCTGTTTGGTCTCCTGCCCAGTCAGCATCTGAATAAGCATGCATTTGTAGATTATTGTCATCAAAAGTTATACCAAAATCTTGTGTTCCTTTCAAGTATTTCAGTACCCTCTTTTTGCTCTTGACCAATGTATTTTGCATGGATTACTACACCTCCTACTGAGAATATTGACTGCATAACATATATCTGGCCTGGTATTGTTGCTCAAGTACAAAAGACAACCTATTAGAGCACGATATGGTACTTGTTCCACGTACTTAAGTTCTGCTACATCTGCTTCAATGTTGTCAGTAAGATTATGACCTGGCACTATTGGAGTTCTAACTGTACCAGCCTCCTCCATATTAAATTTTTTTAACATGTTTTCTATGTGACTTCTTTGCTTCAACTTGAGTATTTTCTTTTCCTGTCTCTCACAACTTCAATGCCTAGAAATTTTGTAAGGGACCTAAATCATCATTTTAAATGTGTTTGGAATGTCTTTGCAAGCATTTAGCACTTTAATGGAATTTGCCATCATGATGCAATCATCTACATATAAGGCTATAATACAGAAATCATTCTCTATTCTGTATCTGTATAGATTACCATCATTTTGTAATTTTCCCAGACCCTGCTCCCTAAGAAAAGTATCCATACAAAGATACCATTCCCTTGGAGCTTGTTTTAGTCCATATACTGCCCTGTTTAGTTTCCAAACCAAGTTCTCTCCTTGTTCAAAACCAGGTGCCTGTTTCATAAATATATCTTCCTCTAGTATAGCATTCAAGAAAGCAGTCTTTACATCCATATGATGGATTTCACAATCTAGAGCATTTGCCAAACTTAGGAGAACTCTTATGCTTGTAAGTTTAACTATTGGAGAGTAAGTTTCATCATAGTCTTGCCCTTGCTTTTGAGTATAGCCTTGAGCAACCAGCCTAGCCTTATATTTCTTTGATCCATCTGTATTTGTTTTAATTCTAAAAATCCATTTGCTGCCAACTATGTTTTGACCAGCAGGTTGTTTTACTACATCATAGGTGTGAGTGTCCACAAAGGAATTCAACTCCTCATTCATAGCTTTTTTCCATTCTTCTGCATTTACACTATCCAAAGCCTGCTCGAATGTTCTAGGTATTTCACCATCTTCTAGAATGGCCATAATTTGTTCAATCTCATCGCTTGTTGCATGTGTTCTAGTCTCTTACTTCCACCTAACTCAGTTCTCCCATAAGCTTCTTGGTCAAATGGAATCTCTTCTAGAAGCCTTTGTGCTTCAGTTTTTCTTTTCCTTATTTTATTGGCTTCAGCAGTCTCTTGCTCCACATATTCAGCTTCAGCCCTATGAACTTGAGGTACATCTTCTACTATTTTATTTTTTTCACTGTTCTCCTCCTCCTCTTCATCATCAAGCTAGTTTGCTGTTATTTCCAAAGGCCTGTTAACAGCAACCTCTTTTGTGATTTGATGTCTTTGATTGTAAAGCACATCTTCACAAAAAATAACATCCCTGCTAATGATTATATTTTTGTTTTCTGGGGTAAAAATCCTGTAACCCTTAGAGTGATTATCATAGCCTACTAAGAAGCCAATTTCAGCCTTATTATCAAGTTTTTTTCTTAGCTCATCTGGTTTATGCACATAAGCCAAACATCCATAAACTTTGAACTTTTCATAGTTAGTTTCTGAATTTTCTCCATACCACATTAAATCAGGAATATTCCCATGCAAGCTTGAGGAAGGAAGTTTGTTTTGTATGGTATTAGCAGTTTGTAAAGCTTCCTCCCACAAATAGTTGGGTAATCCACTGTTTTTAATCATTGATCTTACTGCATTCATCAATGTTCTGTTCCTTCTTTCTGCCACCCCATTCTGTTGGGGACTATATCTACAAGTTAGCTGCCTTCTAATCCCATTAGCAACACAGAAACTTTTAAATTTTGCTGAAAGATATTCTCCTCCTCTATCAGACCTTATGCATTTTAATTTCTTCCCTGTTGTTGCCCCTTTTTGGGCAACATAGACCATCATGATACCTAGAGTTTCAAGATTGGAAGATACTTGTCAAAGTTTGGAAGACTTGTGGTTTCTTTTGAGGTTTCATCTTAAGTTACTTTCTCATCACTCATATGGTAAGAATTAGTGCTATTTTGATCCTGCTAGAGTTTGGAAGAAATTGGTTCAAGTTTGGAAGACCCTTGGGATCTTGGTTGTATAGCCTAATTCTTTCCTTTGAGGAAGTTTTCTAGTTACATTCTTATTTCTTGAAGACCAGGCAAAGAATATTGCAAGCTATACAAGGAGTCATTACCATGTTGCTCATATTCACTCATATGAAACTAAATGGAGTTGCACCCATGATTTGGAAGTCACACATATGAAGATGCACTTAGAAGTGGAATTGCTCTTATTTTGGCCTTGAAGATTGGAAGACCTTTTTAGAAGTTTGGAAGACCCTAGGGCCTTGAGCAAAGTTATGTTCATCATAAGGTATGATTTGAGCTTTTGAGATATGATCATGTGCTTTCTGAGGGGTTCCAGCCTTCATCCATTTCATCCATCCTACATCCACCTTCCTTTCATTTTTTATATACCTCATTTTCACCCTGTCATGCCTTCTTTCATTACCTCACTACCTATATTTTATTGGCCTCACCTCCACTTGTGAATTGCTCTCAAGAGATCATGAAAACCTCAAGAGCAAAAAGCTTGAATTTTACCTTCATTCTATCACCCTAAATCCTACCATAGCCTTTTTTTTCCTATTTTTCCACCCTTTTCCTATGATTTTTTCACCATTTCCAAGGTTGAAAATTCATTGACCATAGTCAAAATGGCCAAAATTTCAAGTATCTCAATTTGACTGAAAACACTCTAGATTTGAAGCTTGGCAAAATAGCTAGGTTGGCCTTTTCAAAATTCAAAAGACATGGGAAACCCCTCAAATATCATTTCTTGGGATGCGTACAAAAAAAAAAAAACTATTCTAGCCTATCTACCCTATCTAATTTTGCATAGTCCCGTGTCACCCCCCATTTTTCCACGTGGCGCAGTGGGGGGCTAGACAGTTTTGGGTGTCCCCTCAAGGCGTGCACGCAAATTTAATAGCTGCCCCCGCATTATTCCTTATATACCTTAGCCGCCCGGACTCGTTTGTGCCTGTGGGATATATAAGCCCTTGAGAATTTTTGATAAACCCTAAGAAATAGAGGAACACCGCTAAATCCGCCAATTAGTTGCCTAAACCTGATTGAATCCCGCCAATTTCCGCCCGAAATTAGTTCCTAAACCTTTTCCGAAACCCCGGAACCCTTTGTGGCACTTGATTGATAGAAACTTGCTCGATTAGGGCGGAAATCATTGAACCGAGCTGGTTTTGGGAAGGACAGTTTTAACTGGGAATACGGATCATTTTTTTACCCCTAGGAGATATACCTCACTGATCCGGGCGATTTCTATATTCTGATATTCTCTTGATCTGTTTCTACCTCAAATTACGCTAATCCCGCCGAGATTGAAGATTGATTTGTATTTTGATTGAAGACCAGACTCTGTTGTGACTTATTTGACATCAAAACTCCCTCGCTACTCAAATTATCTTATTATTTTCTCTTTCGATAATTTTTGGGTTTTCGAGAAGTTGACAATGCCTTGGGATCTGTTCTCAAGCATTATCCCGGTATTACTTGGCTGAGAATTCTAAACTCTGTGATATCTTATGATTTGAATGCATATTCATTGCTTGGACAAATAGTGTTTCCATCTTCTTTTGTTTCAAGTTGTTTCCTTTGTCTAAACTAATAGAAACCAGATATTTAAAATCCAAATTAATAGTCGTGTCCCATTCTTTAAAAGGTTTGAGTATTGCTTATATGTAAAGAAAACAAAGAAAAATAGTTTTTCCATAAAGCGTCATAAATCTGTGGATGTAAATCGAGACTTTGGCCCATCTCGGTAAATATCATAGTGTTTGCTTGTCAAGAAAACTTTATGCACATGATCTAGAGTTTATTTTGAAGCTGTCTATACAAATTCCAACTCAAGATTCATCACCAAACTATATTTGCAAATTTTGGCTCTGTTTTGGCATTGACCAATTTTTGGTGAACTTTGACATTGATTTTCTTGGTCTTCCCTATCCAAATCGAGACAGGACTTTCACCAAGTAGTTCCCTCTACTTGTCTATAACTCATACCAAAACCAGAACTCAAAAATCTTAAAGGGTGTGACTGCAAGATTGATTTTTTGCTCGACGCTTTTTTACGCTTGGGGGATCAGTGATTTTGACAAAACCAAGCATTTGAAATTGAGTTCTTTTGTTTTATATGATTAAGGATTGATCACCCTAAGTGATCGGAGGTCCCTGACCAGTTTGTTTACACTTCCTTTGAGGTTAGGCTAAAATTCCAGGTTTTAGGCTAACATTTTGGAGGTCCCACCGAGATTTTTACACGGAAATTGAACTCAATGGCACCAAGGAAGATTTGAGTCTGGCGAACCACACGAGGAGACAAATCAACCAGATTTGGTAGGAGTAAGCATGAGAGTGGCTACCGGATCTACCACTAATGCTACAAATACTCCCAACTTGCCTATTCCTCCACCGGCTCCTCTCTATCGGGTCTACAAATATTACAAATATTTCCTCCATTGCCCTCTTCTTCACAAATTCATAAACTTTTTTGAACCAGATCAACCTTTCGGTCTGTTCCTCCATCAGCACCTTATCATTTTGAGTTGACTATACCTGTTTCCCCCCCTTGCTATGATTCTTCCATGAATGCCAACCATTTTCTAAAAAACTTTGAAGACTATTATGAAGAACATGGGAGAAAGAAGGGTTCCAGGTTTGCAGAATTCATCAAATGCATGAAGGGTGATGAGGCCAGATCTTGGCTCGATTTTGAGCTGTCTATAGGTACCAAAGGGGATGAATTGGAACACAAGTTTCTATCAAGGTTTGGTAAGGCTACTTCACCCCAGGATCTTGTCTTTGAACTCAACTCATTTTCCATTAGACACGGTGAGAGTGTAAAAGCGGTATGTGGAGATTTAATTCTTATTTGCTAGTGTTAACTTGAGAATCGGGTTACTCATCCAACATTGCACCTAGTTGCTTCCCTTTATCGGAGGTTTGATGTCTAGACCTAGGATCTATAGGAAGTTATTAAAATTACAAAAATTTGGTGAGTTGGATTCTATCCATAAAACATTTGTAAAATTTTGTAGATCCGCGGAACTATTAAGCTATCTTCGATGAGAGTCGAGGAGATCCATTTTATCCTCCTCATCATGGAACCGAACATGATTTACATTTTGCTAATCTTGCTCCTGTTTATGCAATTACAAAAAAGAGAAGAAGAAGTCCAAGGTGAAGAATTGGATCCTCATGTTTCGGAGATGAAATCGAGATCGATAAAGTGTAATCGAGGCACTTTTGGAAGTTACCAAACAACTTCTTGAATTAAAAACAGTAAAGATGCCCCACCTCTGAGATGCACAAAGCTGTGGTAAACCTTACCATAGATTTGGCGGTGTTTTGCAAGGCAATGTCCTAAGTGTCATAGAAGAGGTCACTTTGGTAGAGAATGTCTGTTTTGCTCTTTTTGCAAGGAAATAGGTCATGAGGAGAAGTATTGCAGTGTTAAGGCTTATTTTGAAAAACAAGATAAAGGTAAACAAATGTCAAATATAAGTTTTATTGAGACTTGTGCGGGGAGAACGGGGAAGAGCAAGATGTTATGGTTGTGCGAAACGCGTGCGAGCTCATCCAAATGCATCTCTGAGTTCGTTCCACCTCATAAGGTAACATTTCAATCAGATCCTCGAATATAGCTCCTCCTCCCCGCTCAAAGGTATAAAGAGTAAAGATTCCGAGTTGGATGAATTTGAATTACTTATGAAAAAATTCTAAGGTTCGTGGATTTATTAACTTTCTCACGAGAATTGCACCATCATACGAGGGAAAAGTTGATCAAAAGCACTCCGGATATTGAAGAGGTTCTTTCTTTGAAACACGCAACAATATTTACGTGGCTTTGCCCTGAGCAAACCAAGATCCAGGTGCTTTTACTTGTAGTGCTACTATAGGAACTTCCCATCTAGACAAAGTTTTCTTTGGATGGAGGTTCTTCTCTTAATGTTATGCCTTATCATGTTATGAAGGCACTTTGGATCTCAAGGTAGAAGATAATACTTCCATTGTTCTAAAATCTTTTCAAATGCTAAAGTTGTGCCTAAGGGAATAGTAAGAAATGTATCCGTGAATCTGAGGGGGGAATCATTAATGCTTGGCCACATTTGTGGTTGTTGATTTTGAAAATGTTAATCAAGCTAATATCTATGATCTATTATTAGGAAGGAGATGGATGAAAGCAATTGGATGCCGGTTTTGTATGGTGCGAAGGCACTTGCACCATTTCAATGGAGCAACTTCTCCAAACCGGCAAACAAAACCGATCCATCTGCTAACATTAGGTTCATAGATGTGGGACATACTACAGGAAGAAGATTTGGGTGTTTACAATTTAGGCCGGATGCTAGTATACATGAAGAGGTTGTCAACTTTGCTTACATGCATGTTGAATCTCTCGATCCAAGGCAAAAAGCCTATCTACGGTTTGATGGAGGTATGTCAAAAAGCGGGGATTGCTTCTTTCGCGCGCTATTTTGAAGGATGCAGATTTTAAGTTGATGACTAAGATAGGGAGAATTCACCCTAATATTTCTTCTAATGCAGCAGAATACAAAGCCCTCATTGCAGGTTTACAAGAAGCAAGATGTATGAGTATTTCTCATATTGTTATTTATGGAGACTCACAACTTGTTTGTAGACAAATCTTGGGAGAATATCGAACTAAACATCAAGACATGGAGGATCTGAGTGCTCAAGCCAGAGAATTATTAACTTTTTTTGATCATTGGGAGATTTTACATATTCCTAGATCTAAAAATTTTGAAGCTGACTCATTGTGCAGAAAAACCCTTATGGAGTATTTGTCTGAAGGAGCTATTCAAGAGGATGTCTTAGATGAAGAGGAGCTTTCCCAATTCCATCCCATCTTAACTATCCACCTAGCACAAGAGGAATCACTTAAAGAGCTTGAAGTGCATAAAGGAGGTATATCTAGGACCCTGCAAATGGGAGACTTATATAATGAAGGTGATCAAGGTAAAATGGTTGAGTTATTTGAGGATTGGGTGGATGTTTTTGCATGGGAATATTCAGAATTGAAAGGGGTTGATAGGAGCATTTGTGAGTTTGAGATAAAAGTTCGTGAAGATACTAAACCTGTCATGCAGAGATTGAGAAGAATTAATTCCTCACTTTTAGATCTTATCAAGCAGGAATTATTCAAAATGCAGGAATCAGGATTGATAGTTGACATTGTGAACCCCTCTTGGGTTTCTTGTATTGTTCGATTCTAAAAAAAGAATGGTTCCTTAAGAATATGTGTGGATTATAGAGATCTAAATAAAGCTCTTGTTAAAGATTGTTACCCTTTGCCTTTTTGGAAGAAATCCTTTATGCAAAGGTGGTTGGTAAGTCTATGTACTCATTTTTGGATGGTTTCTCCGGTTTTAATCAGATTAGCATCAAAAGGAAGATCAGTCCAAGACATCCTTCATTACTCCATGGGGAACTTATGCAATGAAAAGGATGCCTTTTGGCTTAATGAATACCCCTCATACATTTGAGAGCCATGGATCTTGTCTTTGCAAACATGACTCTGAGCAATCAGAAGTTTATCACGGATGATTTATGCTTAGGTAACTGATACAAGTGATCATATTTGAGCTAACAAGAATATTTACATTGTGCAGACAAACTGGAGTTAATCTAAACCCAAAGAAGTGCATCTTTTTGGCATCCAAAGGCCAGCTCTTAGGCCATGAGGTTTCTGCTAAAGGCCTTCAAGTAGCTGAAGAGAAGATCATAGCTTTAAAAAAGCTTCAAACACCCAGGACAATTAAAGAAGTCAAGGGATTTATGGGAATGACCTCTTTCTTAAGAGTGTATGTGCCTAATTTCTCTCACCTTATTAGTCCTATCTCTAAGTTGACTAGAGTAGGCCAAGTTAGTAAAAGAGAAAGTAAATATAGGCCTGTTGTTTGGACTGATGAGTGTGAAAAAGCTTTTTTGCAGATCATAGAGGCCATTTGCCATTCTACACTTTTAAAAACTCCAGACCTTTCCTTACCATTTAAAGTTTACATAACTATCACTAAAAAGGCTGCTGGAGTTGCCATTTTGCAGGAAAAGCACCCCATTGCCTTTGCAAGCAAACAATGGTCTCAAACTGAAGAAAGGTATGCCAAGATTGAAAGAAGTGCAGCTGCTCTTATTTTTTTGATAGAAAGACAGGGACATCTTCTGCAAAAATCTCAGACCACTGTCTACATGCAGCAGAATCCCATGCCTTTTTTGTATGGTAAGAAATTGGAAAAACCCAAGCTTCATAGGTGGGCTTGTAGGCTCCAATCTTATGATTTAAAAGTAAAGGTCATCCATGTCTTAAACAACCCGAGTTTGTATTTACCTGCTGCTTATTTTGAACATGAGGAAGTAGTACAAGAGGAAGAAATGACCAACCTTGTTGTAAATGGGCAAGACTTTTCAGATAAACAGGCTCAAGGTTGGCAGCAACCTATTAGAAGATTCCTCCAATATCAAGAGATACCTCCTGAATTTTCTAAAAGCCAAGCTTACAAGTTTAGACTAAAATGTTTGACTTACTCTTTGGTTGGAGATATTTTGTGCAAAGGTAAACAGGGATGGTGTTCTTCTAAGGTGTGTTGATGAAGATGAGGCTGCCCACGGTACTTCACGAGAATCATAAAGGTGTTTGTGGTGGTCATTTTCTGCATAACAAGCGCCAAAGAAGATATTAAGGTCCGGATATTTCGGCCTCATTTATTTAGAGATTGTTATCATGTCATAAAAACTTGTCACCAATGCCAAATATTTGGTAAGAAAAATTTTGCATCCTGCCCTCTTCTTTGGAATTGTGTCCCCGGGTCCATTTCAAGTTTGGGGACTAGATTATGTTGGCCCTATAAATCCCCCCCATCTTCAGCCCAAAGATGAATACATTGTTGTAGCCACGGATCTATTTACCAAATGGTCGGAAAGCACCTTTGAGAAAAGCAAATGCATATACCAATCGCTAGATTTTTACATGAAAACATTTGCTCTAGGTTTGGCATCCCTTTTAAAATTTTGGGTGATAGAGGCTCTACTTTTTATTAATGAGGTTATTAATTTTCTGTCTCAAGTCTCAAAATCAGGCATGTGAAAAGCTCACCCTATTATCCTCAAGGAAATGGGCTTTGAGTCTACTAACAAAGTGCTTAAGGGTATTTTTAAGAAGGCGGTTGCCAAAACCAAAAAGATTGGCATTTGAAATTATATGATGCCCTTTGGGCTCATAGAATCACTGCTAAAGCTGCTACTAATGCTTCTCCTTTCAGTTTGGTTTATGGAGTTGAAGCAGTTATTCCTGTTGAGTTGGAAATTCCCTCATTGAGGATGGCACTCAAATTGGACCTGGAGTTTACTGAAGCATTAAAACACAGGTATGAAGTTTTGCTAAAATTGGATGAGGATAGATTTGATGCAGAAAATCTCAATCTACTTAAGAAAGCTAGGAGTGCAGCAGCTTTTAAGGCAGCTCACAAGCTCCAAGATAAATTTTCTCCATTAGAGCTGGTGCTCAAATGGAATGCTGCAGATGAAGGTAAGCTATCTAAATTTGAAAATCCTTGGGAAGGTCCTTATCAGATTCTAGGAGAGGTTTGGTTTTGCTCATCTTATAGGCTGATTGATCTTAATACAGGTTTAGAGCTGCCAAATCCTATTAACATTCAGCATCTTAAGAGATATTGGCCTCAGCATGCATGCTTGAGCCTATTTGCTTCCACATAATTATCTATTTTGGCTTAAATTAGGCTAATTAGTTGAAACTTTAAATTTCTTTTGAATAGATTTGCATATTTGACAGTTATGTTGCTGGATTTGAATTGGTTTCTAGTTGTAATTCTTACTTAGGAGTTTGCTAGTGTGGTTGTATTGAAATCTCTTATAACTGTGCCATCAAGATAATTTTTCTTTGAGGTTGACTAATGTGTATTCTTTTGAAGTAAAGCCATGCTCACAGATTAGACAAGTTTCAAAAAAGAAGACCAGAGATTTTTCATTGATCAAAAATAAAAACATTACACATGTTACATTTCAGATGAGTCTTTAAAAAGGCTAGATCTTTTCATCAAGCCCCAATGCTATCAGTTTGGCCTGAATGAATGGTAGGTATCCTGTTTGAAGGATCAGCATCTGTAGCATCCAAAAGACTATTGAACCTGGTAAAAAAGCTTTTCATGGTGCCAAATACATAGTGTTCTTCATCCCAAAGGTTCTCTTTGAGAAGTTTAAAATGCATTTCTTTTATCATAAGAAGCATCAGAGAGCCATAGTTATCTGCTAGCATCCTGTGAGAGTAAAATAATTGCCTATATCTGTCAAACTGAGCATCTGTCAGCTCATGGTGGTGCTTACATAAGAAGTAGTGTATATGTAGCATCTGTATGCATTCCCTTGAAAAAATTCTGGCCCAAAGAGCCTTTGTGTCCCGATAGACCGCTCGTCAGAGTCATTAGTTTTTCCCCGATAAGTTTTTGTCCAAGAAAGCAAAGACATTGCATGGTGCTCATGGTTCATGTCTTCTTTGAAGAGTTCTTTTCGAATCGGGGAAGCTTGTGTCAAAATTCTTACCCTCTATTATGCATCGCCCTCGGATATGCATGTGCACCGAAAGTAAATTTGAGCGTGGAAGAGGTTCTTCATTAATTAAGACATTGTCCCATTCTCAGCATCCAGATTTACTTCTTGCCTGTGTCCGATCACTCCATAAGGAATGGGAATACCGTGGGCTGGATCAATCTCGAGGGAACACTCCTAAATTGTTTGGTTCAGCTGTTACATTGTCCCAGATGGGTGTGTGGTAGGAAAAAGGAGCCATGATCAGGAAAGGAGCTCGAGATTACTGAGCTCGAACAGAGAAGAAGCAGATTAGGTTTTCGATTCTCGATGGTATGAATTTTTGAAAAATTCAAATGGTTGTATGAGTAAGATTTTGAAAAAAAAAAAAAAAAAAATTTCCAATGGTTCTATGAGTAAGATTTTTGAATAGTTGAGGTCTAGTTAAGTATGGTAGAGATTTGCTATGCTTTAACAAGTTGAGTGTTGTCATTTCAGGTCCATCTGCTTACCACTTTCATTTGTCTTGAGTTGGCCTCTTTCCATCTAGCCTTGTTTCCTTGTGCAATCCCAAGAGTGCTAATCCTATATTGCTATTCACCTTTTATTTAGCACTCAGGCTAATTTGCTTCTCATTGTCATATGCAGGTTCACTTGTTCTAAATTCTCACTTGTCTTAAGTTGACTTGCCTTCCATTTAGCCTTTGCTCCCTAATGAACTCTCAAGAGTGCTAATCCTATATTGTTATTCATCCTCTAATTAGCACTCATGCTAACTTGGTTATTATTGTCATATGTAGGTTCATCCACTTTTTCTCCATCTTCACCTGTCTTGAGTTGACCTACCCTCCATTTGATCTTCTTCTTCTATCATTCACTTCATCACCCTATGCTCGCCCCCATATTTTCCATCACTGCAGAGTAAATCTACCCCTCTCACCACTTGATGATATTTGAAGACCCTTCGGCATTTTTTTTTTCCTTTTCCTTCGAGGGGACCAGCCTCATTCTTTCCTTTGAGGAGATGTTGCCCCTTTTTGGGCAACATGGACCAACATGATACTTAGAGTTTCAAGATTGGAAGATATTTGTTGAAGTTTGGAAGACATGTGGTTAGCTTTTGAGGTTTCATCTTAAGTTATTTCCTATCACTCATGGGGTAAGAGTTAGTGCTATTTTGATCCTGCTAGAGTTTGGAAGAAATTTGTCCAAGATTGGAAGACCCTTGGGATCTTGCTTATATAGCCTAATTCTTTCCTTTGAGGAAGTTTTTCTAAGTTACATTTTTATTTCTTGAAGACCAGGCAGAGGATATAGCAAGTTATACAAGGAGCTACAAAGCATTTTGCTCAAATTCATTTATATGGAGCTTAATTGAGTTGCACCAATGGTTTAGGAGTCACACTTATGAAGATGGTCACTTGGGAATTGATATTTGCTCTTATATTGGCCTTGAAGTTTGGAAGATTTTTTAGAAGATTGGAAGACCCTTAGGCCTTGAGCAAAACTATGTTCATCATAAGGTATGATTTGAGCTTTTGAGATAAGATCATGTGCCACAGGGTTTCCATCCTTCATCTATTCCACCTTTCCATACCTCACTTCCACCTTTTCATACCCTCTTCCATTACTTCACTACCTATATTTTTATTGGCCTCACCATCACTTGTAAATTGCTCTCAAAAGATCATAAAAAACCTCAAGAGCAATGGAGTTTGATTTTTACCATCATCTCATCCTTCTAAACCCCACCATAGCTTTTTCCACCATTTTTCCATTTGTTTTATGATTTTTTTCCACCATTTCCAAGTTTGAAAATCCATTGACCAAGGTCAAAAGGGCCAAAATTTCGAGTATTTCAGTTTGACCTGGAAACCCTCCAGATTTGAAGCTTGACCAAAATGAGCTAAATTGGCTTTTTAAAAATCAAAAAAAGACCTTGGGAAGCCTCTCAAAATTTATTTCTTGGGATGCGTGCCAGAGAAAATAAAAAATAAAAACCTATTCTAGCCTATATCTACCCTATCACTATTTTCCACCTCAGCCCCCCCCCATTGGTCCACGTGGCAGCAGGGCAGGGCCTCCAGAACACGAGCTGGCACAACCCTTCTGCATGGCACGCACAGTTATTAGCTGGGTCAGCATTAAGCCTTATATACATGAGCCTCCAGAACCATTTTAGCCTGTGGGATATATGGCCTTCAAGAATTTTTCGATGAACCCTAAGAAATAGAGGAACACGCTTAATCCGGCCAATTTCGTGCCATAACTTGATTGGATCCCGCCCTTTTCCTCCCGATTTATCCTCCTAGACCTTTTCCGAAATCCCTGGAACCCTTTGTGGCACTTGATTGATAGAAACTTGCTCAGATTAGGCCGGAAATCATTGAACCGAGCTGGGTTTTGGGAAGGGGCGGTTTTAACTGGGAATACAGGATCATTTTTACCCCCTGAGATATATACCCGCGGATCCCGTGGATTTCTATATTCCCGATATTCTCTTGATCTGATTTCTACCTCAAATTACGCTAATCACCTTTCGAGATTGAAGATTGACTGTATTTTGATTGAAGACCGACTCTGTTGTGACTTATTTGACATCAAAACTCCTACTGCTACTCAAATTATCTTATTATTTTCTCTTTCTGATAATTTTTGGGTTTTCAGAAGTTGACAATGCCTTGGGATCTGTTCTCAAGCATTATCCTGGGTATTACTTGCTGAGAATTCTAAACTCCTGTGATATCTTATGATTTGAATGCATATTCATTGCCTGGACAAATAGTGTTTCCATCTTCTTTTGTTTCAAGTTGTTCTGCCTGTCTAAACTAATAGAAACCAGATATTTAAAGTAGAATCCAAATTAATAGTCGTGTCCCATTCTTTAAAAGGTTTGAGTATTGCTTATATGTAAAGAAAACAAAGAAAAAATAGTTTTTTCCATAACTGTCATAAACTGTGACAGAAATCGAGACTTTGGCCCATCTCAGTAAATATCATAGTGTTTGCTTGTCAAGAAAACCTTATGCACATGATCTAGAGTTTATTTTGAAGCTGTTTATACAAATTCCAACTCAAGATTCATCACCAAACTATATTTGCAAATTTTGGCTCTCTGTTTTGGCATTGACCAATTTTTGACTGAACCTTGACATTGATTTTCTTGGTCTTCCCCTATCCAAATCGAGACAGACTTTCACCAGTAGTTCCCTCTACTTGTCTATAACTCATACCAAAAACCAAAACTCAAAAATCTTAAAGGGTGTGACTGCAAGATTGATTCTTGCTCTGACAGTTTTTTCTGCTTCAGGGACTGTAGTGATTTTGACAAAACCAGCATTTGAAATTGAGTTCTTTTGCTTTATATGATTAAGGATTGATCACCCTAAGTGATCTGGAGGTCCTGACCAGTTTGTTTACACTTCCTTTGAGGTTAGGCTAAAATTCCAGGTTTTAGGCTAACACCTGTTTGCCTTTCACATTCTGCTACATACTGTTTGAAGGCTGCCAATGCTTGAGCTTTATTGTGTAGCAGATAACATTTACATTTCCTAGTGTAATCATCAATGAATGAGATGAAATACCTTTTGTTAGTTCTGCCCCTGATGTTTAATGGTCCACATAAATCAGTGTGAACCAGCTCAAGAATCTCCTTAGTTTTTTTATTTGATTTGTGAAAAGGCAGTCTATGTAGTTTGCCCAACATGCATCCTTCACAAATATGCCCTTTTTCTCCACTTTCATATTTAATAAAACCCTTCTTAGCTAACAACTTCAGATTATTTGAGTGTGTGTGAGCTAATCGACAGCCAAAGTTCAAAGTCGAGAAAGCATCAATATTTTGCAATCACTTTCATGTTCCAACTGAAACAATCTACCAACACGCGTTTGGCATGAAACTTGATTTCATTATTCAACCAAATATTACATCCGGAATCATCAAATACAATTACGTATCCCAAGTCAACCAATGGCTTACATAAATTAAGTTTTTAATAATTCGGGCACACACAAAACATTTTTATATCCACTAAATTTCCTTGCATATCCATAGCTGCAATAATCCTCTTCCTTCAATCCTTTGCAAGGCTCCATTTCCTACTTGAACACTTCTAGATTCTCCTTATTCTAAATTTTTAAGAATCTCAGCAGAGTGAACTCTTGATCTTTCAGCTCCACTATCAACTACAAGAGCATGAGATAATTTGTTAGTATTTGATTTACTCTCAAGAACTGAATTTAACAAATTTACCTCATCTTCATCTATAATTTTTGATCCTTCTTCATGCTCTTGAGTTATAAAGCTCCTGCAGACCTTCTTGCTCCTCCTCGACCTCTTGGAACATTGCTTCCTCTATTAAAAGTACCTCTTCCTCTTCCAAACTCCTTTGGGGTAGGACACTTAGATGCCAAATGCCCTTGACCACCACAAGTATAGCAAAAGAACTCATTTTTCTTAAGTTTTGGACAATTACTTTTGATGTGACCAGATTCATGACAATAGTAACAAATGAGTTTATCTTGTCTTTTACCATAAAATTTCAGTTTCTTCTTCAACACCCTTAGTCACTTTTTTTTTTTTACGTTCTATCTCAGTCCTAATGATAGTTTCAGCCTCATCCCTGTTTTTTGGCAACATTTCTAATGAACAAGCCCAATTGTTCATTGTCCATAATGACCCTTGCAATAGCTAAAACACGGTACCTTCGGATAGTTCAACTCCAGCACCTCCTAGGTCAGCTATTATATTGTCAAACTTATTAAAGAACTCTGATACATCATCCTCTTCATGAAGCTTAAGGTTCCTTAATTCTTTGTCCAACAAATCTATTTGTGAAGATGTCTTTTCTTCATAATGCTTAAGCATGAACATCCACATTTCTCTAGGGCTTTTGTTTCTCAACTTTAGCCTAATTGTAGGACTAACCTTGCAAGCAATGATTCCTTGAGCCTCTTTGATTTTGGCCAAGCTTGAACGACTCTTTGCTCCCTTTGCTCTCGCCAGGTACATCGGCAACAACAGCGGCCGGGATCTACAAGATCCCATAAGTCTTCAACTTCTAGTACATGCTTCACAGCATCTTTCCAAATCTGAAATCCAGGCCCCCCTTTATAAACTTCAACAGTGGCCAAAGGGCCAGCACCAAATCGATTTGACATTGCTCTCAATCTCCTGGGCTCTGATACCAGATGAACAATTTGACTACTTGTTAATATAAGTCAACCAAATATTAAATCAAAACTTCTTCCTTATTCAAGTGTCAACACCCCTTTACAAATATTAACAACAAAATTGTAAAGGAACTTATAAACTTATTAATCTTTTGAGATTAAACAAGCAATAGTTCAAACAATACCATCAACATATAATGGTCATTCAGCAATTTCTTTGCGGTGAAATTAACTCGAACTTCCCTTGGTTCGTATGATCTTCACAGTTCACCAAATCGTGTATGAACGATCTCATCTCCTTCCCACTGCACCGAACATTTGATTAACCACCATTCTATATACAGAGGAACGACCGACATGGCATAAAATCCAGATGGATAGGCTTCACCGCTTTCGAGTTTCATGCTCATCGATTTATCCGGGGCCAAAATGCGAAATATGGGCTTTTGGTCTTTTGACCATTAACTTCAATGGTTTCTACGTTTCACAATGATAAACGAAAAACATAGACCATTAGGGTTAAGTCACACTTACAGATGATTGTGCAACCTAACCTGTTTGTGTCCACCCTATACGGAAGCAACAAGCAACGGGAAGACAGTGAAGCAGAGATTATGCAATGACCTCAAAATCTAACAATCGTAGAATCAATTGTGTTTTCATCCGTGCATATTTCGCTAGAATCTTGCACTACTATCTACTAGGGTTATCGTTCATGGGATTTAAGATTTAGGGATTCAGGCAATGTACAAGAAGGCTAAAAGAGTGTTGGATAATCCTTGGACTTTGTGCATTACAATTTTTCCGAAGCGAAAAATCCATTTACTGGAAGCCTATTTGACCTTTAATAGATGAAAGTTAATGCTTAGGGAGAAGCAACTCATATTTGATGTGTTTGTGGTTTGTTCTCTAAGAAGTATAATGCATGTTGGGATTTGTTTTCAACTTTATCAATATAATAAGGCATTTTTTGAAAGTGTCCAAGTTAGATATTAATTGATCTTAAGTCTCCGCATGAGGTAGACCATATAGTTACTATGATAGCATGTCAAACAAATCTTGGGAAAATCTACAAGGTGTTGACTCATATAGTCGACTTCATTGAATATAAACTTTGTATCTTTTGCCTCCTGACGTGTAGGACAAATACTATTTTTATTATCGAGTCAGGACTGATATGGTTGTTAACTCATATTAAGTCATCTTCAAATGGTGCTAAGTTGCATATAATAAGATACGAAATCCTGATGATGATTTACACCTTCGTGAAACACGCCCATGTTTACACATAACTTTCTATTTAATCGTTCTTGGTACAACTTTCTATTGTATTGCTCAATTATGCGACCGTTGATTTTGGATCCCTGTGGTATGTATCTAAAGAGCTCTAGATTTCAATTGTTTTATCTACATTGCTTCGTGAATAAAAGATGTCACGTATATATCGTATACGTTACTTATGTTTGGTAATAGTCATGCGTGTTCATCTTCAGTTAGAATTAACGAAGTTTAGGAGGGTTTAATGTTCAATGACCAATTAGCACCTCTTAAGCATGTTTGCCATACAAGAAACAAGTGATCAGAATAGTAATAAAAATGCATTTTTCCATGCATACGTCAAAGTCTCTGATTCAGAATAATAAAAGAATAGAATAGAATAGTTTTTTAACGTCCACGGAGAATAATAGGTCATGGGACCCATACAATGGGCTAGTACAATCATTACTACTAGGATTAAAAAACCCCCGCCTCGAAAGGTTTTCAAGGGAAAAACCTTTGCAGTAATGATGATACAATATGCCCTTAGAAGCTCACATACAATTAAATTAAAAAAGTAACAATTGGCTGCTGAAATTAAAAAGGAAGATCTGATACAATTACGAGATCCATTCTCGCTTAAGTCATGGATTAAAATTCAGCTAAAGTGGCTCCTCACATTTATAGTAGGCAGCTTATAGAATTTCCTGACGCTATAAATTGCCATAGGATCCATGATTCCATGCATGCACGTCTAGTTTGTGTTCGAGTTCTTTCTTTCCTGTGCTGCTCCTGCTTGTTTGCAGAGACAATTCCCAGATTAGAGACTAGAAGATTAACTGGTTTATTGATCGAGCAATTAGGAAACATGCACTTCAAACATCTGCATGCTAATTCATGCTTTTGTGCAGATAACTTCGAATTGTGTCGGATCATTGATGGGCATTCCACTTTCAGCCGATGTAGTAGCCAGAACAACTAATACTAACAAGTTCTTGTGCATTGCAATACGAGATCGTCTTGATGAGGAAACAAAACACATAAAATGTGGATGGATTGAAGGAAAGGCTGGAGCAATTTTTCGTGCACTTGGAATTCAATGAATTTTCCCAGATTCTATGTTCACCTTGCTAGAAGACGTGCACACAGACCAGCCTAGGAGTACAATTCACTCTATCCTCCACCGATATCTTCCTTATGGATCGTTTGGCCCAGCTGCACTGTTCAACCCAATTGCAGGGTGGACACACGGAAGAATCAAAGTACTGTTGCTCAAGCCACGAAATGAAACTAAAGTAAGCATTATAGTCTCATTATGTTGCCTATGAATTGCATGTAAACTGATCTTGGATGATTGTCCAGTACCTAGCATAGAGAAGGACGCCACCAAATGCAACAGCTGTACCATCAACATCAAGCTTTGCATCACAACAAAACAATGAATCTGAAGTAGTAGCCATACCAGCTGGATCATCTTAGATGACGTTTCACTCAAGCAAAGCTAGAGGTTACTGTTACGAGACCACAAGGAGTTCTAAGTCTGGTTATGATAACTTTCAGTAGTTAAAACAATCATATATAATAAATAGACAGTATTATATTATAATAAATAGATGGTATTAGCGGTATAATATGAAGGCTATATGATGGTTACAGAGCTAATTTCTAACAAATGGACATATGCTCCTCTTTTTGTGGCAGCTTTTCAAATTTTGTATTTTGAAGAAATATTATAAATAAATTGATGTTTTTTTAACTCAAGAATGACTGTTTATGCTTTAATATTTGAAACTTCAATTACTACTCTGCATACAATCTTTAGTACTTACATACACATTGGACCAGACAGATAAATAAAGTTTTGCCAAATTTGGATGCCAATGGTGTGCCAATTCCCTTGTTCCCGAGGCCATCAATCCCGGGCACCTGCCAATATCCAGCTCTTCAGAGGTATTCAGCTTAACTCACGTAGGTTGCCTCTAAGATTGAATCATTGTCTAAAATTGTCATTTATAGTCAAAGTAGACTCGGATGGCTTAAAATTTGAAAAACTTTGGGATCATCTTCTTAGACTCCACAAAGGCATTGTAATTAACTTGATCTACTGGCTAAATTATCCCTACATTCTGGTTGAATGTGGTTGCACAAGGACCTCAAACTTCTTGCTCAAGCTTGGCTTCTCGACTATTGAAACATTTCAACTATCTTTTCTCAAATGGAATGCCAGATTACCTCTCAATGAATTCAATAAATTTCATGTTGCCTCTGTTACTATGAGTGAGCTCAGCCCTATTCTTTGGAATGAACAATTTTTTTTCCACAATCTTCAACTCAATTGGTACCCACCGACTACTGAGTACTACCCTTACAAACCTCCCAAGTGCTTTTGTCCGCTTGACACCACCAAGAACATCCCCTCTGAACTTCCTTTCCTGGACTACTTTGGGAATAAATCTATCTTGCAACTCAGATGGGCAGGTTTACCAAACCTTTGCCAAAATTGCAACCTGAGACATCCAAATGGCAGTGAATGTCCTTATCAAGAAGGTAACAGGGATTCAAATGCACCAAAAAAATCAGATGGAGTGACCTCCATGCCTACCAATCATGGAATTGCAGTCATATCATACAGTGATAATTCAAATAGCTATCATAAGGATCTGGTAGAAACTATGGGTTCTTATGATAATTCCAAACTTCAAAATGAGTGGAAAAGAATCAATGGCAGTACAAGAAGAATTCAAAAGCAGAGGGAAGCAAGTAAACAAGTGCCACAAAATTCTGCAAGCTCCTCCAGGTCTCAACTCACCAACAGCACATCTCTCCCTATCAAACCAGTTGGAATTAAGGTTTTGAACAAAGGTATCTTCATCAAAGAAAACCCTCCATCAGTTGGATTGAAAAAGGAGAGTGTGCGAAATGATCGATTTCATAACAAAGCTACTGAGCCTTCTCAATTTCCTGTAATCAGTAAGGCAAATATTGATCACAATATAAACTTGCTAAACAGGAAAGGCAAAGCTCCCGAATTGCCAAAAAAGATTGATTTGCACAAAACTTTATCAAGTATTATACGGGACTCGGAAACTTACAAGTGTCCAGTCTTTCCTATCCAAAGGCTCACGGGATTTGCATGCTCAAAGGACACTTGACTCAAAAACAAATACGAAATTCCATTGTTTGAATGTGGTTTCATTAATTAATGAAAAAGGTACTACCAAGCACAAGGATTTGCAAGTCCAGACTCCTCCAGACCTCAACATAGGTTCTTTGGCTAATCTCTCAACAGTGGATGGATCTCAAAACACTGCTAATGTTAAGGAAAGTAAACCTGAAGATTCTGCATGTGATATTGACACAGAAACCCTGAAATGCTCAAACACTTATGCGGTGTTATCACAAATCTCAAGATGATCTTTGCTGATCAGGAAATTGATCCTAACTCACCCTCAAACATTTCTTGAAGTTTTGCCTCAAACCACCACTCACCCCACTCTCCTTCTTCAATCTTCCATGCCTATTTTATTTCCATCTCCATCACCACTACCTCCTCCAAATGAAATTCACCTGCTTCATGTTGACCTGCTTGACCTTACTCAAACTGTTTCCTCTCACTCAAATGCCACCATCTCCCCTGAGATAGCCCCGCAACTACAAAGAATTGGTTATGCCCTGTAAGTGTGTGGGATGCCTTTGCCTGCAATGTGAGGTAGGTAGTGTCGGGGATATACTGAGGAAACAGAGGTAGGTAGTATCGAGGGATATATCGACCTCACGGGAAAAGAGTGCGCTACATGATGAGGCTACAGCGGTTGGTCTAGTTCAAACCAAGCTCCACATGACTCAACTACAAATGAAGTTCAACAACCCGACCGGATCGCAGATTCTACACGGCGATGACCACATCATTTCGTGCAAGATCTTTCCTTAACAAACCTTGCATTTGATTCTAGTAATAAAAATAGCAAGTTAAACATCCTAAATGATGCTACCACAAACTTCAGCCCCATTGATTCAAACTCTGCTAATGAAGATTGTTGTAAGTCGAAAATAGAGGGGGGGAGGATGAACGTTAAGCCTGTTTGGCCGGGCTCCGGGGCGAATCCGTGCTTCGATGGATGAGGCCTTTCTGGAGGCTGTTCTCCAGAGCCTAGGATTCCCGGACATCCCTTCCGATTATGATGTGACAGTCGCTGCTATTGATAGTATAATCATTCAGTCGTACAATTCTAGGACTAGAATAGGATTTAGTAGAACAGCTATAGGCAGTCATTTTCTTAGCATTTTGGGGTTTGACAGAGTAGGATCCTTAAGAATTACGGCCCCATAACTTTCGGGCTATCTAAGCCCTAGAAAGTGCATTCAACCGTAATCTTTTTCAAATCTCCGTTCTTGAGAGATTTGGAATTGAACCTATTCTCCACTGGACAAGTTTCTTTGATCTCCGGCCGGCTTGGTTTTTCAGCGACCTACAGATTCTTGTTTGGAGATACGCAG
The DNA here is from genome assembly GCA_021234155.1 of Isoetes taiwanensis. Classification (NCBI taxonomy): domain Eukaryota; kingdom Viridiplantae; phylum Streptophyta; class Lycopodiopsida; order Isoetales; family Isoetaceae; genus Isoetes; species Isoetes taiwanensis. The sequence goes on along the minus strand of JAJEKV010000099.1, from coordinate 1,763,775 downwards.
GCGAAAACTAGACATGGCAAGCAAAACTGTGAAAATTGGCTCGAACCAACCCAAGAGCCAAATGGACAAGGAAAAAGCTCTCCGAATGATTGAAGACGACGAATGGACTAACATTTTCTGGTTAGACAGTAAGAATGACAAGGTCTCGCTTAAAAATAAAATCTATGTATATCACCTTTTGCTCTAATTCAAGATCAACAGAGAGCAAACAAGCGGCTTGCATGGAGGTTCTTGGTGACGGGGTTATATGCGAGACTCTGAGTAAAATGGAAGCTGTGGAAAAAGATTATGCGGCTGGGAGGGCCAACGATAGGGATTGGGCATGGAATATGTTCGAGCTTCTCCAGGAAATGGACAGAAATTTATGTAAAAGGATAATGGTGAAACAAGGTCACTCACGAGGCCGATTGTTGCAGCCTCAAGAATAACATCTTCCAAAAATCCATGGACGAGTTGCTCAATGCGCAAAGGCTATTCTTTCTCGACCTTGAAAACCTTAATCGAACTCTAAGGCTTCCATAAAGCTCATTAAAAGATGGGAAGAGGCCACGCTGACATTATTGAGTACCACCGTGAGGCAGGCTCAAAAGAAACTCCCCTCGGGTTCGGGATTCGATCCTTAAAGATGTCTCAAGAATATGGTATTTATCGACAAGACTCAAAAAGGACACCGGGTGCATGCAAGATCAGGGATTCTAATGGCTATTTCAACCCGCTTGAGACAAATCGGTGACCGCAAGAATTATGCGTGGACTTACACAACTCGCATGAACGGGATTAGTACCTCAATTCGAAGATCAAAAGTCTCAGAATCGGATTCTGCCATTGGCAAGAGCGACAAAGCAAAAAAGGTCCAATTCTTCCCTCATATAAAAAATGCTTTTGATTAATATTGATTCTTGTGCTAACCCGACCGACAAATCTAAAGTTAATTGGATTATATTGATCTTTCGAGTGTGCAAGATTCCACCAAGAAGTTGGAATTTATACTCGTACAGAGGGATGCTTATCTATTTTCCATCAAAATGCCCCTCTATTGAGAAATCAAGTTTTGGATTACCAAAACTCATAGAATCCCCATCCGCTCCTTTGCTCAAGATTGATAACGTAACGTTTCGGGATCCTCTCAGAAGGATAATTTTAGTGTTACCTACCGCTAAAAAAAAAACCGGCAAAATTAGTAACAACGAAGTTTTATATCATGAGATGGAGTCCATTATTTACCCCTGTAACCCAAAGCATATTTCTACTTCTACCGGATAACATTTCCTAATCGCCGCTTTATGGACAATTTCTCATCTAAGGGCCATTCGAGAAATTGGGGGATATTATCTCTATTAATATCCCCAAACAAATTTCCCTCTCATTCAGATTCTAAAGAAATTGACTCAAGATGGCTTAAAATGTTAAAATAAAGATCTTAGAAGGCGTAACTCCGATTTAGAGGTGGTGTATTCTAAAAACTCCTACCCATAAGGTGCTTGAAGAAGCTGCACCGGAAAAAAGTTACATCGCTTAAACCCTCTCATTATTAGGCAGGAATGGCCCCAAAAATATGGTTGATTCGCTCGGGCTCAAAGAGATAATCCTCGCTCCGGATTTCACTCTCAATAAGTTTATTCTCTTTTCATGAATAACAATTGGGATTTTCTTATCAAGAATGTCAACTTGGAAGTCAAATTTAAAATGTGCATGGTAACTCTCTCTTTTCCTCTTAAGGAGGAAAATTCCGAGGGGGAGTCCGAGAACTATAATTGGACCATGAGTTCATACATTCTTGCAATGAGGAAGGTTGGAAGCGCATTACTTCAAGAAGAAGGGGCAGGGACGAAGAAAACTTACATTGACCTCCAGAGAGAGTAAGCCCAGGAATTCTCGCCATCCAATCGGGATGGCCAAAGGAAGGTACAAAGGAAGGCTAATGTCCAACCCCTTAAAATCATTACACTGAATCTCCAGGTATAAATAGTATTATCAAAAAGGAGCGTTTAAAGGTCTCAGATATCTACCCTTAACCCTCGATATTTTGCTAATCCAGAGCATAAGATCTATGATCTTAACCATAACTAGATTATCTCTAGATCCCTTCCTCCTAATTTTAAAGTTTGGTCTATAAGTGCTAATGACTCGCCTGCGGTATTGCCATAGTGTGGAACATGAGAATCAATCTAGAGGTAATTCATATGGTCAATGATAATGGTGGTAGGTGGTGATTTCGGTAGGTAATCTTGGCCCTTGAAACTATAGCTATAGCTAATGTGTACTCTTACCATAATCCCTCCGGAGAGGATTCTGTGTGTGGAATCAAATTAATCAAAAAGTTTGGCCAATATAGATCTTTGATGATCTAATTTCGGGCTGGAGACTTTAATATGGTCACTGATAGTTACATGAAAAATAGGAATTTTAAAGCTCTCTTGCCTCAGGAACAGGGCGTTTGGTCCAAGCTTGTAGCTGATCATAATCTCAGAATTGCCAGAACTAAACCTAATTCTTTTAGCTGGTCTGATCATAGAGTTGATCCTATTTGTTGCCTCCATGACCGTTTTTACCTTAGTGAGAACCTTTGGACTATTGGCGAAGAGAGTGGATAATCTAATGATACACTCTCTCCGACCACTATCCTCAGCAAATTTGTTTTATTGGCAAGAACATGCAAAGCAATAGAAAATCCTTTTTCAAGCTTAATGTTAATCTTTTGGACCATGAGGAATTTATGGATAAGCTCCAGAACATTATAAACTGTCATCCCATGTCGGCTGGTGATACTGGTTGGATGTGGTGGTGGATTAATTTAGCCAAGCACATTAAGAGCTGGCTAAAATGCTGGGGTAAAGAAATCTACTACCGTAAGCAAAGCCAATGGCTAAAACCGAGAGAAAGCCTCAAAGAATGCCCCTGGCGACGACAGGCAAGAAGACATCAAAATTCAGAGATAGAGAAGGAGGAAATTAGCATTGCAAAAGGGCTGGAAAGTAAAGGCTAAAATCAAAGAGCTCAAGGAGGATGAGAGATGCAACTCCAAGTATTTTTTTATCAAGGCCAAGACAAAGCTCAAAAGAAATCAAATTGATGAAGTTAAGGTGGGGGATATTCTAATTTTGGTGATCTCAACCTTAAGAAAGGTCACATTTGTGGACCATTTCACAAAGATCATGTGTACTAACACCGACCACTCCGATGGAATGATGGACCTTTTCATTAACATTGGGAGTAAAGTCAATGATGACCAGAACAACATGATCACAGCCCCATTTACTGATATTGAGCTCAAGGAAGTTATCTCTGGAATGGATAATGGGAAGACCCGGGACCGGACCGCGGCCTCCTAAAAAGAATTTTTTAAAAAGGCTTGGCCTATTTTAAGTGAAGGTATTACCAAATTAGCCAATGAGTTCGGGGATAAATAAGTGTCGGATGCTTAATCAACACGAAGTCTTATTACTCTCATCCCCAAGATTGACTCCCCAACCTCCTTTGCTGATTATAGACCAATTTCTCTTACTAATGTCATTTACAAGATAATTGCAGGGGCGCTGGCTGCTAGACTCAAGAAGATTTTAAACAATGCAATCAGTAGCACCCAATCAGCATATCTTAAGGATCGTTTTATCCTGGATAATGTGGTCACTGCAATCTTAGAATTACACTGGGCCAAGGAATCCAACCAAGATATTGCCCTTCTCAAACTGGATATCACGAAAGCGTTTGATACGGTCAGTTGGAATTTCTTGTTTAAATGCTGCAAAGCTTTGGGGTTCAACGAAGAAAGTATAGGTATGTTTAAAGCTATCTTGAGTAATTCTAGATCGGCAGTACTTGTTAATGGTGAGTGCAGCCCTTTCTTTGCTCTTAAAAGAGGTGTTAAGCAAGGGTGTCCTCTAGCCCCGTTATGGAAGCATTGCATAGCAGATTGGAAAAGGCAAAGAATGAGAATTCTATCAAAGGACTTCAACTCCCTGATAACTCTCAAGTGGATCAGATCCTCAATGGACATTTTGCTGATGATACCTTCATTATGACTTCTATGGATCAGGATTCGATCATCAACACTCAGCATATTCTCCAGGACTTTGGTCATACCTCAGGTTGCAAAATTAACCCTCTAAAATCTGCTATTCAAGCCAGGGACATGGACAAAGGCACCCGTGCAAATGACCTTTTTGGTCGTAAGTATAACTCCCCGCACTAAGACTAAAATTCTGGGTATTCCTTTTGCCATCAGAAGTAATGCCTCGGAACTGTGGAATGATATAACTGATAAATTTTATAAAAAGGTAGACACCCTGAACTCTAAATATCTTTCCAAGAATGGCAGAGCTATTATAGCCAATTTTATGATAACCTCCTCGCAGGTCTATCAATCCTCAATTATTTTAGCTCCCAAAAAGTTACTAATAAGCTTCAAGGTATTATTATGTGTCTATCTCCAGGGCCAAAATAGAAGATGCCGCATCCGGTTTCCATGGAAGAGTGTTGCAAGTCAAAAGCGTAGGTGGATAGGGAACTATTAATATAAGAAAGCAAGGTTTGGCTTTGCAAAGAAAATATTTTCATAAGGCCTCTTATGATAAAAATCAAGCACCCCATATCAAGACACGATCGGGCATTATATTGGTAAATGCCATCCTTATGGTTGGAGAAATCTAAAGATGGACCCCGCCACACTCTATCTTCTTTCCATTCTCTGCTCCAGCCCACCACTCCGTGTCTTATTAAAAGTGGATAAAGGCTTGGCTCGGTTAAACAGATGTCTGATTGGGAAAAGGGTTTATCCATGATCAATCCATTTTTGGAATCCCCGCTCTCATCTTGATAACCCCGATATGTGCCTAGCCGCCATTTCCTGATCAAGTTTAAGCTTTGAAGCAAAAAGGGATCACCATGATCGAGATCTTTTCGATGATAATGGAATTATTTTATTTCATAACTCGGTCCTTGCGTGGGAAGGTCAGCAAGCACGATGTCGATGAAGCCATTATTAATACAAGAGTGAATGGCATGTGGTCCCACTCCCAAGACTCTTGAAAAACACAATGGGGTGAATGGCTACAAAGTCAATTCGCCTACAAGTTTCTCATGAGAGACCAAACCGTTACTATTCACCTCAAATGGGGAGTTTCTTCTGACACGCCTAGAAGGAACCTCAAATTTATGTGGAGCAGCCCAATTAATCCAAAATCAAAGCATTTATGTGGCAGCTATGGCAACAAGGGATTGGCTACTAACCGTGAAGAGATTTAAGCTTTCCATGACTAACTCGATATTTGTGACGGATGCCTAGCCTATAAGGAGGATGAAAATCATCTATTCGGTCTTGCCTATGGTCCGAATGGGTTTCGAACGGGCCTCGAGATCCTTGGCCAAAATCTTGTTACCCGGATCACAAAGAATTCTTCATGCCTAACAACCCAACAACAGAAAGCGTAATTTATATCCTCTTGTGGAGAATTTGGAAAGGAGAAACTCTTTCATATTTGATTTTGAAATTATCCCGGAAGGGATCATAAAACATGTATTGTATGATATTAATTGGATCCTTAGTATTAATGTATGAATCAAGCATCACGCAGAGATACTCGCCTCGATGACTAGGAGGCTCAAATGGAAAAGAAACAAAGCCGAGCATGAAAAGGAATGGATCAAGTTCTTCGGCCCAGCTGATACATCTGCACATCTCGATGCCATATGCGTATGTGGTTGCTGTTGTGACCAAAATTACAACATTCGAAGAGATTTGATCTGCGAGGCCAAAGATGCCAAAGGAAGATTCAACATGGCCAAGGCGGGCAATTGTAAATGCACCTACTGCACATTCCATCTGATTATGAAGGGGAAAGCAAGGAAAAGAACAAACCAGCACCTCCAAGGAATTCATTAGCTTCTTTCTGTTAACTGTTCAAAAAGACTATGCTTTTCAGATACCTCTTTTTCTAAGTATCTTAAACTGTAATAGGGTTACACTTCCCATGAAAAAAGTTTCTTTTTTGTATATTTAACTTATAATTAATATAAATAGTCGCCTTCAATAAAAAAAAAGAAGATTGTTGTAAGTCAAAGTTTTGGAGTTGCCCCCATCATGCAGAGAATCCTGATCCCATAAACCCTGTTGACATGGATTCTGCTGACACTGAATCAGACAAGGAGAATGCTTTAAATAATATCAACACCAATGGAAACACTTGGGATGATGATGCCTACCTCACATCCAATCAAAAATGTGCTAGCATAGCTAAGTCTAATAGCAAAAAGGCCAAGAAGAAGAAAAACTCAAAGAGCACCTACTTCCTCCAACACTCCTCGCAGCCTAACACAAGGCTAAGATCCGTAGAAGGATACTTAGGCACCCTTCTTTCTTCGCTTCCTTCCATAAATTTATCTCCATGAAGATTCTCACTGGAATCTCGGGGAATAAAAGGCTTTCTTAAAAGGAGGAGGGTAATATCTCGTGATAAGAAACTATGATGTTGACATTATCCCGCCATAGAACCGAGATGCTTAACTTTGAGTGCTCAAACCTTTGATTGATAGGCCCCGGTTTTCCTCAATTTGGATTGAAGCCACCGGGCACATCCGGGTAGGTCAGGGCATTATTTGGAAGCATCTAAATCAAAGTTTGATTTACAATAGCCCATGCAAGACCACGGCAAAAAGAGAAGTTCTAAATAATGACATTTCTTTTGGGATCATTAACATTTATGCTTCAACTGACTCTAGACTCAGGGCTACAACCTGGCCTTCTATTAGCAACTGGCTCTCAACTCAGAGTTGTGAAACATGGATTATGGCAGGTGACTTCAACAACACTCCAACCTGGGACATGAAAAATTGGGGGGATTTAAACATGTGTACTGATGAGAGAACTCAATGGGATTTATTGCTTGATATGCACTTCTTACAACATATTCCATCCTCTACATCAGCTTATACTTGATCAAACAAACAAGAAGGGAATAATAGGTTTTATTGTGCACTCGACAGATTCTATATTAATAACAGTCATCATGACTTTTGGGATAACTGCTTTGTTCACAGTGATGAGTGTACCTCCATCTCTGACCATCAGCCTCAGTTTCTAATCACCAAGCATGTGCTTTCTATAAAGAGACATGGAAACACCCCCTTCAAGCTAAACTGCTCCCTCCTTGACTCTGCTGCATTCTGTGAGGAATTTAAAGCCTTTTACAATTCTCTTCCCAGAGTTAGATCTACAAACTCAATGAGGGCATTTTATTCCAATATCAAAGAATCCAAATCCTGGATCAAGAACTGGTCTAAACACCTTCATGACAGTAAGCTTGCTGAGAAGAGAGCTTATCTTCAAGATATGAAAGAAGTTAGAATGAAACTTCAGGATGATCCCCTAAATATTGAGCTCCACTGGCAAGAGGGGAATCTAGAAATGGCCATCAAGACCATTGAAGAATTAGAAGCCAAAGGTTCTTCAATCAGATGTAAGCTTAAATACTTTTCCAAAATGGATCATGGGAACTCCAAATTTTTTTACAGGGTGGCTAAATCCAGGCTTCTTAAAAGCCAACTTTCTTCCATTAAAGATGACAATGATGTTACTTTGGATGACCAGAAAGAGATATCTAACTACTTTTGCTCCAAGTATACTGCAATCTTTTCCCAACCTATTGATACCCCTTCTCAAACTGTTGAAGCCAAATCGTTTTCAGTTATGATTATCAATAATGGTCTTCACAAGTTGAGATCAGAATGTCTAATGCTCGAAGCTACCCTCCATTGAGGAAATTTTACTACTCTCAAAAGTCTTGCCAAAGGGAAAAGTCCCGCCGAGATGGCCTTCCACCCTAATTTTATCTTAAATTCCCGGGACATAATCAAAGATGACTTCATGTTTATGATTAAAGGCTTCGAATTCAAACCACCGTGACCGCTCTTTTCGTTTGGACTAATCACTTTGATACCAAAAGTTGACAATCCCCAATCCTTCTCGACGGAGGCCAATATCCTTGACAAATTCTACTTATAAAGTTTGTGCAAAAATTATTGCAAAACGGGGGTCAAAACTCACCTTCGTGAAGTCATTAGCTCCAATCAATCTGCAGATTCCTCCCAAATAGATTCATCCCGAATAACTACATTGTCGCCATGGAGGGTTTGCATTGGAACAAAGCCGACAAATCGATCGCATTCTCTTAAAACTAGATTTTTCAAAGGCTTTTGATACAAATGATGGGATTTTTTAAAATTTCTCTCGAGAAACTTGGCTTCAGCCACAAGATCATCCAGTTGATCCTCGGGGCTTAACCTGCATCCCAATCCACCGTGCTCATTAATGGATCTCCAGGACAATTCTTCCCCTTGCTAGAGGTGTCAGACAAGGGTGCCCCTTAGCACCATATTTATTTCTAGTTGTTGCTGAAATGTTAACTAGAGTTATCATTCATCTCCAATCGACCGACATATAGTTGGTTTAAATTTACTGCATACAACATCACAAATCTATCAATCCTTCAATATCGATGACTCCTTGGGGTTTCCTCAAAAATGATTTGAACATTATTCAAACTTTCTTGCAGACTATTCATAATTTTGGTTTCGCCTGCGGGTATTCACTTGAATAGAAACAAATGTACTATCATTGGGGATTTCAACACAGATAACATTGCTGGCATTAAATGTATGACTGACACTGAGACAACTCAACTTCTTGGCATGCCCCTTTCTCTCAATCCTAGTCTCAAATGTCTTTGGAATCCCATTGTAGAAAGGATTAGAAAGAAACTTGGGAATTATGGCAATTGTCTCTCTTTAGTGTGGAGAACTCTAATTGCAAACTCGTCATTGCAGCCTCCCACATTTATTTCTCATCTGCACTCCTAGCTCCCAAATGCATTTATCTGCAGATTGAGAGAATAGTGAGAAATTTCATATGGGGAAAGCATCATATTCTTCAATTACCAGAAGCAAAATTCAAGGTGGGTTGGGATGCAAAAATATTGTCTTGCAAAGTTATGCCTTAGCAGTGTAAGTACATCCGAAGTCATTATTCTTAAATAATAATCCTGCCTCAATCTTTATCAATTACTGGCTTTCTTGTATCCATCCAAAGAAACATGCATCCATCTCTCATAATTTGCCTCATTCAGCTTTCACAACTCTGCAACCTGCCCCCCATATTTCTCCACTCATGAGAAACATGATTATTGCCTGGAACAAGGTTCATCAGACTTTTCACCATTCCAACCTGGAAAACAGTCATATCAGCACTAATATTTTCTGGAATCCCAATTTCTCTAGAGATCACTCTACTCCTCTTGCCATCAGACATAAAAAGCTCTACAAGAAATGGAAAGACTATAATATTCTCACTCTTGGTGATCTCTGGGATCAAGGCAGATGGATTACCTGGACTACTTTGAAGCACAAAATCAGAGGTAGTTCTTCTGATAGAACTCTATTTAGATATATTATGCGCAAGGTCCATACATTCAATCTTCTGGTTAATCCCATTATTATTGATTATACCCTATTTGACAAACCAAGTTATAGCGTCTCAAAAGTCTACAGATGTTTAAACAAATCACATGTGCCTTCAAAGGCAAAATTGTATTGGGGTTTCTCGGATGAAACTGAAACCAGACTCTTCACAAACATTTGGCATTCCTATCTGCCCCCAAAGATCTCTTACTTTGTTTGGCTTGTTGCAAACAAGAGTTTATCTAATTTGGAAATGATCTCTAGGCACTCAAATCATCTCACTCATCCCATTGATTCAAATTGCCCTCTTGGCTGTGGTAATGAGGAAACTTTTGAGCATATCTTTGGGTGTGTCAAGCTCACCTCCTTCTGGTTATGGTTTGAAGATACCTTCAAAATTTTATGTCCTGCTACTCTGTTGGATTTCATGATGAATGATGATGCTTTCACAAACTCTTTATGCTTCATTGCCTTATGGAATGTATGGAAACATAGAAATAGATGTCATTATGGGGGAAAAAGAATATCTATTCACGATAAAAACACAAGTTATATACGACATTGAAATGGCTGCAACTAGTCAGATGCATGTAGATAGAGATTCTGTGGATAACAAGTGGCATAATATTGGTCATTTCACAGGCTTTCATCATTTGTTTAAATTAAATTGCAATGCTACTCTTACTGACAATGATTGTCTTTCTGCTAGATTACATGATGAGCCTTAGCAGGGATTTTAATACATCAGTTGAGCCAGCTGAGCATACACTTTTCCCAGGGCAGAGGTTAGTTCATGATATTCAGTATACATATGATGGATTATGGACAGGCCTAGTCAGAGGCATCACAGACATTGACATTCCTGATATCCCAGACCAGGAAATTGATTGGGCAATAGAGTTTTGCAGAGGCACATACTTAATGGTGCAACTATGGTGGTTCCTAGAAAGTAATAGCAGAAGGATGATAGACCAACAATTTGAATACTACAGACAACGATATTACCATCACAGATGTTTGGTGTGATGCTTATGGTACACTCATCATCCCGATGTCCACAACCAATGCTGACAGACTAATTCAAGAGCTAAACTGGGGAAATGGTAACACTCTCATTCTGCAACCAGATTTCCAACCAAAATTTGACTACCTTCATTCATATCATTACATGCATACCCCACAAACGAGGATCGCTATGTACGGTCCAGATCTTGGAATAAAGGGCAAATATGCCCATCCCGACAAGGTGCCCGTGAGTAACCCCGTGTGAATATGCACCCAAACCAAAGGGGGTTTTGGGGATTTTGATTTAAATGTGTTGGATGCAATGGTCTATATTAATTAATGTTAATGATAGTTATGTGTCGACATCTGTATTAAAAATTTTTTGGGCCCTTCGGCCCTTAGAAGGAATTTCACATATTAGAAACAACGATACAACCTATACTAAATGTTAGAAACAATGAGAGAGACTATATTAAATGAGGCAATGTGTATTTTTGGGCCCTTCGGACTATAACACATTCGAACATGCAACACAACATGATGTTTATGGTACGCGACCTTTTAATACATTTACAATATTGTACAAGCATCTCTCAAACACATTCGCACAAATATTCTCTTAAATATTGTACCACAATGGCTTAAAAATCCTACAAATGACCTCATGATTCAAATGACACTTGTAGTACTATTTTTTCTTTTGTCTAACCACTCTAGGTACCTTTCAGATGATATTCCCGTGTCCCATCGCTAAATAACTTGAATTTCGTGATTAGAATATCTCTCATTGCCCTTTGTTTTTGCTCAAAAGATTATATCCCTCTATTTGTATCCCACACTTGAAGCGAAAAAATGAACCACAATAAGAGCAAGTCATTTTGTTACACCCTTCCGATTTAGATATGGCCATCCCGCAATTTGGACATTGCTTAGCCCTCACGGTTGACCACATTCAAACTTAGTATATCATTGAGAATATCCTCTTCTTGTTTCCTTTGTGCCTCACCTCAAATTTTGGCTTCATTTTCTTCGGCTCCCGTATCCACACACAAAAGAAAAGGCATTGCTTATTACCGATAAGGAGATAGGGTTCGACACAATATGCATTGCTTGAAATAAGTCCTAGAAAAGAGTGGTTTTATCAATGCTTGAATAATTCTCAAACTCCCGTTTACCAAGATTAAGCTCCATGATGGCCTTTGCGCCAAGTGTAATGCATTGTAAAAATACATCTTGAGGAAGCTTCTCGGCAAAGAAACTCCAAATCTGTGAACTCCACAATTGCTTTTTCATGATTCCCAATCTTCATAAAATAACGAATCACTCAACATTCCTTGAAACCATATCCATACGGAGCTATTAACGCTCATGTCGGATTTTAGTAATGGGCCTTGCTCTCAAAAATCTTGCAACTAATGTAGCTGGTACGCTGAACTAAGTTCTTTGGTGTGCCCCCTCAGAGAAAGGCATGGCTCTGATTTTCGCCAAAACCCATGCATATATCTCGGTTGTAAACCCATGCTCTATAGCTCGGCTGCAAACCCATGATGTATCTCTCAGAGGTCGTACCGCAAAACCCGTGATCAAAAAACCCGACCAGCAAAGACCGATTTAAAACTTGACCGCAAAGACCGACCGCAAAACCTTGAAAGACTATCAAAGTCAGATACAAAAACTATAAAACCCTTAATCTTAACCCCTTACCCCGCTCGTTTTTAGCTTGAATGAGTCCGAAAAAGGCAAATCTTCCCAAGAATGAAGCTAAAATTAAGCCAAAACCAAGCTATGCCTCGCCAATATTCACCAACGCTCGAGCCCAACCCTAGAAAATTTGACGACAAATACCCTTCAAGAGTAATATCACAAGAAAAAGCCCTTCAAATACCCCCGCAAAAGTCGATATCACAAGATTGAGAAGGAATCAAGAGGGAAAATATGCAGATACAAGAGACTAAAGGTCGTCAGAATTACGGCCATTACGCAAAGGTGCAAACATGTTCAAGATGACCAAAACATATCCAGCCAGAAATGAAGCCCATGTTTTAGGTTATCCTTCATGCCTAAAGATGCTAAGAACTCGCAGAATTGATGCTTGAGGAAGAAACCGACTCTTTGATACAACTGTAGGCTCTGAAAAAGCTACACTTCCAATTTCTTCATCGTTAGATTGAAAAAAAGGCATCTCCTCCTGCTCATTCAAAGGGCCACTCTTATCTTGCTAATCCCAGATTTGCAAGCCCTGTTTCGTGCCCTAAAATGGTATCCACGAGGCTTGCATGTTCAGCCCCTAAAATAAAAAAGAGGGCTTTTGTTGTGAGCCCTTGGATGTTGGACCATTGAAAAAAAATAACTAAATGAACGACTAAGAAATGGTGCACTCTAGATGTACACATTAGTACATCCATTCGAATACGCCATGAAATCTTAGGAAAACCTTTGTGAAAAGCGTACAAAAACACAAAGAAAACCCTCTGTTATTATGCTACATATTCTATCCAATATCCTACCAAATCCCAATTCCTGAACTACAATCCTAACATCCCATCCTCATGATCCTATTTACACCTTTTCATTCTCCCATTCTGAATCCCAAAAGAGCATTACCAGGATCTGTAAGTTTTTGTCTACATATTCTTTGCCCAAGATTACTTCATTTTTGCTCAATTTCGGTTTCTCCACCGGGTTTAATTCAAGAGCAAAGATCAGCAGATTTCATACCTTCCACAAGGCAGTCAAGGACTTCATAATTTCAAACACTTTTGCTATCTATATAGCATAGCATTTACTTATGTCTATTTTGTCTATTTTGTTTACATGCTTAATGTTGAGTAGTCAACTACATGGCTCACTCACATCATTGTACCTTTTTCTATAATTAATGAAAAAAACCCCATTCTCTCTCAAAAAAAAAAAAAAAAACCTTTTAAAATCTGTTCAAACAGACTTTTTACCATCCATGGCCTTTTGCAAAGACCACTTCAAGCCAATATGCAGCCTTAAGCCAAAACAGGTGTAACTTTGACTTAAGCCTTAAAAATTAAAGCCAAAGAAATTACCAGAATTTATAGCTAAGACTGAATTCAAATACACGAGATCATGTAGAAAGCAATGCAAGAAATAATATATCCTTATTCAAAAAATTATTGTCCACATATCATCTTAAAAGAGGGAAAATAAATTATATACAATGGTACCTTGTCAACGCATTACACATATTAATTTACGTAATGTCATGTAAATACTGCCATAATTGCTTATTGAAAGTTCCAAAGAGAATCATAGCTTCCTTTAATCATGAAAACACAACAAGGAGCAAGAAACCCTATTTACTGCAGTGGAAACCAAACGACAGTTAGCCTAAGAAGGGTAAGAGCCTAAGTCACTAACAGGTAAGCATTAGATTTCTTGAGCTTTTCGCCCTTCACCTCATTTGTTTTTCAAAAACACATAGATAACAAATGTAGATTAGCTGCAGACAATATGCACATATCACAGCTTTAATGTAGTTAAGAAAATAATCTGTCCAGCATCATAACAAGAGTTTCTACACGGCAACATTCATTTTAAACATGTATGTCCCTTGCTCACTGTTTTAAGTTACTGTACCTCATCTGTAAACCCCATATCCAGTATAACAAAAGCTAGAAGCTAACTATTGCATTCTCATGTAGGCAAAAAATTGCAGCTTTTGTAGGCAATATGCACTCAACAAAATGCAGCTTTTATAGGCAACTTCCCTGTTGTATATAGCTCATGTTCAAATTTTAAGACCAGCACAATACTTCTAATCCAAAGTAATAGTACCCAAAGAAGCAAGGCAGTGCATTTAGTTCAAGATAATACATGCAATATAGTAGACCCTAAGCGAGTTATGATGAATGCCATGCAATTACTTACACTGAACATGTGTAGCACAAAGCCAGAAAAGCAAACTGCCCGTAGTTAATTACTCAAGTGCCAAAACTGGCTATTATACCTTTTACTTAGCAATAGGAGAGACAAGTCCTAGATTAGTTCAATGTAGAGCAACTGCTTAACAAAAATCGACACCTACTTGCTGATGCAACAATATTAAACTGCAGAAAACACAGTCATGCACTTGCAGTATAAAACCTCTTTCTATATATACTTCTAGCTAGATCTGTTCACGTGCTGCTGCAGCTAATACATAGGTCACAAATACACAGGCTGTAGCTCATTATAGTAGCATTCTACTGATGCAATCATCAAGTTGAAAAGCACATATATCAAAATTACTAGTGCCATGTCTTATTATCAGTTAAAGAAAGCTATGCACACAATAACAAATAGAGTTATGCAGACACGAGGAGACGTTTGTTCCAAAGATAATTGCCTTTGGTCATGTTGATTCAAGTAGATTAAGAGAAGTTCCACAATGCTTTGTTCACTTAGAGAAATAGCGGTGGCATCTCCACATTATTCTCCAAGATTATTAGATGTCGAACAGGAGGATTCGGCTTATGTCACCGCATCTTTGCCACTTTGATTGTTGACATAATCATTTGCACCAGCATTGTATATGTCATGCTTTTCCAAATAAATTGCAGTTGTTTGCACATTATTGTCATTTATACATGCTCATACAACCACCAGCTTCAAGATTACTTGCAAGAAGCACCACCAAAGTCATGCTTATTTAGAAACACAAAGAGCCATCATCCACACAATGATTTCATTCTCTTTGCCATCGGGAATAGGCGGTTCATGGACCCTTCGGCTTGGATTACTAGCGGCATGCAATATAGTGATTCAGGTACAAGTTTTGGCTATCTAAGCCAGAGAGGCAAAAACCGAATACCCTAATTAGGGTTCACGAAAGTGCTCAAGCAATGCATCAGCGTCACGGTTCTTACCCCGACCGGCCGAAACCCTAAATCATGCCGAATCAATGTCTTACTATAAATCAATGGTTATTGCTTCCTTCAACCGATGTATGCCGGTTGTATGGTGCCGTTAAGCTATTCAAGATTCTCATATACAACCAAGCACCAAGCTTGCGTAGAGGTTTAGGGTTAACAAAATCAAGACTATCATGTATTTCCCTTTTCCAAAGTTATTCTTTTCTTGTACACATGTAAGGATATTTATGTCCAGACAACGATTATGCATCCATAGGTTTTAGCTACATGTCATTCTTCTACACACCATCAAAAACTTGCCACTAATATAGATATCATAAAAAGCCATAATGTCATTCCCAATAACCGTATTATTAGTTTAGGCTTAATTTTACTAGAGTATTCGCCATTGTATCCTCGCATAAATTTATCATGGACAATATAGCATTAAACATATAGCCATGTTTCACACACATAGAGATATCGCAAATACTTATAATTATTCCAATAAAAAGGCCTACCTCCTTCAATAGATAGATGAGAATCATATGGAAAAGCAAATCTTGACCAAATCTTGCAAAAGCTCCAAATGCCGAACATAATTGTTAAAAGCTCCATATTTTGAAAATTATGACCACAGGACCCTTGCATAATTTGAACATGCACCATGTGCAAATACATATAATTACTTTGTAATAAAAAAAAAAAAAATGCATAATAGACACAAACTTCACCAGTAAAATCATGCATGTCGCGAAAGTTTTTGGATCGTAAGATGGTGGATTCAGTGGAACGCATTTGATTGTAGAAGCATTTGAGAGCATCATCATCCACTATGATTATATCATCCTTATTCTCGATACCAAGTTCGTCCATCATGTTACTCAAGTGTTTGATGAAGATAGGCTTGCCTGTTGGATCCTTGGAATTAGTGAACTTCACACATTTGTTGCGATCCCAAAAGGCCAACCAATGTCTCACGCATTTCCTCCAAAGGCCTCTAAACTATCCTTGATGTTCCTTAGTTCCATGGATGACCAAATACCAACCTCAAATCGGGGTAGCCCTTAAGCTCGAAAAATCGCCAAAAGGCTATTTTTTGGACATTTGCCTTATTTTTCACTACCATTGAGTAGGATCAATTAGGAGTGGTGCCAATAAAATATCGCCGGCTTGTCTACTTAAATTTTCTCCTCCACTCATAACTCATAAGTTAGCCTACGTCACTAAATGATGGATTCTTGAATTAGCCCCATGTGAATTTTATTCTTGGTAATTATTATAAAATCGCCCTTAACCCCAAAAATAATGTAAAATTAATATGAATTTTATTCTTGGTGAGTTTTTGAATTGCCGTTTCGGTGAAAAAGGGGGGGAAGGGGAAGGGGAGGGGACCATGCATGTTACATGGATCTCATGATCCATCCTTTTCTCATGTTGATACTAATCAGCTTGGCCTTTCTCTTGTGAAGACACATATGCCAATGTAATCGGTAACATATATATTCATTATGTGAGCATTACGCTTACAACCGTGATCACGGACATAACTTCAGTTGAAGTTCAAACAAAATCGCCAACATAACTAATCGAAAAAAAGATAAGATTCGCCTCACATTCTAAATTACACCTATGAAAATTTGGGCTTAAGGACTACCCCTTTCGAAATAACCTGAATGCCTCATCTAGCATCTCCTTCAAGCTTTGCCGTGGATAGATCCACTTGGTGTTTGATTCTACCGGTGTCCGATGAAACCGATCTCTAGCCACTTTATTTTTCGGAAAAGTCTTGCAAAGGACTCCATTTAGGTCTAACACCACAACCTTCTTAGAAACGCAATGCAAGCTGAAACATCAAACATGTATCCGGTCGGCCAAGATACGATAACACAAACAATAAAAACGCAAACGCCAAGCGGATTTGAGTTAGTCTTAACCAAATGGCGTGATTTAATTCAAAGGTAATACAAATTAAATCACGCTTGTGGCACGCGATTTCGTGGGCAAGGCCATACCTATCATCTTCGGGCCACAAGGCCGCTGTCGGGTGTCATTCTCCCCTTCGCCACCCTTAATCTTCGTGCTCTCGACTCAAATCGGACTAGAGAATTACATGTAACAAGAAGGGAAACAGTTACAATATCAATGCAAAATATTAGAAAGAACATACATACCATGTTCAAGTCTCCAAGAGAGAGTACAGTTAGAGAAACCTGCCAGGTTTGAAGGGGATACAAACCCCAATTATGTGCAACTCATGACATTACAAAAGAAATGCATCTCGAAGTTAAAAGGAACCACAAGTCGTAAATTTCCATGCAACCTGCATCACGATATCCCAAATGATAATAGAAAAAAAAAAGGAAGGGGAGGAAGGGATCCGTAATAGGCCTTCGCATAAAAGGGTCAAGATCAAGAACCAACCCGACTCGGAAGAGCACATGATCTCTTCCTCAGAAACTATAATCGGCAATGTATGAGATCGGATTCGGACTTTTCCCGCTCAACTTGGGACACAATCAGGGGAAACCTCCACATTCACGAGATGACCCATGGCAATTGTAATCTTACCGGGGTCACCATACGCCCGGATCTTGAAAGTTAGGAGTCGCCGAAGTAGATGAGCTCGTAGGCGATGGCGGATTGCTCGGCCCACGCCGAGGCCATTTTTTGGGGTCAGGGTCAGCACCCCTAACAACATCCCATCGAGAACCCGATCCAGGAAAGCTTCATCTTCTTGAGTAATCCATAGCCGATTCTAAGAGAAAGCATGAAATCAGCTGCGGTGATTGAAGACCAAAGACACAACAAAACGTGGGCGCTACCTGCGGACGCTTTGGCCTCCCCTGCAGGATTGAGCTTTAAATGGAAGAGAGGATGCTCAACAACCGAATTTAAAAATGATAACTAGAATGATGCCACCGTCCCATACCGGGTGGTTCTAGATTTCCAAAAATCCGGGCTTTAATGGCAAATTACCTTTCCTGCGGTTGGGGCAGAGAACATTCGGGCCAATTTGGATGTGGCCGATAGTGGATAAGGAAGATCGGCTCGAATTTTGGCGAAGGAAGGCAAAATTGGCAAAATGGACCGCTGGTGAGTACCTCTTACCGGGCGGCATAGGTCTTGTAGGTGGCATCTAAGCCCGCGGACCACGTGATATAGGCCGAAGCCAATATTAATGGGATGTGTCCCGTTCGTGAGAGACGGTCAGGCGTGCAGTTCCAATCAAGTGCGTGGTAGGTGGCACTTATAGCGTGTCCGCGAAGCAATAACCCCCGCGAACCCTGGCCTCGATTACTACAATATGTGGTTAGGGGCATGACGACGATGGATGCTAGACCCCCCCTACTTTGAGTCGCCATAACTTGCTAATCTCACATTTTTTTTACGTTACTTTCTTTTACAATATTGTTGTATACAATAATAGGTATCCAAAATGGCCGACGGATTGAGGGACGCATGAAATTCGGCTACATTGGAACAATTTGCCTCTTAAATGCATGAAACGTGGCGACCATACCCTACATTGATAGATAGATACACAAAGAATAAAAGCCATTGTCATTTGAAAAGAAAAGTTTAAAAATAATATATTATTTCATATCCTTTTCCCAACGATATGGCATATGTTTGTGTATGCCATATGGTTGTGTCTATGACCTACCATTGTTCAAACCATAAACCATTACACTTTATAATTGCAAAAATATAAACGATACATAGCTTTCATGTGAAAATTAATGAATTTCCATTAGTTCTATTGAACCATTGCACCTTTTCATTGCAAAAAGATACAATTCATGATTCTAAACAATGCATAGCTATGTTGTGAAAATTAAAATTTCAATAAAAAATTACATTGCATGCCGTAATAGAATGCATGTTGTAATAGTATGTACAATTTTGATAGAATAGATTTACTGGATGAAGAAAAAACAGGGTTCACACGCTCACACTATCTCCCCCCGATTGGGGTTATTAAAAAAAAAAAAAACCCCTTCCAAATTCGGGATGGAAACCCTTCCAAATTTTCAAATTCGGAAGGGTTTCCATAAGAATATTATATTTTTGGATTTTCGAGACATCCACCGGTAATTAATGCATAGAATTAAATTTTTACGGTAGAGGTAATGTTGCAGGCCCTTACGCGGGGTAAGGACCTGGCGAGCCCGGCAGGCGAGCCCGTCCACACCCCCCGCTGTAAGGGCCTAAGTAACATTTCCTCACGAAAGTTCGGGGAGGATATTTTGCCACGCGGGCCATCGTGAGCCACAAAAGTTTGATTACTCCATTATCAGCAAAGATCGAAGGAGATGAAGCCAACATCGGAGGAGAGGAAGCGATTGTCTGTTTTAATCTAGGCCTGAAATATGGCGAAATATCCTCCCCCCGAACTTTACGGCTCTGATTGAAGAGCTTTTTCCAGAAAATTGGTTCTTACTTCTTCTTAAGCAGTTTTCTTGGTAATAATTCTGTTTTTTCAAAGCTTTGTTCCAATGAGAGCTCCATCAATGAGCTGCCAGCTAGGTGGAGTGCCTCATTTTTGGATTGGAGGAGCTCTTTTGAGGCACTAGGAGACGATCTTCCTGCCCAGGTGCTTCTTGCTGAAATCTTGTATGTGTTATTCCTTTTTCGTTTTTTTTTTTGCTATTTCTAACGGTTCTTGTTGCATTTGCAGTTGTTCTTGCAGCTTTGGTGGCTACATAGTTCTTGGGCGCAGATCCGCATAGTTCTTGTTCATGCGGATTCAGGTATTTTCCCCGCCGGGTCTTGGGTGAAAATTAAACGGCACCACAAATTTCAATCCTCCC
This sequence comes from Isoetes taiwanensis, assembly GCA_021234155.1. Classification (NCBI taxonomy): domain Eukaryota; kingdom Viridiplantae; phylum Streptophyta; class Lycopodiopsida; order Isoetales; family Isoetaceae; genus Isoetes; species Isoetes taiwanensis. The sequence continues at coordinate 1,743,647 of JAJEKV010000099.1, read as the reverse complement.
ATTAATCGATCCCCTGTTATGCCCACATTTTCAAAGATCCTCGCCAAAATCACATACCATCGATTCTTCCCATCTCACGGATAATCTTCTTCGCTTGTGCCGCCAAAATTGTGGCATCTCCATGATGGAGATGAGTGGTCACATTAGATCCAAAATACACTGATCCGCCAAGATTCTCCATAGTTCAAGACATCCTTATATTCCCCATCATTTTGGGATCCGCAAGATCGTTTGAATCAACAGCTTGCATGCATTGATCTTAATGCACTATGCAAGTAAGAGGAAAAAGCTGGGCACATCATGCGGCCAAATGAAGATGGCACGTAAATGTGCCGCTCCCCTTAAGCCGTGGACGTTGTTCCATTGGATGCGACGATTTTGAGGAAGTAGAGAAGCTTCAACTCAACCAGGTTTCTCTTAATAGTAGTTTTCATTTTACATTGCTTTTTGCATTGAGCAATCCATTCTTAAAAGGCTAGACAAAATTTCACCAAGATTGAAGGGCATAAGCAGATCTGTCTAGTTTTTGCCTAGTTTATCCGGCTTTATTTGTTGTAGGAAATTTGTGCACACTGTGTGTAGAGTAATCTCTTTGTACGCATTTTTTATGCTTAGGTACAAAAGGATATAATTAATTTGTATAAGATAATGATCACAGAGCTATAGATTTACCTGTCATGTTCTCGCATGCCACTTGAGAAGGTTAAGTATAATACCGCTGTTTTTTTGAAACTCATATGCCACTGTTTTTCTTTGAGAATAAATTGAAGTGAAATATGGCCTGTATAACTGGTATGCAAGATATAGATACAGAAATGCAAGGTGGTCTAAAAATCATAAGTGCATCCACCAACATTTTAATATTGTAGAACATGAATGGATTCTTTTTTTGATAATTTAATAGATACAGTGCAAATGCTTTTTCTCAGTGATTCGCTTATGGAACTTTTAATATAATAGTGACTTTTTCATCGCTTCAAGTGTACATAGAATAAAGGGCATATGGTTAAAAGTTATTTATGCTTCATTATTTAACACTATAGAACCATCTAGCAGTTGAATTAAGATGGTTGAGCATCTTATAAAATTCTGATTTATTGGGAACGTGCATAAATGCATAAATGGAATATGTGCATCTTGATTTAAATGGATTAAACATACAAGGTTTGTCTAGCTGTTCATCTCTATTATTATACAGTCCACCATGGAGTAACTTTAAACTTGTGCTCTAAGGGTGTCATCATCTAATGCATGGCCTGCATACTGCAAAGGAAATAAAAGCCCTAGGCAAATAAGAAATATTTAAGCATGAATATTAGCGTGCATTCCTAAAGGTAAATACAATGATATTTAGGACTGTGGCAGCACTAAATGAAAGGTATCAAGACGAAATATATTGGCATAAGTTTAACTAGGAAAATACACAGATCTGCCAAGATTCTCCATAGTTCTTGGCAGTTTTGGTGGTTACGCCAAACATACCATGTAGTCCAGAATTACTGTGCTGGAAAATGATTTAATAACCAAGCAAGGATCAATAGGTGGATGATCAAGAATCACTGGAAAATGATTTAATAACCAAGCAAGGATCAATAGGTGGATGATCAAGAATAACTGCTTAACTGCTCGACCCCCTCTACACACCTCCTACTTTACTTTGGTTAACTCAAAACTTTGTTGGGCTAGCTATTATAATGTCAGATCTTTCTAAATTGAGTCAGGGAATTGACGTAGATTACAACCATGTAGATTACAACCATGTTGTAAGATAAAGATTACAACAATGTTGCAAGATAAGAAGATTTTTTGCAAGATTAGATCGACGAGATTACAACCATGTTGCAAGATAAAGATTACAACCATGTTGCAAGATAAGAAGATTTTCTCGCAAGATTAGAAATTTTTTTGGACGTGAAAACCCTTCCTATTTTCCCATGCCATTGGAAAATAGGAAGGGTTTCCATTTGAATTAAATTTTGAATTCTCGGTGCGTGCATATTTATGAGCGTAAGCAACCATTAATGGGCGGGCGCTCGCCTTGAAAGGCATCGTCCATAAATATACGTGTCAATATTAAAAATATTAAAAAAAAAATGGAAACCCTTCCCATTTTCCGCGGAAACCCTTCCGATTTTCAAATGGGAAACCCTTCCTATTTTCCAAACATGGAAATTCGGAAGGGTTTCCATGGAAAATAGGAAGGGTTTCCATGGAAACCCTTCCCCGGTTTTAATGGCCCAGGAAGGGTTTCCATGGAAAATAGGAAGGGTTTCCATGGAAAATAGGAAGGGTTTCCATGGAAATTTGGAAGGGTTTCCATGGAAATTTGGAAGGGTTTCCACGGGAGGCCAACCCAAATCGGGCGTACTTAAAACCATCGGGGTTCACATGTTATTTTTAGTGTGAAAAAAGTACATTGAATTGTGAAGTGCACAATAAATACAAGACAACCTGCTATATACCAATACATCCAGACATCCAACTGACGTACACAGTGCCTACAGAATTATTGGCTCCAAAGGCTATGTTACACGATTAGAACCTCCAAGATGAATTGCATCCTCTGGAGCTCAAGAATCCTCGCCTTCATGAGCGCAGAAGGCCTTGTGCTTATGACCTGAGCCATGCCCAGTAACAAACCTGCTTTCTTCTTACTTTTCTGAAGCCCAGCTTCAACCTGCTCGTCCTCAAAGCTAAAAGCAAACTGAGGGCTTCTTCGGCACAAAGGACTCCTCACCCGTCTTCGTCCTCTACAAAGCTCAAGAATTGGAAATATAAGTGCCAGTATGCTAAAGCCGATTCCGCTATGTTGGACAAGAGGGGGACAAGAAGTTTAGAATCAGAAATAGAGATGACGAAAAGGGCTCTTTAGCTCATTGCTTTTCTCATCAAAGAACAGAAGCAAGCATAATGATACAAATGTAAACAGAGTACGTGCACACAGTAGCTCGGCGGTGAAACTATTTGCCAGAAATTGGGCCTTGAAAATGCGAAAAGCAAAACCAACATAGATTATAAAAGAACATGTACCTGCTCAACCATCTTGCGTTGGAAAACCTTCTCCTTATCCACTATTTTAATGGCAACACATTCACCAGTGTCCACATTCTGACCAACTACTATTCGAGTTTTGCTTCCAGTTATAGACATGCTTTCCATATGATCAAAGCTATCCAATACTTTCTTTTTATGAGTTTTATATTGTAAACAACAATCTTGCTAGCTCGGTACTCATGGTTCTATGCTTCTAGGCAGCATAACTACTATTCGAAGTTTTGCTTCGATTATAGACATGCTTTTATATCATCAAAGCTATTGTGACAAATATTAAAAGCCGCCAAACCTTCTTTAATTATATACTTAAAAGTAACATAGCGGTTTCATGTGCTAGACAACACAACCACCTATTAGAGTTTCGTTTCCAGTCATACACATTATACATTTCCATATCATTGAAACAATTATGACAGATATTAAAAAATACATTCCCTTTTTTTTTTGGTTCAAGATAATACGCTCTGGCCACCTAAATGTCCTCTTCTTTACATAAATGTCCTCTCAACTTTCTAAAGCTATATCATAAACCCACCATCTTTAAGTTGTCTAGCTTTTAGATCAAAATTTGTGGAAGCTAAAGAGTCATCTTTTTTCCTAATATGAATCGACAAAATGTAGTTGGCAAGTCTAAATATAAGAAGGAAAACATACGTAAAGTGAAATGAAGAGGGAATTGTACCTTTCTCGCTTATTAGAAAACTAAGTTCAAAATTTCACCTATTTTTTATTCAAGATGCCTCACATTACCTATCAAAAATAGATGTTAAATGCAAAGAGCACAAACGTGCATTGTGAATCCGAGTCTTCTTACTGGACTTGTAAAGTCTCCACAAATTAATAAGCATGAGTCATAATGCTACTCATCCAACAATTTTGTATCAAAATAGAGAGCAACAAAGCAAATATCGTATCGTGAGACTAGCACCACAAAGAAAAGACCGGACACAAGGTAGACCGTGGATATTGGCACGGGTTCCTCTTTTTACATTGATGTCCTCTCAACTTTCTTTCGCTATATACTTAAAACCGGTCGTTCTATCTTCTAGATCGCTAAGAGTCATCTTTTTCTCTTGATATATTTGAATCTAGCAAATGTAGTTGACAAATCTCATTATAAGAAGGAAAACAAAATAACAAATACAAAAAGTAAAAAATGAAGAGGAAAAAATGTACGTTTGCTTACTAGAAGATGAAGTTCAAAATTTCTCTTTTTTTTATTCAATTGCCTTAATACTACCAACCAAAGATAGCTTTTCAATGCAAAGAGCTACAGAGGGCTTAATTGTGAATCTAACTCTTATAAGCATCTTCTTGCATGGAGTTGTGAATGTCTCCAAAATTTAGAAAGCATAAGTCACACTCCTATTCGACATTTTCTACATCAACTAAAAGAGGTAAAAGCACGTTAGGGTGTCATACATTAGGGGGCAATTCATGTAAACTTTGAACGGGTTGTTGAATTTTAAATGTACTTATTTCATGTATAAATTTTGTCTTATATATTTAAAAAGGCAAAATTCCCGCTTTGTTTGTAATTATGACGAGTAGAGGCCGGGCGGTTGATGCTAAACTCCGGAGGAAATTTCTCCTCCAATTTCCTCCAGAAAATTCCCCTCCGAGAAAAATTTCCTTCCAAGAAAATTCCTTTATCGAACCAAGAAAAGTAGAACACAATTTGAATTTTTTCCGGTGATCGAAAACATGCAACCGGGTGATTTTGAAACCGAATGTGGCGATCAAAAAACATGCAATCTGGTGATTTTGAAACTGAATGTGGCGATCAGAAAAACATGCAACCGGGTGATTTTGAAACCGGAATGTGGCAAACATCGATGGCATCCGGTGAATTCAAAATTGTGAAGAGTAAACAACGAGGGTGGCATGCAGTAATTTCGAAGTGGGAGAGATGAGAAAGGGAAAAAGAAGATGGCGTGAGCATGATAGCTTAAATCTAAAAGGGTAGTACACATCCTCAAGGTATGTTACCAAAAAAATAGGACCGCAGTGCAAAATGTCAGCATGTTATGAGAAAAGAATTTGAATCTCCGATCCTAATCAAAAAGGTACTTATTTGCTTCTAGATTCTTGCAAGATCACAGTGCTATTGGAGCTTTTTGAACCTCGCGGATTGGGTTGCCTTCACAAGCGCAGTCAAGCATGCAATTTTAGAAAACCTTAAGGATGGATTGGAAGAGGTAAAATGCTCTAATAGTGGTGATAAATTGGCCGCCTTAAGCACTCCGTTTTATCAATGGTTGTGGGGAAAAATGGTGATTTGAAGCAAAAGGAATTGCTTGCAAGATGCTCAAATGCCATCCCTAAATCTTTCATATGTTGCTAGCAGAAGAAAAGAGAATGGCAATTCGTGGGTTCAAACATTTGGGCATTAGCAAAAGCGGGGAAGGCTAGATCTGATCGTTTTGGATGAAGAAACCAAGCTAAAAGTCATCCAGTTCTGGCTTAACAACACCAAGGTTTCACCAAAGTACAGGGATGTGAGGAAAAAAAGAAGCGAGGCAATCCAGTATCTTGACATTCCTCAATTATTAAAGCTTTTGTCAAATAAACTATTACATTTCGGTTTTCTTTGTTGTTTTCATGTACATTTTCATGCACATATGTGAACTCCTCTACTAATCTTAGTTTACTTGCTTTTTGATGTATCCTTTTCGGTCTGTTTTTGCTTGCTGCTATATTATACATGTAAATGAGGTTTATAGGGTCATCTACTTGCTCTTGGAAGTATTTCATGTATATTATGTGATATATATGTACATAGTGTAAGGATGTAAGATTAAATGTGCGTAGTGAACTCCTTTTGCCAATCTTAGTTTACTTGCTTTGATGTAGCCTTTTCGGTCTATTTTTACTTAATGTATTATACATGTAAATGAGGTCTATGGGGTCATCTACTTGCTCTTGGAAGTATTTCATGTATATTATGTGATATATATGTACATAGTGTAAGGATGTAGGATTAAATGTGCTATAAATTGATACTATACATAATAATCAGTACATATGTACTTGAATATGTATAGATTCAATCAAATCTTTTTACATGTACAACTGATATGTACCGGTATACATAGTATTTCTTACTTATATACCGGATATGTAAGGTATTCAATGCACGCCTTCTCCAACTTACCTATTTTCTTTGCAATGTGCAATGAAATGTGATGAGCGTAGTTTATTGGAGGGAGAATCCGTGATGAGATGTTGGTATTAGAATGTTTGAATACCGAAACCAAGTTGCATAAAGGAAATTGAAGGAGAGAAACACTTCTTTGTTGTGTCAAGCATGAACAAAACAGAGAATTTCAGAAAAGCTTTCAACTCTATGAGGCTGAAGTTTCACATAAATTGCGCCTGTAATTGTGATGTATGTCTTTGCCGCTGGTACACATGATGGGGTTTTGTCGGGCACAAAAGCTTACATTTTGTAATGTTAGCACTCTTTGAGAGAAATGGTTTGCCAAAAGAGGAAAGGGCAGAGTGGCAACAACTCGGAAGTGCATAAGGGGGATTGTGAAAAATGTGGTAAGCAAAAAGATTCCCTTTATGTCCAAAAAGAGACCGACGTAATAATGAAGATGATGTTAAAATGGCGAGGCTTATTGTTATATGGGCTAGAAGTCAAGGAAGGGCACTTCCTAGAAGACTAAGATTGGTGGAGAAGCAAACAGATGCTCCTTTCATGCTATCTGCCATGTTTGATCACATGAAAAAGTTTGTGCATCACAACTTTGCGGCTCATTGGCGAAAGCAAGGAATTTAGGAGAAGCATTCAGAGTCTAAGAGATGATTCTCGTGATATCAGTAGTAGTAGACTTTGCGTAAAATTACACATTGCAACCCTTCAAAGAAGTGCACCTGAACATTGGAATGCGATCGATCACTATTTTGGTACACATCACTCTCTTCAAGGTAAATGGTAAGTTGCGTAAGACTGTTTCAACTTATATGTTTCTCGATGATAGAAGTCATGACACACATTTTGTACAACATGCATTTCAACTTCATCTTCTGGTTGAAAGAGAATGGAGGATCTCACATGCGGTATCATCTCGCAGGGTCGCATGGTTGTGTCAAGAGTTCAAATTGAGTAAGATCATTCTACTTCATATGCAGTACCATTGTCGCCTACAAATGGAATTTCTTCGGATCAAAAAGGCATGGAAGGGGGAACATGATGGAGAGGCTGCCAAGGCCAAGCAACTCTTGGCCGCTGAGCAAAAGAAGAGAGCATGGATTGAAATAAAGGGGTGCTCATGATGCCCGGTGGTTGTTTTTAAACAAGAAATCTCAAGTTCGTGAGGGTGTATTGGGAAGTGAAGGAGGCTAAGATTTGATGTGTCAAAGCCATTTGATGTGCAACCCCTTCCCCGTGTCCAAAGTGCACCGGGTGTATCTTCCATAAGTTGAGGATCCAACCTTACCGATGCGGTTAGACCACTATCTTGTTTTGCAAGCACTGCATAAACTTTGAATGGCGGTGCATGTGAGTCTATTCAACACCGTGGAAAGTGGACATTGAAGAAGCTAGTCCCATGTGCACATCTTCAAGGTACGTAATTGGAATCAAACCGCAATGTTTGCAAATGAGGTAGAGGAGTTGGCATGATGTGATAATCTTTTGGTGATAATTTTGCTATACTTTTGCTCTTCCCGTAATGAGGAAGATGTGCCATACTATGTTCTTGCTTGCACTAGAGAAAAGCATGTATTGGATCAAACGGTCATTGATGATTACAAGAATGAGCATCATGTGTGACACGGCCATATCAGCTTTTACTATTATCGAATGACCAAGTTGCCATAACAAATATGTCATTTGGATGATAGAGAAGTATTGGTACCAAGAGATCTGTTATTGAGCTAAATTTCCCATGAAGAAGATAAATCACGGGGTTAAAGGTGCGTTGCAGCCTTTTGCATCAATCGATGATGTGCATGAGATGTTGCTAGAAAGTCTTCCTAAAATGGTGGATGCTTGGGATTAGGTGAAGGCTTTGAATTTCTGGTTTGTATTGTGTTACTTTTTGAATTGAATTGAATTTCGCGATTGGTTTGTCTTGGGTGGAACACCCGTTTGTAAAATATAGCATGGAACATGTTGAAGTTCAAATTGTAGACAAGTGCAAAAGGTACACATAATTATATTTCGGAAACAAATAGTACAAAGTTGTAAACAAGTACTTAATAACTTAAAAGCAGGCCTAATCACTAAGTGTCATCCGGAACATAATATACCAAGCCATTGCATCATGCAAGCCTTCTTCCAACGGTTTTAGATTTATACGTGCTACGCCATATAGCACTTGCAAGCTAAGCATTCTCGGCTATTGGAAGGTCGGGTCCCACCCTATTGGCTGATCAACTACCTTCAAAGGGATGGCCTCCCTGGGCGCGATTATGTAGTAAACCTGATCGCAAGTAGATTTAGCAAAATTGCTTCAGTATCTCAATCATCATTTCTCTCAACCATTTCCCCAAAGCTCAGAAGCATGGTATTCGACCTTGGATTAGTCCTCGCCAGCATATTGGGAACTTAGATTTGTTTCTTCTATATCAGTTGGTTGAAGATCTACTTCAGCTGGGTTGAAGAATTCTGACATTTGTTTTGTAGATCATTCCTTACATCTACAATGCATATAAAATTATTAGTATATCATGTGAAAGCTTAACCTGAACCTAAGTTATGTACATACACTGTATTGCAAAAAGCTCTACAACATACAACATCTAAGCATAATTGTATTACCTAAGTACACGAAGATGTGCCGTGTCCTAATTTGTTTTGCTATCTGATGTACCAAAGACACTCATCTTGTACCCCACCTTCATCATCTTCACTTCACTAGATTCTTCTATTATTGTGAATCTCTTCTTTGTGATGCTAGGTTTCTTAATTAGCAAAACGCAACCTCTATTGTAAAAGCTCCATAAACTATCAATGTCTTCACCATATTGAGATTTTATGCATTTCACTACGTGTCATTGTATGCAGTAATATAGAAGTATCAAATTGATGCTCTTGGACATAAGTGGTAGAGTCATTTGCATTCTTCAAGTCTACAAACCAGTCAAATAGCCAACACAAATCTTTGTCTCACGGTTCAGTTAGTCCGATGCCATACGGGTGTGCAGCAAGAAGAGCAACCCTCATTGAAGATACATTTTGAAAGGAAGGTCAGTAATCATAACACAACTATTTTCAGTATTCTTGATACTTGAGGAGTGGAATATCCAAAGGGAAAAAGAAATATGTCTGTCCCATCATTGGCCTCTAGCAGAGGGTCCAACATCTATTGCCACCATAAATGAATTTTAAATCTTGGTATGCCTTTGCTCATACAACTTGTCTACAATGGCTATCAAGAACATCCAAGGAAGATCGACCAAAAAACAAATCCCAATGTTTGGAACACCAGTACAACAATGATTTCGACAATGGACGACAAAAGAAGACTCCATCAGGTAATTGGATTCGGCACTTGAGTGCCATTATAGTCACCGGGTGCTGATTTACAATAGTAACCCAAAATGCCTTGAGATCAAATATAATAAGCCCGTAGGGTAATCCGGGGCAGTTAGGTTAGCCATACATCTAACCGACCAGTTTCAAGGATAAGATGTAAAGTCTAAACTAATTCTTATTCAAAAGCGCTGCAAACAATTTCTTATTCAATAAAATTTCAAAGTACAATAGTCAATTAGCTTTAAATTCCATAAGTTGGAATGAGTTTAACTACCACTCTTTCCCCGCCAAAGTGACAACTTGTTTTGTTCATCTCTTCTTCTCAAACCATATTCAATCGGCATGGCTTTTATTAATACATTTCTTCTTAGAAGTGCAAAATCCTTTTCGCCGAACCATATTGATGAAAACCGCAACAAACACAAGAATTAAGATCGCTATAATAAAACATCCCAAAGGATTTATGTGAATATAAGAACAACTCCACCATGCTTTTAGAATTCACTTGGGCATCCACAAAAGCTTGCATAAAGGCCATCACATAAAGACCGCAGCTTACATTATCCGGGTTGTTGTGGAACCTTGGAATAGTTTCCTTCTTCCGTGATTCTTCACATATAATTCAACTCACGTGAGCTAGAGTTGGTTAGATATGTGATGACATCCTTATGAAGCCCAGACACACAAATGAGAACATGCAACTAAGATTTAAAAAACAAGCACAGTTGGGTACATATATCGAAGAAAATGCTCACATATTTAGGAGTTTTTTCATCCAATCGCTATACAGCTTCTCATGGAGTTCAACAACAATTGCGTGGAGAAGCCATTGAGGTGGTAATCAATTTTTGTAGACTTAAAAACAAAATCACCAAAACATGATAAGTGTGGTCCTCAACTTGAACTCGAAAACCATAATATATCAGCATTTACTAACAACAATGCCTTGTAGCCCTTTTCAACTAAAAGGTGCCTCTCGCCTAATCGTCCCATACTATAGCATCCGCTTTTAAATGCCGCCCATAAGTCAAAAGTTTTCTCAGGGAGGAAAAAAAGACATCTCGGCCATTTGGATGTCAATATGCTGCTCACATACCTTCCGAATATGTCTAAATGTCTATTAGACATGTGCCTATCTTTAAACAATGTCTCCACACAATATTTCGCGGACCTTAATCGAGGTTCATTTTGGAACGGATAGAATGGAACCATTGGTTCAAGGTTATCCATGTCATTTGCAAACCAAGCATCAATGGTAACTAGCATAAAACACATATTTACTAATCCAATTACACTTCTGATTTGCTCTCCGGAGCAAATGCGGCTTCTAGTTCTCTTAATTTGGCCGCATACTTTGTATCTTTTTCTTTTCTTGACTCTTTCGCTCCACCACTATCTCACATACGTTTCTATCCCTCCGCATTCCTCCTTCTCTTGCTTCACCACAAACCACCGCTTCATATCTCGTAGCCACATTCTCACTAAAATTTCTTCAACACCCAGTTGTATATGTTCACACGTTTTACATGATTCTTCAATCTTTTCGATTTGTAGTTCCAACTAAGGCCATAGATCCACCTAGTTTCTCCTCAAGTTTCTCGCAAATAATAAAATGTATATGAACATGCAATAAATAAATGCAATAAGTAGTTTTGACTTACCATTTGAAACAAAGATTTCCAAGTTCGGTCTCAATGATGTGGCATTGGCTTTAGAATTGGTACCTTTCCACCTTACCTTGTATCCTACAACCTGTTTTCTTTTTGGAGTAATGAAGACCTCTACAATAATATCTTTTTTTTTTTTAGAGTGTCGAGGCTTGCTTCATTGTTCCTCTCGCCGGTTCCAATTACTACAAAGATAACTCATTGTCATAACAGCATAAACATCAAGAAAAATGTAGAAATTAAACTAATATGGACACACACAGCTGCAGCGCTGCCACTTGAAGCCCTTTGGTTTCAGGAGCTCAATTTGTTGTGCATATGAAGCTACAATTGTAGCTTTGCTTGTGACAATGTAGACATTGCTATTAAAAAAATGAGCTCAATTTGCTTCCGTAAAATCCAAATTCATTTTAAAACTAATTACTTACCTCGGATGTTCCTTTTCCTCCCTCTCATGCTCGCTACAAATGTGTTCAATGTGTGTTGTTGAGAGGTGACCTAGATGTGGGAGGGGGTTGACTTATCTCATGCTTCCCTCCCACATAATAATCATCTACACAACTTGAAAAACCAAGTGTCTTTTGCGGGAGGATCTACTCTACTGTTCTTGTCGCATCCGCATGCTAGGTGAAATTGAAGTATTACATATGAAGAGACCATAACCACATATCACATACCTTTCTCCGCTTCTTTATACTACCCATGTCACCGCGAAGAATGAAAGCATTGTTAATAGTAACTAAATGGTCGAAAAGAAATGTACAATCGTAAAAGCAATGTACAATCAATTCCAAATGTACTCCATATGTATATGCGTATCCAGATTATGCATATGTAGTTTTATGTACATCCAAAATGTAGAAAACTTCCTAGAAAAAAGAATTCATAAATGCATTCCATGGTCGTATATTAGACATATTAGATATATGTATTTGGAGCCAAGTGTAGAAAAAGCTTTCTTACCTGAAAATTGTAATTGCATTAAAATGTATCATAGAGCGATGTATCAAAATGTAATGCAAATGTACGCAGGGCGTTACACCTGCTTACATCCTATTTTCTTAGTACATAAAAGTAACTCCCTCAATAATATAAGCAACTGGCCATCATTTGCATTAATAGCTTATGCATGTACTAACATGATGTTTACACCAGCCTAGAAACCAAAAGCGATCCAGCCTACAAATCTTCACTTCCGAAGCCTACATTTTAAAGCCAAATGTAATTGTATACTCTGAGCGATTAATGCACAGCCAATTGCGCAACTTCTAACTAATATCATTCTACCAATGCCACACAGACAATAAAAAGACATACCAGAAATGATTATGCATGCTTACCTTTTTCAATACATATGGCCCAATGTCACAGAGGTAGATTCACATTCCATGTGCAGCCCGACATCTGCGCTAGTTGTTCCTTGTGCTAGCAAGATAGGAAGCGCCACATAATAGGCTGATGGGATGTTCATAAAGATGCCAATACCAGGGGAGGAACCAAAAACACCGCCGCATTTATGCGGGACTAAAATTAGCATTTGGCTGCTCTCCTCAAGAATCGAACTAAAGAAAGAGGAGGAGGCTGCAAGCTGGGGGGCCAGGAGTGATCTAAGAACTCCCTCAACTCCAAATCTCTTTGCGGTTCCCTCCTCAATTGCTCTCTTTTTTTTGAAGACCTTAAATTGAGTTCTAAATCAGTTGCCTAACCTCGCATGCTTTGCTTCCCTTCCTTGCTAAGCCTACTAGATCCCCACTTCCCCACTTGCTCTTTTCTCTACAAGAATTGCATCCTCCACCTTCCATTTCATGTGTTCCAAACTTCATAGCACTATCGTCACTTTCATCCATCCGCCGTTGGAAATGCTCGCACTCTTCGACATCCGGATTCAAGTAATTAGTTCCTAGGCCTCATGGACTGGCTTAAGGAGGAATATACCGCCCTTTCCCCTTCCCTATGCTTCAAGCAAAGTCTCCTTATAGAAACGGTACTGCCCTGCTGTGAACAAATTTTGCAAATACTCCTTACGATGCTTTCCTTTAAAGAGAGTGCGCTCTCAAGAAGCCATTCAAAGTATTTGAGATCACTCTTTTTGTAGAAATATCATAGGACTGGCCTTGGCATTGCTTTCGACTTAATTATTTACAACCCCGGTCAAAACCTCAGATTCTTTGACCTTGCTTTTAGGCTGGCATGGCTGTTTTATATCCCAATCAAACAGTTCACCTTTTAAAGAAGTGTAAAAAGGCAAATGCTGGAAACTATACAAAATCTGAGGGGAACATAGTGATTCGTATTACATCTTTCCTACGAGGTAAACTTGTGGCAGCTCCACCTTGCTAAATATCTGGCCTTGTAGTACACACTTTCAACGAGGAAATCCCGTCCAGAAGCTCAACAACGCCTGAGGAGCCCTCCGTCTATCCCGCGCATCTGGATCCTCAGTAGTCTGCGGGGAAAATTTTCCTGAAAGGTGTCTTACTTGGCATTGCCTTCCCCTATGGGCTCCTATCCACCAGTAGGCTTTATAAACAAGTCAGTGTAGCTGGCTGATATGCTATTTAGAAGGGGTAGCTCAATGTCGCATATCCGGAGATCACGAGGAGGAGAACATAATCATATGCTGCATAAAACATGAGGAGCTCCTACGGCGGCTCAGGCACATACAAGAGTGTTGGCCCAGGAAGGCCTCCAAGATGAAGCGGTGCCCGGAGGAGTCATAACAATGGCCGGGGCTGGCATAAGACTGTGGCTAGGGTTGACGCCCACTCCATCGCCCCTCACAGTGCATACTTTGCGGATGAGCTAGATCAAGGCATTATTGGGCTCTCCAACCCATGGGATCACGCCAATCCCGAGGGCATCACCCCTTGGGACTACTCGGGGTTGCATCTCCCCGGTCCGGAGGCAGGTAGGAAAGGGGGTTGCATCTCCCCTTAGGTCTAGAAGCTCCCACGGGCAGCTGAGAATCGCGGCGACACACGCATTCGTAATACCCATTTGAACCCCAAAACAAGAGCCAAGTCGGCACTTGCAACTCTTGAGAGGCAGGGCTACACCATTGGCCGAGTGAGGTGTGGGACCCATGCTCGCCCACATGAAGTGACCGCACCATAAGCCTAGCTCACTGCCATGGGATCCCCCGAAGCCCCCCTTTCGGCGGGGGATCCACCCTCCATCTTACCCTCTAGCCCCGCTGTATAGTGCTGGAGTCACATCACGCCCAAGCTTCCATAGCCGGTGGGTTCCTATGCACAAAGCCGCAACTAATAGGAACTAAGGGATCACGCTTAGAGCATACTACCTATGGCCCTAAGGTCTCTACCCCTTCCCAATACAAGAGGACAACATGATCAACCAATATCACATACATCACATCATGATCCAATATCAATATCATATGAACATCTTAACCTAATCATACATAGCTAACTGTCAGCTATAGGGTTCCTTGATTAGGGTTCAAGATGTTCAACAAAGGATCTAGGGTGGCTCTACCTTTTGATAATTTAACTACTAACCCATCCGGGTGCTAACTTCCGGATGAACTAACATGAACGCTCTACTCAACCTACCTCCTCGTAGGCGCTCCTCCCATCCCCGTCTCCATGCTCCTCGACGTGGATCGGCGGCTTGCTCCCTCACTTATCATACACACCTTCCGGGGGCTGCCGCCAGGGTGCTATGACTATGAGCGAATCTTTCGAAAACGGGGGTTTTGGCCACGTGGATGAGAGAGATCAGTGCTTTCGGTCGAGAAAAAGGGTCTAGGGGTTTGGGGTTAGAGCCACATAGGGTGTGGGTCCCATGGGATGCCACGTGGCACCACTAGGATAAGGCCGGTGGTTGTTTTTCTAATAGGATAAGGCCATGTGGAAATGGCCTTATCCCTAAAAGGTTATCTAAGTTAAACAATTAACTTAGGTGTGGCACCCTTTGCCATTTCACGAGGCATACAAGGCTACCTAGGTAGACTTGTATGGTGACGGATCAGAATATACGTATATTTATGGCATTATATTATTCCCTGGAGCACGTCACATTCTCTATAGGACAATAGCATTCACTGTGGCAGCTGAATGACAGAACAACTTTATCTTGCAAAGGCAACGTAGCTAGGGCAGCCTGCACTTAAGTTAAGTTTTAGCTGATCAACTTCCTGTCAAGAGTTAAATCATAAAATTTAGGCTATATTTGTACTTATACAGGTATAGCAAAAGCGCACTTAACAAAGTAGCTATACTTACAATTTATGGCGTTATTAGGGTTTAATCTAAATTAGCTGGTTCCCTTTAATAATATCTTTATAAAAATCGCCCCACCTCCCGGAAGCTCCGCTTCTCCGCCCATTACGCGGAGCACATTCGTTAGCCAGTTTAATTAATAAGTTTTGTGGTTTTAGGGGACCACCCCCTACCAATACTTCAACCCACGATAAGCTGGCCCTTTTTTGGATTTTGAGCTTAAGGACCATTTAAGATGATCCCATCATGGCTACATGATCAAGTGCTACCTTTGTACTCCGCCAGCCATCTGGTGCCGAAGTAAACCCTAGTGCATCATGCCCCAAGGGTTTTAAGCTAGGAACGCGTCTTTAACATCCCATCATCGCACACATGATCACTTTAACCTTCACCATGACCCCTATGGCGGTGTCGCGAGGAGGCCGCGCTCGTGGCATAAGGGAGCATCCGTCGATGTCCCCATCATCCGCTATGCCTCGCCTCTCTCGCGCAGCCCTGTGGTCACTCTGCGCGCATAGTGCATGTTGGCCCCTAGAAGCGCCTTAAGGGGCTTGTATCTCATCGTAGCAACCCACATGTTCCCAGATTACAGCATATATGACTACACTAGCTAGAATACATGCGCGAGGAGCTACAGAAACTAAGAACATACTAAGCTAGCTTACTCACGGCAGAGTGAGGAATTAGAGCCAGAGTGGGAGGCGACTTCCAGCCGTGGAGCTCAGCTTCACAAACTCAGAATTGTGGCCAGCTTCTCCCAAATCACCTTTAATACCCATGTCGGCGTCTTCCCACGGGCAGAAGTGTTTCCACTTGACCAAATCTTGGAGGAACTAAGATCTCCTAGTCTTCTTAGCAGATGACTTATCAAGTAACTTCGAGGCCGCGATTCGACTTGCTCCTCCATCATTTCCAGCGCACCAAAGTTGGAATTATCCAATACCTCCTCGGGGGTTAAGTTATTGCCTTTTCAATAAACTTCGCATTGGAAACCTTGTGAACTTTTGAGATGGGCGGGGAGATCAACTTGTAGGTTTGAGGCCCTCTCTCAAGAAATCTTGAGCGGACCAGCCCATGAGGGGCAAACTGCTTTACAACTTCAATCCGAAGCAGCTTGCTTGACCTTGATCTTCAACCACTGCGCTATGTCGCCTACCTTAGACTCTTGCGGTCACACGTAGCATGGAAGCACACTCTTACCAGCAGGCTTCACCATACTAGAGGTAACCCTTCACTTCTTCCACCAAGCTGCTTGCATATCTCTAGCATCTCTTTGGGACACTTCAACCTTTGACGAGTTGTACTTGGGGGTAGCAAGGTTACTTTCTTGGTACGTAATTTTACACCATGAAGGAGACATCACGAGGATGACTCGCAGCACTGTGTAGGCCGAATTCCACCAGGAATGGATGTACTCATCAATTTTGCTTATTCCACACAAAAGATTCTAAAAGCATATCCTCAATGATTAAAGTTTAAGTCCTCTCACGACCATATGTTTTGGGGATGATATCGCAGGTGCTCAATGTGGAGAGCTTAGATGCGAGATGGTGCTAAAGAGGTCACACTTAAAAGCACTCTCATAAACTTAGAATCTCTATCCAGATAATGTATCTCGAGGCATGCCATGGAGCCTAAAATCTCCTTCACAAATAGCTTGGTATCTATCTTTGTGTGTCGGTAAGTTCTACAAGGCACAAAATGTACTTAATCTTAGATAATTTGTCACCTTTCGATTAAATATTGTCTTTGCTTGAAGGTCTTGGGAGTCCGTGAAGTAAAATCCATACTTACCCACTTCATTTCGCATTACGGCCTTTGCTAGAAGGTTCAAGGCTCCTGGAATTGAGGCTGCTCGCTTTGGTTTCTTGCGACTTCTTGGCTGGCACTCCACGAAGAGATATATCTCTTTCTCTTCTTCATTCGGCGAAATAAGCTACTTCGAATCACTTGAAGTAGATGTCTTCATAAAAACTTTGCATGCCGCTATTGGGATGTTATTGTTGTGTGTCATGAAGAGGATTAGCTTCCTTATACACGACGGTCGGGCACATAAAACTTATCTTTATGAACAACAAGTTGCCTTCCTTCTTATAATGCTTGAAGGCTTGCCTATAAGATTTCATATGCGATTTCTAGCCTCCTAGAGGAAACCATACCTCCTTGAAATCCACCATGGTTGGTAATGTCTCCTCAATTTTGCGCCATACCCACTCAGAGAGTTGATATATATACAATGTGTTCTATAAATGCTCCAAAGGGGTCTTCTAGAAGAGCATCCATAGCCACATTCAACTTACGGCTTATAAGCAATCTCAAAATCATACTCTTCTAGGAATTCCATCTACCTTACACTCCTTTTTGCATGGGTCGAGTGAGGATTTGCAGGTAAAAAGAGATGTATTTGTGGAGGCTCTGCGGTGATCGGTATCCTAGCCCGAAACTTCCTCCCGACAAATAGTGCCTCCAAATCACGAAGAGCTCGACAATAGCTGAAGTTCTGATCATGGGTTGGGTAGCTATTTGTTGATTATTAAGTTCAACTATACTTTAGGTCATAGCTATTACCTGCTTCCTTCTTGCATAAGAAGGACTCCACACATTTGCTATCTTACTTGCATCACATTTGCTACTATCTTGTCCTTGTCAGAGATGCAGCGGGGAACTAGCACTGAATGTTGTTGTTAAGGCCTCTTTAAGCTTTTCAAATGAAGCTTGAACATTTTTCTAACAATGTGTTCTCCAATCTTTCACCTTAACACTCTTAGTGAGGTCAGTCAAAGAGAGGGAGCCACTTGTGTGTGGCGAAGTCCTTCACCCGGAGGAGAACTTTTACACAATAATAACTTTGCCGGGGCCTAGAAACTGCTTACCTCCGCCACATTCTTTGGGTAGCCAATCCACTCTTTGCTTTGATCTTTGCGGGGTGGGGGTGCAGGAGATCCCTTAGCCGAGTATATTGTGACATGGCAAGTACTCTACTCTTTTCGGTAGCAAAGTGATGGCATTTAGGAAGCTTTCCACATACAGCCCGATGCGCCTCAACTTTTCCAACACCCTTCTCAAATCGCGACCTGATCTTCCAATGGACTGGCATGTAGCGGAGCTAGGAGATATGCGTCGAAGACAATGACAAACTGTATCTAGGAACTCCACTGAAGGCGTCGTTCATGAAGCATAGAAAGTTCTTTGGGGCATTGACAATCCAGGAGCATTACATGAAGCTCAAAGTGACCATATGGCGTTACGAAGGTGGTCTTATGGATGCTCTTTACTTCCTTTATCCTTATTTGGTAGTATCGACCTTAGAGTCAATTTTAGGGAATGCAGCACAACCCTTGGGCTGGTCCATCAAATCCTTATGCCTTGGTAATGCATATACTTATTCTTTATAAATGCTGCTTGTTGTAGTGAGATGAGTACATCACAATTCATAGCTCCCATCTTTCTTCTTCGCAGAAGAGTATGGGGTGCTCCAAAGAAAGGGGAACCACCCGCTTGCTCCTAAATAAAGGCCAAAGCTCAAAACAGAGATTCTGGGGCACCATACTTGAAACTCAATCAACTCAGGGGTGCTTTCTAAGCATCACAGCCATGGGGTACGCTAGCTGGCCAGAGCAGCATCCCAGTGCTAATGTGATCGCACTCCACACCCTATAAGATGGCGTTGCGGATCTCATTGATACATCCCTTGAATTCGAGAAATAAGCGCTACTCTTGGCAGGCAGCTGCTTCCCTTTTTGAGTGCGATCCCATCACTTGTGTGGGCTCAATTGCCTCTAATCTCAAAATATGTAATCCACCTTATTTCTTTCTACTTATACTTTTCCTTAGGCTGCTTCAAAGGAAATGCCTTGCGCAAGAAATTTTGCCTTCTTACAACACTATGAATTTGAGTTGTCCGGTCTTTGTCATGGCGACTTCATTCTTGATCCCGCGATCCGATCCGTGGCACTGGCTTCAAGACTCCATTCCTACTATAAGGTCATACCTTCCAATTTCCATGACCTCTGCCCCATCGGCCCACTTACTTCCACTAAGGTTTGCCACATATGCGAATGTGATCCTGCTCCAGTATACTTAGAATGGGTTGCCATAGCAGGCGGCCTTGTAGCTTGGGCACTTCAATACCTTGTTCTTGTGGGGGCAGCCTTGACCCACCAGGGCCCGGTGTGAGCTACTGTGTCTATGAAGGACTACATAGGTTGCGCTATCTATATGATTCCATCGACCCATAATGGTATGTTGATTTTCAATATCATCGACTCAATATTTTACCGCCAGTCTATAGCACTCTGCATCTATATGAAGTCACAGGCCTATGCTGGTGCGTCATCTTCACACCTTACTGTTGGTGATTGAATCCAGGTCCCAAGCTGCCAAGGCACTTTTTGCATGGCCGAATAGGCGGTCATGTATTCGGTGCCTTACGGGCAGAAGCACCTGAAATATAGCTTCTCGATACACTCTTGCCTCTTGCTTCTCCTTACGTCCGGGCTGTCCTAGAAGCGAAAGCTTTAACCGCAATGGCCTTACGATGCATTCTCTGACTTCACGGTCCCCAAAGTTCTTACCACTGGAAGCTCTTCCGTGCTGCTGGCCTCATGCGTAGGCTGTGATTACTTACCTACGATGCGCCGCCCAGTGCTTGACACGGTGACTTTCCTTGGTATTTGTTTCTCGAAGCGTTGGTGGAGCTTCTTCAAACTTATGGCTTTATCCTCATTACACTTACTTGACTTTAGGTTGATTACTTTCGGACTAGCCTTTGATGTCTTTATTTCAATCCCTCAATGTAAGTTTCAAGCTTGCCTTTTCGACTCTGGGAACATAGATGAGGCGCGCATGAATTGCATTGGCCCTTTTTGCTGATAGGGCTTTACCTGGCGGTTCAATGTAGAATTCTTTGGATCACGCTAGTATGTGATCTAGGCACATAGCATGTCCCAGGAGCCTTCTAGCTGAGGAAGGGTTTTAAAATGCCTGCAAGCCCCATTCCTTTTGAGCTTGTTGGACTTTCGTAGCCTTTCCACTGATTCATTTTGCTCCTATCAAAGTTCTTTGTAGCAACTTTCCTATATCCTTGTCCTTCATGCCATAAGGTTGCCAGAGAAGCTCCTCCATTTCGTCAAGCCGGGAGAAACCCCACACGCCTCCCATGCGACTTTGTCCTTCCACGAGGAAGCCGGCCCAGCTTCTAGTCTTCCACACATTTTCTCATACTTATACTATCAACTTTCTTTTGATAGTCATCACGCCTTCCTTACTTTTTGGCTCTTGCACGAGAGTGCTCGGACTCTCACTTTACATTTTAGGCTATCTTAGTATCACGGAAGTGTCGGATGAGGAGCTAGGTGGTGTTGGACTCATACATTTCTCCTTTTTCCTCTTCTGTCTCACAGCATTTCCACTGATTATCCTGCCCCTCGGTGCGTGGACTTCGATGCCTTCGAAGAGGTGCTTGATGGAGGCGAGTGCATATTCACAGGCATTCATCATGGGGTGTGAGTGGATGGGTGATGCATCCCCGGTTCCTCTCATGTCACGGGCCGAGGCCTTTAGTTGTTAGCTTCGGCGTCATTTGGATTCGTTGTTGTGTCATCTTGATCCGCGTCAAGGGTTTTACCACACGGTACCTGCTTGGTGATCGCGGCCTTGAGAACGAGCTTTGTGTTCCTTCTTGAAGGATTGATCATCAACTACTTGATATTTAGATTAGGCATTAATCAAACATTTACGGACAATTGTTGTTAGGTACAAAAATCATATATGAAATTCCACTTACAAGTCAAGATCCTTAGCAAGACATTAATTAATATATATATATATATGAATACATGATAATGTAGTAGAGAATATTTTTTCAATACAATTACTTAATTAACAAAGCATATTTTCCTCAATGGTGCTTCCTCATGGACTTGAAGAGTTCTTCATTCTACTTCAATCCTATGCCCCTTCTTGAAGCGATCTACTTTGAGTTCTTGCCGCCCGATCCTCCCTCCAATGCTCTTGCCATCGAGTGCAGGAGTTAGTGCGATTTCTTTGCCACCTGCCCGACAGAATTAATGCGTCCACGAGGGTGGCATAACTGCGGGGAGTAGGGGGCATGAGAGTGCTACTTTCTGCGGATGTAACTTGAAGGGAAAAGATGACATAGTCCATTAAAAGTATTGAAATCCCATCGCCGCGTAATTCCCGTGAAGCACGAGTACTATGAGGCGCCCACAATTCTCTTCTTCCCCTCTTGGGGTGAGACTCCTTGTGGCAGAACCACCATACGCGCCCAGCTGGGACCGAGGAGAATAGTGCACGAGTGATTTATCCACTGCCTCCGTAGTTCCATTACTTACCCCTCCTCTGAGCGGCCCAGAAGCATCTAGTCGCGACGGATCGCCGTGGTCCCTCCACATTGTTCAGCTGCGTTTCTCGGATTGATCAGGATGCTTCGCGCATGCTCTAAAGCAGCGCTGGTCGAGAAGCGAGCTTGGACCTCTTTAAAACTGTACAACACCTTTGGATCTCTGGAATTCCTCCTGCGGAATGATGGGTTCTTTGTATGGCGATACATGCGCGCCTTATCTGTTGGTAAGGAAAAGCCGGATATGCGACATATAAGTTGTCTAAAGTAAGATAATAAATGCGGCTACTTCCTTGGAATTTCTTGGTAATCATAGTCGATATGAAGTGTGCCACCAACTCCTTTGCCATTAGGCTTGGGAGCTCATCGATCTGAGGGCAGCTGCTTCTAGCGACAATAGGGGAAGGGTTAGCGAGGAGTTCCGTTGGCCGAATATATACTCCTGCGCCCGTGGAAGTGATCAGGGTGGTAAGTGATACCCATGGCGGCTGAGAAGTCGCCTTAGTACCTCACATTCTAGCGAGAGCGGGGCGCCTCTCCATCGCCCTAGCCCCTTTCCCTCATCTCCCAACTTGGGTTCTCAACTTCTTCTTCCTCTCTTCATAATCTGCTCAATGCGCAGCATAGGTATTTCGTGTAGACGTAGTATTAGGTACTCATGATCTCGATCGTGAATGCCTATACCGCCCGTCAGAGTGTCGAGGTGCTGCCAAATCAAGGTTGAATTGGCGGCTCCCACAGTTTGGTTAAAGCGCCTGTACTCGCGGCCACTCTGCAGCACTTCTCCTTGCCGCTTCTTCTTTGGTGCTTAGGGGCGCCTCAGGATTTGGCGAATGCTGGTGCTGCTCTTGACCTGCTCTTTCCGCCGGTATCCAGAGCGAGGGGCCCAAAGTGGAGAGAGGACTACGCCCGGTTCTCACGGAATGCCTGCTTAGGCGAAGGCTGCGCTACCTCTTCTTGGCGCCTCCTCTTAGGGGCATGGAAAGTTTGACCATTGCTGGGAGAGCGCCCCTTCTCCCCGGCTTAGGTCCCCGAGGTGCTTTCGGGGATCTTCTTGACATGGCTGACCTGGCTAGCTGCGTGTGCCATTGAGGTGTAGGTCGCTGCGCCCGTGTGCTTCCTTCTTTGCATTTGTAGTTCGAGCCATACTTGGCGGTCTAGGATAACGTAAAATTTGAGCAAGAGAGGAGAGAGAGATGAGGTGGAGGTTGGAGGAAATGAGGTGTCGAGGGGGGATGTGTTAAAAGAGGAGGGTCACACAGGGTATTCTCCTACCATAATTAGGCCTGCCAATGTAGCCTTATATTGAGTACACCATAGTACCCTTATTATTAATATATATTTAATTCCTAATACACATACTTAAATTAGTATTATACCTTTTAGAATTTCAAATTTCACACTAATAGTTTGAAGTATTAATTATGGATTTCTTGTGAATTTTTCACCGGAGTCTCAGATTGGCATGATTCTTACGAGGCCCATTTTACTTAGGTGAAATTTGTTGATCTTGGTCATAGTTTTCACTCAATTTTACTAGAAGGTGAATTTGACTCATTCATTCGTACAGTAACACTTAACCTAATTTAGGACCCCTACCTAGGAGAAAAATTTTCCCTATTTTAGGATTCGATGGTGGAAATTTTATTATTTCACACCCTATAAGCTTTGTTAGACTACTTTCATGAAGATTTATAGTCGATACTAGTTCACAGTCAGCCAAGAACATAACTCTGATACCATTGTGGCAGCTCCACTAAATATCACGTACGGAAATTTTACCTTTCAGCGAGAAATCCCCGTCCGGAAGCTCCAGCGCTTAACCGCCACCGGGGCCCCACTCCGTCTATCGCACTCTGGATCCTCTCCTTTGCGTAGTACGCGCGGGGAAGTACGAAGGTGTCTTCGCGTGCCCCTTCCCTATAAGGCTCCTATCACGCGGAAGCGCACAAGCAAGTGTTCCGAGGAACTGCTTGTCTGATACAATATGCTACCGAAGGGTAGCTCAATGCGCATATCGAGAGATACAAAAGAACAATCATATGCCATAAAACATGAGGAAGCTCCTACATGGCTCAGACACACACATAAGAGAGTTGGCTGGGGAGGCCTCAAGATAAAGCGAGTAGAGTCATAACAATGGCAGGCTGGCAGAACCAAATGCTAGGAGTTGACCTCCATCCAGCCCCTCCACAATGCATACTTCTTGGATAAGGCTAGATCAAAGGCTGTGGCGAGCTCCAGCCTTGGGATCACTTGATCCCGAGGGGCATCCTGCCCCTTGGGACTACTCGGGTTGCATCTCTCACTGAGGATTGGGCGAGGTGGGAAGGGGTTGCATCTCTCTCCCTTCAGAGATGCTCCCGCAGGCTAGAGGGTAAAGCTGACGGCCACCACGATTAAAATTGCAGTGAACCCCCAAAACAAGAGCCAGGCTGACACTTGCAACTCTTGAGGCGAGGCGACACCATTGCTTGGGGTGTAGCCGGACCCATGCGCAAACCCGCAGAAATGACCGACCATAAGCCTAGCCCGCACTATGGGATCCCCGAAGCCCCTTTCGGCCGGGGATCCACCCTCCACCCATCTTACACCACCTCTGGCGGGTACTGGCCATAGTGCTGAATCACATCGCAGCTTCCCATAGCAGGTGGGTTCCTATGCACAGGCAGCGCCCAGCTAATAGGAACTAAAGGGATCTCTGGCAGCGCTGGTACCTATGGCCCCTAGGTCTCTACCCCCTTTGATACAAGAGGAGCAACGCAGTCAACCAATATCCCGCATACATCATACTTGATCAATATCAATATCATATGAACATCACGGCAACCTAATCGCGTACATAGCTAACTAATAGTTAGGGTTTCGCCCGATTAGGGTTCAAGATGTTCAACAAGATCCTAAGGTGGCTCTGCCAGATGACGAGACTTCTTAACCATGCAGGTGCTAACTTCCGGATGAACTGCTTATGAACTCTACTCAACCTACACTCCTCGAGGCGGCGTCCTCTCCCATCCCACCAGGCGTCTCCATGCTCCTTGGCGTGGATCCGAAGGCTTGCTCCTCGATCATACACACCTTCCGAGGCTGTGCTTTGCTCGGAGAAAGCTGAACTATAATGAGCGGTGCTCGAAGCGAGGTTTGAGCAATGGATGAAGATCCCAGTGCTCGGTGGGGAAAAGAGGTCTAGAGGTTAGGGTTAAAAGCCAATATAGATTAATGAGTCCACATGGGATGCCGCGTGGCACCTTACACTAGGATAAAAGGCGGAGTGTGGCTGATTTGCAATAGGATAAGGCCATGTGGGGAAATGGGCGCTTATCTAAAGGTTATCTAAGTTAAACAAGGTAATTAACTTAGGTGTGCACCTGCCACTTTTGAGGCGCACAAGGCTACCTAAGGTAGACTTGTATGGTAACGATCGAGAGATAATAACGTATTTGCTTAAAGTATATTCACGGAAACGTCGAGAAAACTTCGATACCACTTGAAAAGGAGAATTCTGCTGGTCTTTAACTTCGCGGCTCAAAATCGCCCACATCAATATTCAAAATTACTTTTAGTAGGTTCCGCCCAGATCCCCAAACTTACGTCACTAAAGAAGTTTGGCCACTTTCTTTTAAAATTTTTCCTTGAATTTCTACGCGTCCCTTCTGCGAGGAAAATCTGTTTCTCATTTTGGGTTCACCAAATTCACTACGGCCCGAGGACTTCGAACTTCAAATGTTTCTGCTTTTGGAAGCCACAGGAGATTTTGGGCGATCGCGAGGCGGCCTCTTCTTTTGAATTGTCTTTGTTAGTCACGGTATCTCACAATTACGGGACTATTCAGCATCACTCTGACGGACCAAATTCGGGCCAAGGATCACAACGGCGGGTCGATAGATCAAGAGCTGCGTGAGGCCAAGCCCCAGACCCGCGCGAGACAAAGACCCGCGCCCGGCGGGGCGGCTGGGGATACAAGTGATGGCCCATGCACACGCGCGTCAGCGTCGGCGTGATTTCCGGAGGCTTTGAGAACTTACTTGCCGATTTCACCATCGGGGGCCTCGCTTTAAGAATCCGACGCACGCGAAATCGGTCCGAGGTATTGTCTATATTGGGCCAAAGGCCATTTGTACTATAACCTCAACCAGGTAAGAGTGTCGGTTATCCTTACATTTTCTTTGCAAATCAGGTGGTGTGACATAGTCCCGGATTCTCTATTAGATCAGGGGTCCTCCCGCATCTTTACTTGGCCTAGAACAGACCCCCAAGCGTCTTTGCCATTGTCTATACACAATGCAACAACAAATATCTTTTAATTATTTGTCCTAAAAGGTGCAACAATAAAGAGCTTGCACATGTAAACAAAAACCTAAAGTAATAAATTAAAAAGCGGAAAGAAAGAAAAACTAGGGGAAAGAGCGATTACACATTTTGATTTGGTGAGAATGAAAAGCGACTTGGGAAAAGCGTGCTTTAATTAAACACACGCAGGGTGAGTCTCTTGGGATCATGAGGGGTAAAAGCGAGAGAGATCAAGGGACAAAAGAGCAAGAGCGAAGGGAAGAATTGGAGGGAATTTTCCATTGCCTATTTTTGGATTCGAAAAACCAAAATTGCGGTAATTGTATTATACATTTCTAAAATGTATATGTATTAAAATGACCAATATTTTTATCACACTTACTAGCATTACTTTTTTTGCAAGACCAGCAAGCAGAAATACCAATATTGCAAGATAGATAGCGACAAAAGCTAGCGGAAAGATTCGATGCAAGAAAGAAGCTGGACATGGCATATTGCATCTATTCCAAAGCTTGATAAGCGGATGTAGCGCAAACACATTCAAATTGGCTTACTTATTCCAGCAGCATATGAATGTAAGCCGAGGCATTATCAATTTAAGCGCCCTAAATAATGTCAGGGCATTTGTCTTTTACGGCGCTGGCACGTAAAGATGGCCTCAGGCTGACAACGGTGCATGATTGGTTCATCAACCCATACTTCAAATCAGAACTTGGCTACATTTATTATATAATTTTCACATAGTTTGCAAGCGCCTCACAGCCAGATTCCTTTATAGTATAAAAGGGGTGCCATCATTTTACAGCTAAGCATAGACACAAACATGCAGAGTTACGGTGGCACAGGCTCATATGAATGTTGCGAGCTCATGGCTTAGTCAAGACAAAATAAGAATGAAGCGGCTCTTAATACCACTATTCAATGACCATAGGGAGTTTATTTATAAGTTCCTTAAATCATTGGGTAGCTACTTATATAATATTGCATTGCCCTTGGCGCAATTCCTAGAGACAAGGACAATTTTCCTTGGCTTAGATGGCCATGAGGCACACTAAGCAGTGCGATCCGGACCCCAACTGAGGTGTTGCTTCAAAGGAAGAATAATTATTTTTGGCTGAGGCCCGAATGATTAATTACCAGATAACATAAAAGGGAGTTTTTTATTATATATGTGTATATAGCCCACCATTGCTTTATCAAACACAAAGAAACTCAACCAACATTCATTTGTGCTGTAATATGTGGATATATATAGTAAGTTACTATTGTGCTTTAAAGGCATATAAGCCAACTACTATTTCTAGAAGGTCAAATTTTGCAGGTTGGTGCTGGTTAGTATTAATGAACACAGGGACAAGACATTAGGGGTTTCGTAGAAAAAGTGTGTGAAACAATTGCGCCACTATGATGGGTGTTGTTGTGGTCCTCAACATTGGTGAAGAGGAGGAGGTGACAACCTGTTGTGATGTAGCGGGCAGCTTACCAGTTCGAATAATATGGTATTACTTACAAACAATTTTACACATAATATTTGAAGCGGTAGGATATGGGCGTCGTGTTGTGCGCACGCACTTATGATTTAATGGGATCAAACCAATTTCATCTCAGAGGGATGTAAAATAGCATCACTTATAAAAATAACTCGAATAAATAAGCGATAGATAAACTAAATGAAATGTAATTGAATCAGTGAATGATTGTATTATTGTCTACAGCAGGGGCCAATCGGCCAATGGACCCAATCAGCAGAATAAGATAAAATAGATATAATAGAGTAAAATAATAACTAGTATGGTGATTAAATAAAATGAAGATTTTTTTTAAAGTGAGAACTATATAATTGTTAGATGAGGGCTGAATATAAATCAATAAAATTTGCATATTATCTTTATTATTAAGAGAAAAATTGCACTTTATCCTTTTTTTAATTAACATTTGCCTTTTCTTTTTGCTTTGTTAATCATCCGTATTTGTTGAGGTAACATGTCCAAAGTTAGGACAAGAGGTCAAGGAAAATAGAAAGGAAGCTTCGGTTAACGGGCAGGATTTAGAAAGGCAGAGCATTTAGAAGATGAAATCATAGCGTACTTTTTAGCACCGGAATCCAGTGCATTAAAATATACATAAAGTGATACAGCCCACATTGGATCCATCCACCATCACCGTTTGCGGTCCAGGCCATTTAAAATATCATATTTCAAAAGAAGGTCCTTTACGGTACTGGCTTCGGATGATCCCCAGACCCGTCCATTCGATCTTTCACACCGCGATACGAGAGGCTTTAGGTTTCCATGACCTCTTCGCCCTTCCAATATCTTTGGACCAGGCTGCCCTAAAGCAAATCCAGGTCAAAGCTATCGAGGCAACTTCAGTCCATTTTTGCACGCTTCAACTTACGGTCACCACCGGGGTTGCGGATTTCCGGCAGTGCTTTTGCTCCGAATTTGGAAAAATCGTATGTTTTGCCTTCTTTTCACCGGTACAGCGAAGATTTTTGCAAGATTAGATCGTATTAGATTACAACCATGTTGCAAGATAAAGATTACAACAATGTTGCAAGATAAGAAGATTTTTTTGCAAGATTAGATCGACGTAGATTACAACCATGTTGCAAGATAAAAAAGATTTGTTGCAAGATAAGAAAAATTTTTCTGCGTTAGGAAACCCTTCCTATTTTTCCCATGCCATTGGAAAATAGGAAGGGTTCCATTGAATAAATTTTGAATTCTCGGGTGGCGTGCATATTTTATGGCGTGCACCATTAATGGGCGGCGTTAGTCTTGAAGGCATAGATCCATAAATATACGTGTCAATATTAAAAATATTTAAAAAAATGGAAACCCTTCCCATTTTCATGGAAACCCTTAGATTTTCAAATGGGAAACCCTTCCTATTTTCCATGGAAACCCTTCCTATTTTCCATGAAACCCTTCCTATTTTCCAAACATGGAAGTCGGAGGGTTTCCATGGAAAAATAGGAAGGAACTCCATCAAGCTCTGGTTTTAATGGCCGGAAGGGTTTCCATGGAAAATAGGAAGGGTTTCCATGAAGGGGTTTCCATGAAGGGTTTCTGGAAGGGTTTCCATCAAAATTTGGAAGGGTTTCCACGGGAGGCCAACCCAAATCAGGTGCCAAAACCATCGGGGTTCACATGTTATTTTTAGTGTGAAAAAGTACATTGAATTGTGAAGTGCACAATAAATACAAGACAACACACTATATACCAATACATCCGGACATCCAAGCCCGGCGTTACCACGGTGCCTCTGAAGTGTGGCTCCAAAGGCTATGTTACCGCGATTAGAACCTCAAGATGAATTGCATCCTCACGGGCTCAAGAATCCTACGCCTTCATGGCCTTGAAGGCCTTGTGCTTATGACTGAGCCATGCCCGATAACAAACACTGCTTTCTTCTTACTTTTACGAAGCCCGGCTTCAACACCTTTCGTCCTCAAAGCTAAAAAAAACTAGTTATGGAGGGGGCTTCTTGACCAAAGGACTCCTCACCGTCTTAGTCCTCTACAAAGCTCAAAATTGGAAATATAAGTGCCGGTATGCTAAAAGCCCAGGTGCGCTATGTTGGACAACGGGGACAAAAAGTTTAGAATCGAGAAATAGAGATGGCGAAAAGGGCTCTTTAGCTCATTGCTTTTTCTCATCAAAAAAGCGAGAAGCAAGCATAATGATACAAATGTAAGCGATGCGTGCGTGCACCTTATCGATGCTATATAGGTGAAACTATTTGCGAGTAATTGGGCCTTGAAAATCACGAAAAGCAAAACCAACATAGATTATAAAAGAACATGTACCTGCTCAACCATCTTGCGTTGGAAAACCTTCTCCTTATCCACTATTTTAATGGCAACACATTCACGGTGTCCACATTACGACCAACTACTATTCGAGTTTTGCTTCGATTATAGACATGCTTTCCATATGATCAAAGCTATCAATACTTTCTTTTTATAGGTTTTATATTGTAAACAACAATCTTGCTAGCTCGGTACTCATGGTTCTATGCTTCTAGGCAGCATAACTACTATTCGAGTTTTGCTTCCAGTTATAGACATGCTTTTATATCATCAAAGCTATTGTGACAAATATTAAAAGCCGCCAAACCTTCTTTAATTATATACTTAAAAGTAACATAGCGGTTTCATGTGCTAGACAACACAACCACCTATTAGAGTTTCGTTTCCAGTCATACACATTATACATTTCCATATCATTGAAACAATTATGACAGATATTAAAAAATACATTCCCTTTTTTTTTTTGTTCAAGATAATACGCTCTGGCCACCTAAATGTCCTCTTCTTTACATAAATGTCCTCTCAACTTTCTAAAGCTATATCATAAACCCACCATCTTTAAGTTGTCTAGCTTTTAGATCAAAATTTGTGGAAGCTAAAGAGCTGTCTTTTTTCCTAATATGAATCTGACAAATGTAGTTGGCAAGTCTAAATATAAGAAGGAAAACATCAGAAAGTGAAATGAAGAGAATTGTACCTTCTAAACTTATTAAAAACTAAGTTCAAAATTTCACCTATTTTTATTCAAGATGCCTCGGTACTACCTATCAAAATAGATGTTAAATGCAAAAGAACCACAAGCGGCCGGTTGTGAATCGAGAGTCTTCTTACGGACTTGTAAAGTCTCCACAAATTAATAAGCATGAGTCATAATGCTACTCATCCAACAATTTTGTATCAAAATAGAGCAACAAGCAAATATCGAGAATCGAGACTAGCACCACAAAGAAAAGTGACACAAAGGTAGACCACGGGATATTGGCACTGGTTCCTCTTTTTTACATTGATGTCCTCTCAACTTTCTTTAAGCTATATACTTAAAACCGGTCGTTCTATCTTCTAGATCGCTAAAAGTGTCTTTTCTCTTGATATAAGCTGAATCTAGCAAATGTAGTTGACAAATCTCATTATAAGAAGGAAAAACAAAATAACAAATACAAAAAGCAAAATGAAGAGGAAAAATATACGTTCTTGCTTACTAGAAGATGAAGTTCAAAATTTCTCTTATTTTTATTCAATTGCCTTAATACTACCAACCAAAGATAGCTTTTCAATGCAAAAAGAGCTCTGAGGAGGCGGTGTGAATCTAACTCTTATAAGCATCTTCTTGCATGGAGTTGTGAATGTCTCCAAAAATTTAGAAAGCATAAGTCACACTCCTATTACGCATTTTCTACATCAACTAAAAGGGGTAAAAAGCACGTTAGGGTGTCATACATTAGGGGCAATTCATGTAAACTTTTGAGCGGGTTGTTGAATTTTAAATGTACTTATTTCATGTATAAATTTTGTCTTATATATTTAAAAGGGGGCAAAATTCCCGTTTGTTTATAGTTATGGCCCAGTAGAGGCGGCGGTTGATCACGAAACTCTGGAGGAAATTTCTCCCTCAATTTCCTCGGGAAAATTCCCTCGAAAAATTTCCTTCCAAAGAAAATTCCCGGATCGAACCAAGAAAGTAGAACACAATTTGAATTTTTTCGGGATCGGGAAAACATGCAATCGGTGATTTTGGCCCGAATGTAGCGTCGGGAAAACATGCAATCTGGTGATTTTGAAACGAATGTGGCGTCGAGGGAAAACATGCAATCACGGTGATTTTGGCCCGAATGTGGCAAACATCGGATGGCATCCAGTGGTGTCAAAATTGTGAAGAAGTAAACAACGGTGGCATCGCGATAATTTGAAAAGTGGGAGAGATGAGAAAAGGAAAAAGAAGATGGCGAGCATGATAAGCGAAATCGAAAAGGGTAGTACATCCTCAAGGTATGTTACCAAAAAATAAGGACCGGTGTGCAAAATCTTTATTCTTGTTATGAGAAAAGAAGATGAATCTCTGGATCCTAATCAAAGGTACTTATTTGCTTCTAGATTCTTGCAAGATCCACGAGGCTATTGGAGCTTTTGAACACATGATTGGGTTGCCTTCACAGCGGTGGTCAAGCATGCAATTTTAGAAAACCTTAAGGATGGATTGGAAGAGGTAAAATGCTCTAATAGTGGTGATAAATTGGCTGCCAAGCACTTTCAGTTTATCAATGGTTGTGGGGAAAAATGGTGATTTGAAGCAAAAGGGAATTGCTTGCAAGATGCTCAAATGCCATCCCGAAATCTTTCATATCTTTGCTAGCGAGAAAGAAGAGAATGGCAATTCTTTGGTTCAAACATTTGGGCATTAGCGGCGGGGAAGGCTAGATCTGATCGTTTGGATGAAGAAACCAAGCTAAAAGTCATCCGTTTAAACTAACAACACCAAGGTTTCACCAAAGTATGCAGGGATGTGAGGAAAAAAAGAAGCGAGGCAATCCAGTATCTTGACATTCCTCAATTATTAAAGCTTTTGTCAAATAAACTATTACATTTCAGTTTCTTTGTTGTTTTCATGTACATTTTCATGCACATATGTGAACTCCTCTACTAATCTTAGTTTACTTGCTTTGATGTATCCTTTTCGGTCTGTTTTGCTTGCTATATTGTACATGTAAATGAGGTTTATAGGGTCATCTACTTGCTCTTGGAAGTATTTCATGTATATTATGTGATATATATGTACATAGTGTAAGGATGTAGGATTAAATGTGCTATAAATTGATACTATACATAATCTACTGTACATATGTACTGAATATGTATAGATTCAATCAAATCTTTTTACATGTACAACTGATATGTACTGGTATACATAGTATTTCTTACTTATGTACTGGATATGTAAGGTATTCAATGCACAGTCTTCTCCAACTTACCTATTTTCTTTTGCAATGTAATGTTTGAAATTTGTATGAAGCGGTTTGTGGAGGAGAATCGGATCTGGATGTTGGTATTAGAATGTTTGAATACACTGAAACCAAGTTGCATAAGGAAATTGAAGGAGAAAACACTTCTTTGTTGTGTCAAGCATGAACAAGCAGAGAAATTTCAGAAAAGCTTTCAACTCTATGAAATTTGAAGTTTCACATAAATTAGGTTGCAATTGTGATGTATGTCTTTGTTGGTACACATGATGGGGTTTGTCGGGCACAAAAAGCTTACATTTTGTAATGTTAGCACTCTTTGGAGAGAAATGGTTTGCCAAAAAGAGGAAAGGGGAAGAGTGGCACAATCGAGAAGTGCATAAGGGGGATTGTGAAAAATGTGGTAAGCAAAAGATTCCCTTATGTCCAAAAGAGGTAATCGAATAATGAAGATGATGTTAAATGGCGGGGCTTCTTGTTATATGGGCGAGAAGTCAAGGAAGGGCACTTCTAGAAGACTAAGATTGGTGGAGAAGCAAGCGGATGCTCCTTTCATGCTATCTGCCATGTTTGATCACATGAAAAGTTTGTGCATCACAACTTTGCGACTCATTGGCGAGCAAGGAATTTAGGAGAAACATTGAGTCTAAGAGATGATTACGTGATATCGGTAGTAGACTTTGCGAGAAAATTACACATTGCGACCCTTCAAAGAAGTGCGATCGAACATTGGAATGCGGATCGGATCACTATTTTGGTACACATCACTCTCTTCAAAGGTAAATGGTAAGTTCTGCTTGACTGTTCCTTATATGTTTCGATGATAGAAGTCATGACACACATTTTGTACAACATGCATTTCAACTTCATCTTGATGGTTGAAAGAGAATGGAGGATCTCACATGCGGTATCATCTCGTGTGGTCGGATGGTTTGTCTTTGCTTTCGGTTCAAATTGAGAAGATCATTCTACTTCATATCACGGTACCATTGTCGACTGGCATTAGTGTACAATGGAATTTCTTGGATCGGGGCATGGGAAGGGGAACATGATGGAGAGGCTGCCAAGGCCAAGCAACTCTTGGCCGATGAGCAAAAGAAGAGAGCATGGGATTGAAATAAAGGGTGCTCATGATGCATGTTTGTTTTAAACAAGAAATCTCAAGTTAAGTAGGGTGTATTGGGAAGTGAAGGAGGCTAAGATTGACAGGTCAAAGCCATTTGATGTGCAACCCCTTCACAGTGTCCAAAGGCGGCTTTGTGTATCTTCCATAAGTTCGGAGGATCAACCTTACTTGATGGTTAGACCACTATCTTGTTTTTGCGATTACTGCATAAACTTTGAATGCTTGAGCATGTGAGTCTATTCAACAACATGGAAAGTGGACATTGAAGAAGCTAGTCCCATGTGCACATCTTTGAAGATGAAATTGGAATCGAAGCGCAATGTTTGCAAATGAGGTAGAGGAGTTACATGATGTGATCTGATTTGGTGATAATTTTGCTTCTTTTTGCTCTTCACAGTAATGAGGAAGATGTGCCATACTATGTTCTTGCTTGCACTAGAGAAAAGCATGTATTGGATCAAGCGGTCATTGATGATTACAAGAATGAGCATCATCACGGTGACACGATCATATCAGACTTACTATTATCAGAAATGACCAAGTTGCCATAACAAATATAAGGCTGTTGGATGATAGAAAGTATTGGTACCAGTAGATCTGTTATTGGAGCTAAATTTCCCATGAAGAAGATAAATCACAGGGTTAAAGGTGCTAGTGCAGCTTTTGCATTGTCGATGATGTGCATGAGATGTTGCTAGAAAGTCTTCCCGAAATGGTGGATGCTTGGATTAGGTGAAGGCTTTGAATTTGCGATGCTTTGTATTGTGTTACTTTTGAATTGAATTGAATTTGCGATGGTTTGTCTTTGTGTGAACTACAGTTTGTAAAATATAGCATGGAACATGTTGAAGTTCAAATTGTAGACAAGTGCAAAAGGTACACATAATTATATTTACGAAGCAAATAGTACGATTACACACTTAATAACTTAAAAAGCGGGGCCTAATCACTATGTCATCACGGAACATAATATCTCGGTACTATTGCATCATGCAAGCCTTTCTTCCAACGGTTTCAGGATTTACATGTGCTACAGCGGTAGCACTAACATTGGGCATTCTCGGCTATTGGAAGGCGGTCCACCCTATTGGCTGATCAACTACTTCTGCAAAGGATGGCCTCCCCAAAGGATTATGTAGTAAACCTTGGTACTGCAAATAGATTTAGCAAATTGCTTGAGTATCGAATCACGATTCTCTCAACCATTTCCCAAAGCTCAGGAAGCATGGTATTCGACCTTGGATTAGTCCCCCGGCCAGCATATTGGGAACTTAGATTTGTTTCTTCTATATCAGTTGGTTGAAGATCTACTTCAGCTGGTTGAAGAATTTGACATTTGTTTTGTAGATCATTCCTTACATCTACAATGCATATAAAATTATTAGTATATCATGTGAAAGCTTAACTGTATTACCTAAGTTATGTACATACAGCCTGTATTGCAAAAGCTCTACAACATACAACATCTAAGCATAATTGTATTACCTAAGTACACGAAGATGTGCCCGTGTCCTCGACTTGTTTGCTATCTGATGTACCAGCACACTCATCTTGTACCCCACCTTCATCATCTTCACTAGATTCTTCTATTATTGTGAATCTCTTCACTGTGATGCTAGGCTTCTTAATTAGCAAGCAACCTCTATTGCAAAAGCTCCATAAACTATCAATGTCTTCACCATATTGAGATTTTATGCATTTCACTCTTTGTGTCATTGTATGCGAGAAGTATCAAATTGATGCTCTTGGACATAAGTGGTAAGTCATTTGCATTCTTCAAGTCTACAAACCAGTCAAATAGCCAACACAAATCTTTGTCTTCACCGGTTAGTGCAGGATGCCATCTTGGTGTGCGACAAAAGCAACCCTCATTGAAGATACATTTGAAAGGAAGGTCGATAATCATAACACAACTATTTCCATTATTCTTGATACTTGAGGGTGGAATATCAAAGGGAAAAGAAATATATACATCCCATCATTGGCCTCTAAGAAGAGGGTCCAACATCTATTGCCACCATAAATGAATTTAAATCTTGGTATGCCTTGCTCATACAACTTGTCTACAATGGCTATCCGAACATCCAAGGGAAGATCGACCAAACAACCAAATCCCAATGGTTGGAACACCGATTACAACAATGATTTTAGACAATGGGCGACAAAAAGAAGACTCCATCGGTAATTGGATTGGCACTTGAGTGCCATTATAATCCTTTGGGTGCTGATTTACAATAGTAACCCAAAATGCCTTGGAGATCAAATATAATAAGCCACATAAAGTAATCCGGGGCGATTAGGTTAACCATACATCTAACGGGACCAAGCCTAAGGATAAGGCAGAAAGTCTAAACTAATTCTTATTCAAAGCGTTGCAAACAATTTCTTATTCAATAAAATTTCAAAGTACAATAGTCAATTAGCTTTAAATTCCATAAGTTGGAATGAGTTTAACTACCACTCTTACTTGGTGACAACTTGTTTTGTCTCATCTCTTCTTCTCAAACCATATTCAATCATGGCTTTTATTAATACATTTCTTACGCCAAGTGCAAAATCCTTGTCGAACCATGTTGATGAAAAGCGCAACAAACACAAAATTAAGATCCGCTATAATAAAACATCCCAAAGGATTTATGTGAAATATAAGAACAACTCACCATGCTTTTAGAATTCACTTGGGCATCCACAAAAGCTTGCATAAAGGCCATCACATAAAGACCGCGGCTTACATTATCGGTTGTTGTGGAACCTCTGGGAATAGTTTCCTTCTTCAACGCATTCTTCACATATAATTCAACTCTCATTGAGCTAGAGTTGGTTAGATATCATGATGACATCATATGAAGCTGCACACACAAATGAGAACATGCAACTAAGATTTAAGCAAGCGGCGATGGTACATATCTTGAAAGAAAATGCTCACATATTTAGGAGTTTCTTTGTCCCTTTGTTATACCGGTCATGGAGTTCAACACAATAATTGCGGGGAGAAGCCATTGAGGTGAATCTTTGCAATTTTTTTAGAACTCTAAAACAAAAATCACCAAAACATGATGGGCGGGGTCCTCAACTTGCTGGAACCATAATATCTTGGCATTTACTAACAACAATGCCTTGTAGCCCTTTCTCAACTGCACTCTGCCCTAAGCGTCCCATACTATTAGCATCGGGGGCTAATCTTTTAAATCTTTGCCCGATAAGTCAAAAAGTTTTACGAAGGGAAGAAAAAGACATCTACGCCATTTGGATGTCAATGTCTTTGCTCACATACCTTCCGAATATGTCTAAATGTCTATTAGACATGTGCCTATCTTTAAACAATGTCTCCACACAATATTTCGTGACCTTAATCGGAGGTTCGGCTTGGAGCGGATAGAATGGAACCATTATGCGAAGGTTATCCATGTCATTGCAAACCAAGCATCAATGGTAACTAGCATAAAACACATATTTACTAATCCAATTACACTTACAGTTGCTCAACTGATGTCTGGCTTCTAGTTCTCTTAGCTGGCCGCGACACCTTTGTATCTTTTCTTTTTCTTGACTCTTTCTCGTTCACACCACTATCTGTATCTGTTCTATCCTCAGATTCCTCCTTCTCTTGCTTCACCACAACCACCTGCTTCATATCTGTAGCCACATTCTCCACTAAAATTTCTTGATTACCGGTTGTATATGTTCATGTCTTACATGATTCTTCAATCTTTTCGATTGTAGTTCCAACTAAGGCCATAGATCCACTAGTTTCCTCTGTTTCTGCAAATAATAAAATGTATGAACATGCAATAAATAAATGCAATAAGTAGTTTTTGACTTACCATTTGAAAACAGCATTTCAAGTTCGGTCTAATGATGTGGCATTGGCTTTAGAATTGGTACCTTCTGCACCTTGTCTACAACTGTTTTCTTTGGAGTGTCGAAGACCTCTACAATAATATCTTTTTTCTTTAGAGTGTCAGAGACGGCTTCATTGTTCTCCTCATTTCATTTGGTTCGATTACTACAAGATAACTCATTGTCAACAGCAGCATAAACATCAAGAAAATGTAGAAATTAAACTAATATGGACACACACCTGTGTTGCCACATTTAGCCCTTTGTTTCAGGAGCTCAATTTGTTGTGCATATGAAGCTACAATTGTAGCTTTGCTTGTGACAACTGTATCTGTTATTAAAAAAATGAGCTCAATTTGCTTCCTTATAAAATCCAGCAAATTCATTTAAAACTAATTACTTACCTGATGTTCCTTTTCCTCCTCTCTCATGCTCTGCTACAAATGTGTTCAATGTGTTCAGAGGTGACCTAGATGTGGACGGGGTTGACTTATCATGCTTCCCTCCATAATAATCATCTACACAACTTGAAAAACCAAGTGTCTTTGCAGGAGGATCTACTCTGTTCTTGTCGGCATCTGCATACGAGGTGAAATTGAAGTACATATGAAGAGACCATAACCACATATCACATACCTTTCTCAAAAGCTTCTTTATACTACCCATGTCACTGCAAGAATGAAAGCATTGCCAATAGTAACTAAATGGTGAAAAGAAATGTACAATCGAGAAAAGCAATGTACAATCAATTCCAAATGTACTCCATGTATACGTATTGCGAGAATTATATGCAGTTTATGTACCCACATCCAAATGTAAAGCTTCCTAGAAAAAAGAATTCATAAATGCATTCCATGTAGGCTGTATTAGATATATTAGATATATGTATTTGGAGCCAAGTGTAGAAAAAGCTTCTTTGGAAAATTGTAATTGCATTAAAATGTATCATAGAGTACTGACATGTATCAAAATGTCACAAATGTACACAAATGTACACACAGGCGGGTTACCTACTTATCCTATTTTCTTAGTACATAAAAGTAACTCCTCAATAATATCGGCAACAACGTACATCATGCACATTAATAATATGCATGTACTAACATGATGTTTACACCCGACCTAGAAAAGCAAAAAGCGATCCAACCCTACAAATCTTCACTTCAACCTACATTTTAAAACCCAAATGTAATTAATATACTCTGAGAACAATTAATGCACAACCAATGCACAACTTCTAACTAATATCCATCTACCAATCTTACACCTGAACTAATAAAGAAAGACATGAAAGAAATCGATTATGCATGCTTACCTTTTCAATCAGCCCCAATGTACGAGGTAGATTCACATTCCATGTGCAGCCTGATACCGCTTGTGATTGTTCCTTGTGCTAGCAAGATAGGAAATACATAATAAGCGTATGGGATGTCGCAAGATGCCAATACCCTTTGGGAGGAACCAAAACACCTTGCTTTCCTAATTTGTGCGGGACTGAAAATTAGCATTTGGCTGCTCTGCCCCAAAACCAAAAGAAAGAGGAGGAGGCTGCAAGCTAAGGACCAGGAGTGATCTAAGAACTCCCTCAACTCCAAAATCTTTGTGTCCCCTCCTCAATTGCTCTCTTTTTTTGAAGACCTTAAATTGAGTTGAGAATCTAGGCTGCCTCAACTTCGGATGCTTTTGCTTCCACTTCCTTGCTAAGCTCGGCTAGATCCCGCCCCCACTTGCTCTTAGCAATTGCATCCTCCACCTTCCATTTTATGTGCTCAAACTTCATAGCACTATCGTCACTTTCATCCATCTGTTTGTTGAAATGCACCGCAACTCGACATCGATTCAAGTAATTAGTCTCGGCCTCATGGACTAGCTTAGAATATCTTGCCCTTTCCCCTTCCCTATGCTTCAAAGTCTCATATAGCTGCGGCTAAATGGCTGTAAATTTGCATCTCCTTACATATGCTTTCCTTCAAAGAGGGTCTGCTCTCAAGAAATACATTCAAAGCTGTTGGATCCTCTTTTTGTAGAAAGTATCATAGGACTTGTGGCCCTTGGCATTGCTTTCGACTTAATTGTTACAACCGGTCAAAACCTCCGGATTCTTTGACCTTGCTTTTAGGCTGTGGTACATTTTTTCACATCATCCCAATCAAGCTGATTCACCTTTTAAGTGTAAGGCAAATGCTCGAGCAAAATCTGAGGGGAACATAGTGATTACGTACATCTTTCCTACGAATGCAAACTTGTGGCGCTCCACCGCTAAATATCTGGTAGGCGTGGTACACTCGGCGAGGAAATCCCGTCCGGCTCAACAACGCCGCAGGCCCTCCGTCTATCCGCTTTCTGGATCCTCCGTAGTGCGGGAAGAGGGCTTTCTGAAAGGTGTCTTCTTGGCCCCTTCCCCTATGGGCTCCTATCCTGTGAGCATAAACAAGTCGAGTGTAGCAATACAATACAATATGCTATTTGAAGGGTAGCTCAATCGCATATCGAGAGATGCAAAGAACATAATCATATGCCATAAAACATGAGAGCTCCTACCAGCGGCTCAGACACATAAGGGGAGTCGGTTTGGGAAGGCCTCAAGATAAAGCCGACCGAGTCATAACAATGGCGGGGCTGGCATAAGACAATGGCTAGGGTTGACCACTCCATCCGCCCCTCACTGTGCATACTTTGCGGATGAGCTAGATCAAGGCGTGGAATGACTCCAACCTTCAGGATCACATGATCCCGGGGCATCACCCCCTTGGGACTACTCGGGTTGCATCTCCACACAGTCCCGCCGAGGTAGGAAGGGTTGCATCTCCCCTTCCCGAGGTCTAGAAGCTCCCGCGGGCAGCTAGAGAATCAGCGGCGACACCGCGATTAGTGCCCAGTGAACCCCCAAAACAAGAGCCAAAAACGACACTTGCAACTCTTGAGAGGCGGGCGACACCATTGCCCGAGGGAGGTGTGGGACCCATGCTCGACCCACATGAAGTGGCCAGACCATAAGCCTAGCTCACTATGGGATCCCCGAAGCCCCCACTCGGCGGGGATCCACCCTCCATCTTACCTCTAGCCCGTTGTATAGTCTTTGAGTCACATCATAGCTTCCATAGCCGGTGGGTTCCTATGCACAGGCCGCAACTAATAGGAACTAAAGGGATCTCGCTAGGAGCATACTACCTATGGCCCTAGGTCTCTACCCCCTTCCCAATACAAGAGGAGCAACATGATCAACCAATATCACATACATCACATCATGATCAATATCAATATCATATGAACATCTTAACCTAATCATACATAGCTAACTAACGATTAGGGTTCCTTGATTAGGGTTCAAGATGTTCAACAAAGATCTAGGGTGGCTCTACTTTAGATCTGAACTACTAACCCATCCGGGTGCTAACTTCGGATGAACTAACATGAACTCTACTCAACCTACCTCCTCGAGCGCTCCTCCCATCCACAGGCGTCTCCATGCTCCTTGGCGTGGATCGAAGGCTTGCTCCCTCTCGATCATACACACCTTCCGAGGGCTGCTGCTCGAGGCTAGACTATGACGAGCGGTTGCTTTCGAAGCGGGGTTTGAGGCGCGTGGATGAAGATCGGTGTGCTCGGTCGGGGAAAAGGGTCTAGGGTTAGGGTTAGAGCCAATATAGGTGTGGGTCCACATGGGATGCCACGTGGCACCACTAGGATAAGGCCGTGTGGCGGTTTCCCAATAGGATAAGGCCATGTGGAAATGGGCCTTATCTAAGGTTATCTAAGTTAAACAATTAACTTAGGTGTGCACCCTTGCCACTTTACGGGGCATACAAGGCTACCTAGGTAGACTTGTATGGTGACGATCGAGGAATATGCGTATTTATGGCATATATTCCTGGGCGTCACATTCTCCCCCAACAGGACAATCTTGTCCTCGGCATTGCGCTAAAGATGGCGAACCTAACTATCACGCAAAACAACATCGAACATACACTTAAGTTAAGTTTAAGCGATCAACTTCCTATTAAAAGTTAAATGTCAAAATTTAGGCTATATTTGTACTTATACAAAATTATATAGCCTTAACAAAGTTACTTCTTACAATTATAAAAGCGTTATTAGGGTTCATAATCTAAATTATGGTTCCCCTATCTTCTCGTAATGCCCCCACCTCGAAGCTCCTTCTCACTTGTGCGCACATGGAGCACATTACGTTAGTTTAATTAATAAGTTTGTGGTTTTGGGGACCACCCCCTTACCAATACCTTGCACTTTCGATCATGGCCCTTTTGGTTTGAGCTTAAGGACCATTTAAGATGATCCCATCATGGCCCATGATCAAGTGCTACCTTGTCTTTCGATTACGGTCTTGAGTACCCCTAGTGCATCATGCCCCAAGGGTTTTAAGCTGAGGAGCGTCTCACGATCCCATCATCGCACATGATCACTTTAACCTTCACCGCGACCCCCTATGGCCAGTGCGCGAGCCAGCATCGTGGCATAAGGACATCCGTCGATGTCCCATCATCACGCACTATGCCTCACTTCCTCTCTCGCGCTG
This sequence comes from Isoetes taiwanensis, assembly GCA_021234155.1. Classification (NCBI taxonomy): domain Eukaryota; kingdom Viridiplantae; phylum Streptophyta; class Lycopodiopsida; order Isoetales; family Isoetaceae; genus Isoetes; species Isoetes taiwanensis. The sequence goes on along the minus strand of JAJEKV010000099.1, from coordinate 1,701,276 downwards.
ACCCTATTGGTCATGCGCACCTCTGGTGCATGTTGGCCTAGAAGGCATGTTAAGGGCTTATCTCATCATCGCCCACATGTTCCAAGATTACGGCATATGTATTCCACTAGCTAGAATACATGCGCGAGCTAGAAAACTAACTAAGAACATACTAAGCTAACCTCACGGCAGAGTCGGAGTGACCAAGTGGGAGCGACTTCGCCCATGAACTCCTTCACAAACTCGGGGTATTGCTTCTCCAAATCACCTTCAATACCCATGTCGCGTCTTCCACGGGCAAGTGTTTCCACTTGACCAAATCTTTGGAGGAACTAAGATCTCCTAGTCTTCTTGAATGACTTATCAAAGAAGTAACTTCGAGGGCCGCGATTTGACTTGCTCCTCCATCATTTCCAACAAGGTTGGAGTATCCAATACCTCCTCGGGGTTAGGATTGTGCCTTTTCAATAAACTTCATTGGAAAACCTTGTGAACTTTGAGATGGGCGGAAGATCCAACTTGTAGGTTTGGGAGCCCACTCTCTCAAAATCTTGAGCGGACCAGCCCATCGAGGGGCAAGCTTCTTACAACTTCAATCGAAGCTTAGCTTGCTTGACCTTGATCTTCAACCACCGCTATCGCCTACCTTGAACTCTCTTACGGTCACAGGCAGCATCGGCTACACTCTTACTTGCTTCTTCGGCTGCTAGGAGGTAACCCTTCACTTCTTCCACCAAGCTGCTGCATATCTCTAGCATCTGCTGGGACACTTCAACCTTTGACAGGGTTGTGCCAAGTGTCGGGGGTTAAGCACTGGTACCCGTAATTTACCATGAAAGGAGACATCGAGATGACTCACCTTGCACTATTGTGGCGAATTCCACCAAGTGGATGTACTCATCCCACTTGGGTTTGCTTATTCCACACAAAGATTCTAAGCATATCCTCAATGATTCGATTAAGTCCTCTCCCGTCGACCATCTGTTTTGGGGATGATATGCCGTGCTCAATGGAGAGCTTAAATGCGAATGGTGCTAAAGAGGTCTGCCAAAAAGCACTCATAAACTTAGAATCTCTATCGGATATTATCTCGAGGCATGCCATGGAGCCTAAAATCTCCTTCACAAATAGCTTGGCGGTATCTAATCTTTGTGTCGGTAGTTCTACAAGGCACAAAATGTGCCATCTTAGATAATTTGTCTACTCGACCATCAATGCATCTTTGCCAGAAGAGTCTTGGGAAGTCAGTGATAAAATCCATACTTACCACTTCCCATTTAAGCATTCGACGCTGCTAGAGGTTCCAAGGCTCACGGAATTGAAGCTGCTCCGCTTTGGTTTCTTGACACAAGCGGCACTCCACGAATATATCTTGCTATCTGCTTCTTCATTCCGGCCCGAAATAGCTACCCGAATCTTGAAGTAGGTCTTCATAAAACACTGCATGCCACGCTATTGGGATGTTGTGTGTGTCATGAAGGATTAGCTTCCTTATACACGGCGATTCGGGCACATAAAACTTATCTTTATGGTATAACAAGTTGCCTTCCTTCTTATAATGCTTGAAGGCTTCTCGTTCCTTATCTGTTCTAGCCTCCCTAGAGGGCTTTCCCATACCTCCTTGAAATCACCATCGGGATGGTAATGTCTCCTCAATTTTCTTGCCATACCCACTTTCGAAAGAGTTGATATAGCATTACAATGTGTTCTCGTCTCAAGGGGGTCTTCTAGAAAGAGCATCGCAACCACATTCAACTTACGGCTTATAAGCAATCTCAAAATCATACTCTTCTAGGAATTCCATCTACCTCCTTTGCCTTAGATTGAGTGGTTGGGTAAAAGATGTATTGGAGGCTCTGGTGATCGATATCTAAAGCGAAACTTCCTCCCGGCAAAATAGTGCCTCCAAATACGAAGAGCTCGACAATAGCTAGAAGTTCACGATCATGGGTTGGGTAGCGCTGTTTAATGTCGTTCAACTTCTTGGAGTCATAAGCTATTACTCTTCCTTCTTGCATAAGGACTCCACTGTTGCTATCTTACTTGCATCTGTTGCTACTATCTTGTCCTTGTCCAAGATGCAGCGAGAACCTAGCAGGTCTTTGTTAAAAAACCTCTTTAAGCTTTTCAAATGAAGCTTGAACATTTTCTAACCAATGTGTTCTCCAATCTTTCACCTTAACACTCTTAGTGAGGTCCGTCAAAGGGGCCCCACTTGGCGAAGTCCTTCCACCCGAACTTTTACGTAATAACTTTGCCGGGGCCTAGAAAGCTTCTTACCTCCGCCACATTCTTTGGGGCTGGCCAATCCACTCTTGCTTTGATCTTTTTGGGGTCGGTGGAGATCCCTTCCGCCCGATATGACATGGCCCAAGTACTCTACTCTTTCGGTAGCAAAGTGGCATTTGGAGAGCTTTCCATACAAGCGATCCGCCTCAACTTTTCCAACACCCTTCTCAAATCTTGACTATGATCTTCAATGGACTTCTTTGTAGACTAGAATGTCGTCGAAGAAGACAATGACAAACTCATCTAGGAACTCCCACGAAGGCGTCGTTCATGAGGCATGAAAGTTCTTTGGGGCATTCGACAATCAAAGGGCATTCTTGTAAACTCAAAGTGACCATATCGCGTTAGAAGGTGGTCTTATGGATATCTTCTTCCTTTATCCTTATTTGGTGGTATCGACCTTAAGTCAATTTTAGAGAATACCTTTGCTCCTTGGAGCTGGTCCATCAAATCATATGCCCTTGGTAATGCATACTTATTCTTTATCGTGCGCTTGTTGGTGGCGATAGTCTATCACACATTCTTAAGCTCCCATCTTTCTTCTTCACGAAGAGTATAGGTGCTCAAAGGAGACACACTTGCTCTAATAAAGCCAAGCTCAAGCAATTCACGGAGCTGCTTCTTGAGCTCAATCAACTCGGTGCTCATCACGTATGGTGCCTTCTTTGGTAGGCTTAGCATCACGGTGCTAATGTGATCTCGCCTCCACACCCCTATAAGATGGCGATTCTTGGGATCTCATCGAGGAAATACATCCTTGAATTCGAAATAAGCCTTGCTTCTTGGCTTGGGCAAGCTGCTTCCCCTTTTGGTCGATCCCATCCACCTTATTGGGCTCAATTGCCTCTAATCTCAAAATGTAATCCACCTTATTTCTTTCTATACTTTTCCTTAGCTGCTTCAAAGAAATGCCTTTGCATAGAAGAAGCTGCCTTCTTACCTTTCACTATGAATTTGGTGCCGTCCGGTCTTTGTCATGGCGACTTCATTGCGGTCCGCGGTCGATCATGGCTTTATTTGGCTTTAGGAACTCCATTCCTACTATAAGGTCATACCTTCCAATTTCCATGACCTCTGCCCCCATCGACCACTTACTTCCACTAAGGTTTATGTCGAATGTGATCCTCCTCCCTTAGTGTGCCCGAATGGCCTTTTTTGCCATAACAAGCCCTTGGCTTAACTTCAATACCTTGTTCTTCATTAGGGCAGCCCAGCCTAGGAGGCCCGAAGTTGTCGCGAGCTACTGTGTCTATAGGGACTACATATGGGTTGCTATCTATGATTCCATCGGCCGCAATGGCTTGTCGGCCGATTTTCAATATCATCGACTCAATATTTGCCGCAGGATATGGCACTCACCATCTATGAAGTCCACGGGCCTCATCTTTGGTCGTCATCTTCACCACCTTACGTTGGTGAATCCCGAGTCCCAAGCTCTGCCAAAGGCACTGCATGGCCAGATAGGCGGTCATGTGTTGATTGCCGGCTGGAAGCACACAAAATATAGCTTCTCGATACACTCTTGCCTCTTCTCCTTCGTCGGTTGTCTGAAGGCGCTTTAACATGCCCCTGATGCATTCTGCGACTACGGTCCCCAAAGTTCTTACCACGAGCTCTTAGATTGCTCGCGGCCTCGATGGCGTAGGCTGGCGATTGCTTACTCACAGTGCGCCCTTGGTCTTGACACGGTTGACTTTCCCTTGAAGGCCCATTTGTTTCTCCCACGGCGTTGGTGGAGCTTCTTCCAAACTTATGGCTTTATCCTCGGCTTTACGCCAGCGACTTTGGGTTGATTGCTTTCGGACTAGCCTTTTGATATTGTTGTTCAATCCCTCAATGTAAGTTTCCACCGCTTGCCTTTCCGAAACTCACGGGAACATGGAGTCCAGCATGAATTCCTCTTATGTACTTTGCTCTTGATAGGGTACCACGGTTCAATCGTAAATTCTTTGGATCTGCCTTTAGTATGTGATCTAGGCACATAATGTCTCTGAAAGGCCTTCTTTGAAGGTTTTTAAATCTGCAAGCTGTTCCTTTTTGAGCTTGTTGGACTTTTCGCGTAGCCTTTCCACCAGATTCTAGCGCTGCTCCTATCAAGTTTCTTTGTAGCAACTTTCCCTATATCCTTGTCCTTCATGCCATAAGAGTTGCCAAACTCCTCCATTTAAATCAAGCCGGGCTTACGCCTCCATACGACTTTGTCCTTCCCCGAAGAACGACCCAACTTCCTAGTCTTCCACACATTTCTCATAGCATTGTCAACTTTCTTTTGATAGTCATCTGCCTTCCTTGCCACGGCTCTTACGAGAAGTATCGGACTCACTTTCGAGCTGGGGCTGTCTTGGTTGTCACGAAGTGTCGGATGGTGGAGCTAGGTGGTGTTGGACTCCTTCACGTTTCTCCTTTTCCTCTTCTGTCTCGGCATTTCCACGATTGTCACGCCCCCTCCGTTTGTGGACCTTCCTCGATGCCTTCTTTGGCGGTGGAGGCGGTGGAAGCGGTGCATATTCACGGGCATTCATCAATGGGGTGGCCCGATGGATCAGGTGATGCATCGGTTCCTCATCCGGACGAAGCCTTGCGTTGATTGCTTCGTCATTTTTGGATTCGTTGTTGTCATCTTGATCACGTCCAAGCGGGTTTTACGAGTACCCACCGGTGATCTTGCGCCTTGAGAACTGAGCTGTGTTCCTTCTTTGCAAGGATTGATCATCAACACTTGATATTTAGATTAGGCATTAATCAAGCTTATTTACATTTGAATTATTGTTAGGTACAAAAGAAATCATATGAAAATTCCACTTACAAGTCAAGATCATAGCAAGACATTAATTAATATATATATATATGAATACATGATAATGGTGAAGAGAATATTTTTCAATACAATTACTTAATTAACAAAGCATATTTTCCTCAATGGTGCTTCCTCATGGACTTGAAGAAGTTCTTCACATTCTTCAATCCTATGCCCCCTTCTTGAAGCGATCTGCGAGGATTCTTGCCAGATCCTCCCTCAATGCTCTTGCCATCGAGGTCTTAGGAAGTTACAGTGCGATTCTTTGCCACTCTTGACAAGTGTCGTCCACGAGGTGGCCTCTTGCGAAGTCGAGGGCATGAAGTGCTACGGATCTCTTGAAGAGGATGACATGGTCCATTCCGTAATCCATCTTGGCATGTTGTCCAGAAGCACGAGAGTGCTATGAGGGCGCCACAGTTCTTCCCCTCTTGGGCTGAACTCCTTGTGTAGAACCACCATACGCCCTTGGCTGGGGCCCGGGAAAATAGTACACGAGTGATTTATCCACGCCTCCCCGCCGGTTCCGTTACCCTCCTCTCGAAAGCGGCTTCGAAAACATCTAGTGCGACGGATCTTCGTGGTCCCTCCACATTGTTCTTTGCGTTCTCCGTTGATCTTTGCCGGATGCTTCCCGCATGCTCCTAAAGCGCCTTGGTCAGCTTGAGCTTGGACCTCTTCTTCGGCTTGTACAACTTTGCTTTGGATCTCACGGAATTCCTCCTGCGGAATGATGGGTTCTTCTTCTTGCGATACATCACGCCTTATCGTTGGTAGGCTTGAATGTCGACATAGTTGTCGTGGAGTAGGAATGTCGGGCTACTTCCCTTGGAATTTCTTGGTAATCATAGTCGTCGAAATTGCTGCCACTGCTCCTTTGCCATTAGGCTTAGGAGCTCATCGATCTGAGGCCTTCTTCTTGACAATAGGGAAGGTTGAGGGATGTGGTTTGGCGAATATATACTCCTCGCCGTCGATGATCACCGGAGTGAGGGCCGTGATACCCCTTGGCGGCTCGAAGTCTACGCCTTAGTACCTCCTTTTTGCCGAGCAGGGCAGCCTCTCCATCCTTCTTGCCTCCCTCATCTCCCAACTTGGGTTCTCTTCTTCTTCCTCTTCATAATCACGCTCAATCTGCAACATAGGTATTTCGATGTGGAGCCGTAGTATTAATTTACTCCATGGGTCTCGATCTCGTGAATGCCTATCTGCGCGTCAGAGTGTCGAGAGGTGCCAAATCAAAGGTTGAATTGGCGGCTCCCCACGGTTGGTTAACTGCCACATACTCCGCCACTCTGCAACCTTCTCCTTGCCCTTCTTCTTTGGTGCCGGGGCCAGCCTCCTGGTTTAGTCTGTGGTGCTGCTCTTGACCTGCTCTTTCCTTGGTTATCCGGCGAGGGCCCAAAGTGGAGGGACTTCGCCCGGTTCTCACGGGTGCACCGGCGAAGAAGCTGCTACTACTGGCTGGCGCCTCCTCTTAGAGGCGTGGAAAGTTTAAATTCCATTTCTTTGGCGGGAGAGCGCCCTTCTCCGGCTTAGGTCGAAGGTGCTTTCGGGATCTTCTTGACATGGCGGCTTCTGCTGCGTGTGCCATTGAGTGTAGGTAAGCTTCGCCCGTGCTTCCTTCTTTGTCTGTTTGGTTCGAGCCATACTTGGCCGGTCTAGAAAGCGGATGGCGTAAAGGCTTGAGAAGCAAGAGAGATGGTGGAGGGAAAGGTTGGAGGGAAATGAGGTGTCGGGGATATTTAAAAGGAGGGTCCCCTGGAATATTCTCCTACCATAATTAGGCCTACTTATTAGCCCCCTTATTAATTACACCATAGTACCCTTATTATTAATATATATTTAATTCCTAATACACATACTTAAATTCGTATTATACCTTTAGAATTTCAAATTTCCTAATAGTTTGAAGTATTAATTATGGATTTAGCCATTTTTTCACCCAGGGTCTCCGATTGGCATGATTCTTGACCCATTTTAGGTGAAATTTGATGCGGATGCATAGTTTTCACTCAATTTTACTAGAAGGTGAATTTGACTCATTCATTCATTAGTCTAACACTTAACCTAATTTGGGACCCCCTACCTAGGAAAAAATTTTTCCCCCTATTTTCGGGTTCGATGGTGGAAATTTTTATTTCACACCCCTATAAGCCCAGTTAGACTACTTTCATGGTTATGGTCAATGCTAGTTCCTGGTCAACCAAGAACATAGCTCGATACCATTGTGGCGCCCTCCTAAATATATCTGGCCCGTGGTACACCGGCGAAAATCCCCGTCCGGCTCAACAACCACGACAAAGCCCTCGCGTCTATCCCGCAAGACGGATCCTCCAGTAGTGCGGAAGGGGACACCTGAAGGTGTCTTTTATGCCCTTCCCCTATGGGCTCCTATCCGCGCCGAAGCATAAACAAGTCGAACTAGCAATACAATACAATATGCTACCTCGAAGGGTAGCTCAATCGCTATATCGAGATGCAAAGAACATAATCATATGCCATAAAACATGAGAGCTCCTACCATGACTCCGACACATAAGAGAGTTGACTGGCCGGGAAGGCCTCAAGATAGAAGCGGGGCCGAGTCATAACAATGGCGGGTGGCATAAGACAATGGCTAGGGTTGACCACTCCATCCGCCCCTCACAGTGCATACTTTGCGGATGAGCTAGATCAAGGCGTGGCATGACTCCAACCTTCCTGATCGCAATCCCGGGGCATCACCCCCAGGGACTACTCCGGTTGCATCTCCACTGTTCGGCCGAGGTAGGAAGGGTTGCATCTCCCCTCCAGGGGTCTAAAGCTCCACGGGCAGCTAGAGAATCGCTGACGACACGATTCGTGCCAGTGAACCCCCAAAACAAGAGCCAAGCTGACACTTGCAACTCTTGAGAGGCGGGCGACACCATTGCCCGAGGAGGTGTCCGGACCCATGCTCGACCCTGCGAAATGACCAGACCATAAGCCTAGCCCACTATGGGATCCCGAAAGCCCCCACTCGGCGGGGATCCACCCTCCATCTTACCTCTAGCCCGTTGTATAGTCTTTGAATCACATCATAGCTTCCATAGCCGGTGGGTTCCTATGCCTGTCCCAACTAATAGGAACTAAAGGGATCTCACGCTAGTACCTATGGCCCTAGGTCTCTACCCCCTTCCCAATACAAGAGGAGCAACATGATCAACCAATATCACATACATCACATCATGATCAATATCAATATCATATGAACATCTTAACCTAATCATACATAGCTAACTAATAGTTAGGGTTCCTTGATTAGGGTTCAAGATGTTCAACAAAAGGATCTAGGGTGGCTCTACTCTGAATCTGAACTACTAACCCATGCAGAGTGCTAACTTCCGGATGAACTAACATGAACTCTACTCAACCTACCTCCTCCCGGCGCGTCCTCCCATCCCCCGTCTCCATGCTCCTTGGCGTGGATCGAAGGCTTGCTCCTCCTACGATCATACACACCTTCCGGGGCTGCTCCCAGGCTAGACTATGGACGAACGGTGCTCCGAAACGGGGTTTTGCACGTGGATGAGAGATCGGTGCTGGGTCAGGGAAAAGGGTCTAGGGTTAGGGTTAAAGCCAATATAGGTGTGGGTCCACATGGGATGCCACGTGGCACCACTAGGATAAGGCCGTGTGGCAGTTGCCCAATAGGATAAGGCCATGTGGAAATGGGCCTTATCCTAAGGTTATCTAAGTTAAACAATTAACTTAGGTGTGCACCCCTTGCCACTTTCACGAGGCATACAAGGCTACCTAGGTAGACTTGTATGGTGACGGTCCAGGAATGTACGTATTTATGGCGTATATTCCCCTGGAACGTCAGAAAACTCGTACCACTTGAAAAATTCTGCCTGGTCTTCCAACTTCACCAGCTCATCCTTGTATCCGTACCTGGTAGGTTCCTTAGATCCCCAAACTTCTGTCACTAAAGAGTTGTACTCTGCAAATTTTTCCTTGAATTTCATATTAGCGGATCCCTTGAAAAAATCTTTTGTTTCCTCATTTAGGTTCGTTACTACGGCCGGGACTTCGGACTTCAAATGTGTTCTGCTTTGGAAGCCACGGGAGATTTTTCTGGATCGATGCGGGCAGGCGGCCTCTTCTTTGGTGTCTTTGTTAGTCCGTACCTCACATGCGGGACTATTCATCCTCTGACCGGACCAAGTCGGGGCCAAGGATCCACAACCAGTGAATGATCGTCAAAGGCTGTTGAGAAGACCAAAGCGGAACCACCACGACAAAGACCACCGGCATCAACAAGAGGCGGCTTCAACAAGTGATGGCCCATCACCGCTTAGCGTCAACGTCGGCGTGATTTCAGGCTTTTCAAGAGCACGCCAAAGATTCACCAAATCAGGGCCTCCTTTAGAGTCGACACTTGAAATCGGTCCGAGTGTCTATATTGGGCCAAAGGCCATTGTACTATATATATGAGTAGAGCTAGTGCTCTAGTTTTTAGATGAGTTTTGAGTCTTGTCTCATTTCAGTCTTCTTCTCGATTAGAGAGCTCATGTATCTTCATTGACATCAAGGAAGCTTATTATTGTGATCTCATTGTTCTCTTTTGTTTTCTTTTCCCTTTCCTTTGTTTTCTTGCAAATCCCGGTGTGACATAGTCCCGGTTCTCTGATAGATCAAAGGGTCCTCTCACGGAGGGTCATCTTGCTTGAGTTCCCAACCAGACCCCCAAACAGGTCTTTGCCATTGTCTATACACGCAATGCAACAACAAATATCTTTTAATTGTCCTAAAGGTGCAACAATGAAGCCTTGCACATGTAAACAAAAACCTAAAGTAATAAATTAAAAAGCGAGAAAAAGAAAACTAGGGAAGAAGACGATTGTACATTTGATTTGTTGAGAATGAACGGCGACTTGGGAAGAGCGTGCTTTAGTAAACTTGCAAGAGATTGAGGTGCTTGATCGCGGGGTAAAAGCGGAGATCAAAGGACAAAGAAACAAGAACGGGGAAGAAAGAATTGGAGGGAATTTTCCATTGCCTATTTTCGTTCGAAAAAAAAACCAAAATTCACGGTAATTATTATACATTTCTAAAAATGTATATGTATTAAAATGACCCAATATTTTATCACCCTAACGTGCTTTTACCCAAGACCAACAAGCAAATACCAATATTGCAAGATAGCAGCAAAACGGAAAGATTGATACAAGCTAGACATGGCATATTGCATCTATTCCAAAGCTTGATAAACAGATGTAACTGCAAACAAACATTCAAATTAGCTTATATTCCAACATATGAATGTAAAAAAAGCGAGACGTATCAAATTATAAGCGCCTAAATAATGTCCGGGCATTTGTGCTGTGTACCTGTAAGATGGCCCTCAGAGCAGCAACAGGTGCATGATTCATCAACCCATACTTCAAATCGAACTTGGCCTCATTTATTATGTAATTTTCACATAGTTGCAAGCCGCCTCTGTCAATTCCTTTATAGTATCAAAAAGAGTGCCATCATTTACATGCAAGCATGAACACAAACATGCAAGTTGGTGGCACAGGCTCATATGAATGTTGCGAGCTCATGGCTTAGTCAAGACAAAATAAGAATGAAGCGGCTCTTAATACCACCTATTCAATGACCATAGGTTGTTATAAGTTCGCTTAAATCATTGGAGTAGCTATATAATATTGCATTGCCCTTGTACAATTCCTAAGAGACAAGGACAATTTTGCTTAGATGGCCATGAGCACACTAAGCAATTACTTGATCAGACCCCCAACTAATTAGACTGCTAAAATAATTATTTTGGCAGGCGAATAGTTAATTGCAGATAACATAAATAAAAAAGGGAGTTTTTTATTATATGTGTATATAGCCCACCATTACTTTATCAAACACAAAACTCAACCAACATTCATTGTGCTTGAAGAAACTGTAATATGTGAATATAGTAGTTATGTGCTTTAAAGAATAAGCCAACTAACAAGTAAATTGGGTCAAATTTTTGCAGGTTGGTGCTAGTTAGTAATGAACACAGGGACAAGACGTGGGGGTTTCGTAGGAGTATTATTAAAACAATTGCCCGCCACTATGATGGTGTTGTTGTGGTCCTCAACATTGGTGAAGAGGAGGAGGTGACAACCTGTTGTGATGTGGCGGGCGGCTTACCAGTTCGAATAATATGTGTGCCACAAACAATTTTACATATTTGGCTTAGGATATGGGCGTCGTGTTGTGCGCACTTATGATTGTGGGATCCAAACCAATTTTCATCTCAGAGGATGTAAAATAGCATCGCATAAAAATAACTCGAATAAATAAACAAATAGATAAATAAGTAAATGTAATTGAATCGAAGTGAATGATTATTATTGTCTACAGAGACCAATCGGCCAATGGACCCAATCACCGAATAAATAAATAGATATAATAAGTAAAATAATAACTAGTATGGTGATTAAATAAAATGAAGATTTTAAGTGAACTATAATTGGAGTAGGCGCAGATATAAATCAGCAAAATTGCATCTTTATTATTAAGAAAAAATTGCACTATCCTTTTTTTTAATTAACATTGCCTTTTTCTTTTGCTTTGTTAATCATCCCGTATTTGTTGAGTAACATGTCCAAAGTTAGGACAAGGGAATCAAGGAAAATAGAAAGGCTTCGGATTAAACGGGCAAAAGTTTGAAAACCGCGAGCATTTTTAGAAGATGAAATCATAGCCGTCGCTTTTCCTTTCCGGAATCGAGCCGTTAAAAATATACATAAAGTACAGCCCACGTGGATCCTCCTACATCCTAGGATTTAACGGATCTGAGCCGTTTAAAATATCATATTCAGAAGGTCATGCGAGTACTATTCCGGATGATCTAGACCGTCCATTCGATCTTTCTGCGATAGAAGGGCTTCCCGTTCCGCGGCCTCTTCTTTCTACTTCAATATCTTTGGACCAGCTGCCCTAAGCAAATCCAGGTCCGGCTATCGAGGCAGCTTCGATCCATTTTTACGCTTCTTCACGATCTGCACCAGGAGTTGCGGATTCCGGCAGTGCTTTTCGCTCGAAAATTTGGGAAAAATCGTATGTTTTTGCCTTCTTTTCTGCAAGATTTGCTTATACTTTTTAGATCTAAGCCACATTTTTATTCTCAAGCTACATTTCTCTTATAGGTTTGTTCTTTGCCTCATTCTTACCGGAAGCCCTCTTGATCTTTGTTTGAGCCCCTTTTCAGAGGTTTCTCGGTGCTGGGCGGATCATTTTTTGTTTTGGAGCAGGAGCATTTGGTGGTATATTGGTCTTTCTGGGTATTCGATACCCGTTTTCATGTCTCAGACAGCCCTCAGAAAGTTGAGCAATAACCCGCTCATCTCAGAGCGGCGAACTGTAGCTGGCAAGAAGGCTACTATGAAGGTGCTGCCTGCAGGCCCAAATGATGAAAATTTAAACATCAATCAAGCCAGTACTAGGTGTTTGCAGAGGTCCCCAGCTTCCCGACCTGCAAGAAATGGGTTCCAAGTTCCCGCGGATGCTGTAGTTGAACCCAATCTCCAAGAAATTGAATATATACTTTCCGAAGATTTGAAGGCCTTGGAAGATGTCGATGATGAAGTCAATGTATGTTGTTCTACAACTTACTCCACGTTTCTTGAGAGACTTTTAGATTTCTAGTAGTAAGATTTGTTCCTAATGATTCATTCGACCTGTAGACGCTATTGGATAGATTGGATTCAAAGGAATGGACAACTGTATTGGAAGCTCTGAATAACGTCCGTCAGATCTCGATATTCCATAGTTCTGCCATCGCTGACATATTGTAATTATCTAGACCTGCTTTTCAGAAGGTTCAACGATTTTAGTACTGGTATTTTCTAACTGTATCAAGGCCCTATTTTACAGAGGAAAAGTTGTTTGCTTGGTTATCAAAGCTATGAAGAACCCAAGAAGTGCCTTAATCAAGACTTCAATAATGGCTTCTGCTGACTTATTCAAAGCGTATCCTGATCAAATGTTGGAAGCCATGGATTCTTTGGTGAGCTTCTTCTAGTTTAATTAACCTCAGGTTATGTTTCTATGTTTGAAGTTCCTGAGGAATTTCAAAATCCTGTACTACTCAAACTAACACATTTCGCACTGTATTGACAGTTGTTACAGCTTTTGCTTAAGGCCTCTCAAGATAAGAAGTTTGTTTGTGAAGAAGCAGAACGGGCTTTGTGTGGAATGACATCGTCAATGTCTCCTATCCCTTTGCTGGAAAAGCTTCTTCCATATTTAACTCATCGCAATCCTCGTGTTCGTGCAAAGGCATCTATGTGTGTCTACCAGAGCGTCTCAAAGCTTGTATGTATTCAATCATAAGCTCCCAGTTATCTGGTTCCTTTGTTCATTATCATGAAATGCATTTTTTGATATGCATTATTATGTAGTCTCATTTATTTGTTGCTGTCTTGTGCTTGATGAAAAAATTGTTTGAGACTTATTCTTGGTAGTTAGCGAGCACAGATGCATGGGTTTTTGTATCTGAGTAAGATTTTAGGTGCTTTGGAACATTTCATACATTGCTGTATGCACTTTGAGACATTTAGATAAGACACATTTGTATGTAGAGTGGTTTTTTAGACAAATAAGTATGAGGAAGAACAGCGTGAGAAGGATTAATGACTTAATTTCTTTTATTATCTGCTTTTCCATTTAAGCACTTTATTTTCGTTTGGGAATACACGTTACTGAGTCTAATCTTACCAGGGTGTCCCTGGGATGAAGGAGTATGGAGTTGAAAATCTGATAACTATTGCAGCTGGGCGGTTGAATGATCAGTTGCCAGAGGCACGTGAGGCAGCACGGAAGCTCGTGTTAGATCTTTATGCAGCCTACCAAGAGGGTGCACTTGATGAGGAGCTGGAGGTGCCTCCTCAGACAGGACTGACTGCAGAACCCAAAGAAACAGTTCAAAGTTTATCTGAAGCAGAGGTGGATGATCAGGAATCACCAGTGTACAAGAGTCCATGGGAAAGATTTTGCTTAAGCAAGCTGCCCCAAACAACCGCACAAGCTGTGTTTCGCATCACCTGCATTGCGAATTAATCTGTGCATTTTTTGAATCAAGCCTAGGCGCTTTTGGAAGCAATGGCAGGTAAAACTATATTGGACAGAGAACATATTTTTTTTTGAGGTAGGAAAGGCCCGAGTGTCTACTGAGGTCATGGAGGCAAATCCTACAGTCTTTTCAGTTGGAGAAACCTTAGGCTCCATTACATATCTCGTGATTGTTTTGTACAGCATCCATTATTCTAAAATCATGCAATTAAACCTGCATGTAAAAAGGTGGCTTTACGTATTCAGTGTGTTGAGAGGTATACACTGTTGGGTGTGGCTATACGTTGTAAGTAGCAAGGTGTTTCTGTTTCGTTGTCAATCAAAGCAGTTGGTGGGGGGTTTCATGTCCACCTTTTTGGTGGCCCTCACCGCTCACGCCATTGACATGTTGTATTGATGTGTTTTACAATGGACATGTTTTGTCTCTTCTCAGATTCTCATTTGTTTTGTATTTGTTAATGGTGTGCTGTGTTTTCATGATTATGACTTATTAAATTATTTCCTTCTTTAAAATTTGGTGACGTGAATATGTTTGAGAGGTTAGTGATCTGTCATGTTCTGAATATGCTTTGGGATTTAAGAAATGCCATGTATTATTAGTCAAATATTCTTTGTGAGTTTTTATCAGTAGTATATTAATAAGTGATGCATTTAATCTGAAAGCTTGGTAAAATTGTTGTCAAATTGTTTAAAATATCTGCTTGTAACAGCTAATTATGTAGTTGATATCTATGCATGCATATCGCTGCCAGCGACGATATATATACACGAATTGATGGAATATGATGTCTCATGCAATAAACTCAAGCTCTTTCTGCTGTTAAATTTGTAGAGATTGGCCCATCGCGGTGGTGGTTTAGTGGTAAGGCCTTGAGTTGGGGTGACCCCCACCAGGGTTCAAAACCCACTAGCTACCATCGGGTGGGAGACGTGGGTGGGTGCAAGTCCCACCAACCTTGCCTTCAAAAAAAAAAAAAAAAATAATTTGTAGAGATTGAATTTGCTTTTTAGGATGTTAGAAATTGTATGATGTGCAACCCGAGCGTCATAACATGGTTGGTTGAGTTGGGGTGACCAGGGGTTCAAAACCCACTAGCTACCATCGGGTGGGAGGCGTGGGTGGGTCCCACCAACCTTGCCTTCAAAAAAAAAAAAAAAAAAAAATAATTTGTAGAGATTGAATTTGCTTTTTAGGATGTTAGAAATTGTATGATGTGCAACCCGAGCGTCATAACATGGTTGGTAGCTTCCACTTCTATGATGAGCCAGGATCGAAGAGCATCAAAAGAACAGTTGAATTTAAAAAGCAAAAAGAGTGGTCCAAAAACCCACAATGGAGTGTTATTATTGTAACGTTTGTTCATTTATGATTTTCATAGACGTACGTACCTATCAATATTCACCTAGGGCAAAAGCCATGTAGATGCTAGTTTATCAGCTACAATTTGGTCAAACTTAGGGGGGCTTTTTAATTAACTTAAATTTTAATTTAACTATATGCTAGTTATGTTTAATTTAAAAGAAACTTAAGAGTTGGTCCACAACGTTGCTAAATTTTTAACATAACAGATTCCGTTAAATCTAAAGGTTCATACATAATCCGTTGATTACCTTTTTAACATAACAGCATGGTAAAAAATGAGTTCACACAGAACTGGTAATTAGAGAGCTCTAGACCAAGAAAGGCATATCCACTTGAAGATCATTTTGAAGATCATTGAAAGCTGCCTAGAAACAAAGGTTATTATTGGAAATTCCCTTATTGATCTCTATGTCAAATGTAGTAGCCTGAATGAATCATGCAATGTAATAATCTGCCAACCAAAAATTTGGTAACATGGATTCAATGATGACAGCGTATACACAACATGGTGAAGGTTTTCTTGCTCTAGACTGCTTTGCTAAGATGCAGGAAGAGGGAACAAAACTAGATAAAGTTACGTTTCCAAATGTCTTAAAAGCATATTGTATCCTTGGAGCTCTACAGAAGGGCAGGCTAACTCATCTCCCGAGTTACCCATTCTGTGATACATTTTGAGCTCATCAAACTTGTAGAGAAAAAGGCATGCATGGCACATTCTTAACTCCCCAACTTGAGCCCATCTTGATGGAATTCAGGTATTATTTAATCATCCCCGTTAGTTTCCTTGTCATGATCAATTGTCAATGTGGACGTTTACCTTCCCAGGCACTGTATTCACAACAATCTACATGCAAATCCAGTGGGGTCTGCATTGCCAAAAAATTGGTACATATTCCAATCCTGTAATTGGATTCAATTCAATGTTTTTCTTGTTCAACCAAATTTTGCCATATTTGATATACATTAGAGGCTGCATATTAATTGCCTTGATATTTATGGAGACAAAAGAGTACTCTCTGCTGCTTCCTCTAGACCTCGATGTGAATACAATTCACTCTTTCAAACTTTATTGATTGATTGCAGCTCTAGAGACAAAACCCAACATCCCAACATGAGATAACCAGTCCAAGAAAAATCTAAATCTGAGTATTCCAAATTCAACCATGATTGTTTCTCAGCCTTGGAAGAAGTTGCAACTGTTTCTTCCCATCCACCATGTGATTCACCTAAATGTGAGGGCAAAATTAGAATTCAAAAATGTCACTGCTTCCTTTGGTCAAGATAGATGCCTAAATATCAGCAAATTTAACACATAAATTAAAAATTTGATACATTAACATGGCTTGAAACTCATATTGACAAAGTACTATTTCACCAGTACCTTCATGAGTGTGGGATTGATTGCAGTGGTCTATTGTTTCTTGTACTGCATTATGGATACCATTAGTAGTACTACAACAACTTGACAAAGTTGATAATGGTTGCGTATGGTGGAAATGGAAATTTAGAAGCGAACATTATGGTCTCTTGAAAAATGACTTTATGGAAGAAACATTGGACCCAAACTGAAACAAGTAATGCATGCGAAGCTATTTGCATATTCCTCTTGGAACTAATCCATGTTCTAGCATGAACCATGCCCTCTTATACATGTGTTCAACTAGAATATTCAAGCTTCTTAGTAATTAATATATAGGTCCTTAAAGTTTACCTGTTAGGGCCCGAAGGGCCCAAAATGTTTTTTAGTATAACAACCAACACATAACTACCATTAACATTAATTAACACAAAACATTGGGTCCAACACATTTAAATTAAAATCCCCCTTAAACCCCCTTTGGTTTGGGTGCATATTCACACGTGGGTGACTCCGGGCAACGAGAGACATGATTGTGTAACAAGAACATGTTCAGTCCATAAGTCCAACCAGTTCAAGAAGAGCTCCATATATAATAATATTGCTTCCAGACAAATTTTGCAAGAACCAGTGGTGACTTTGAGTGGCAGAAAACTGAAGAAGGGGCAGCCTACTGACCAAGAGGTTCAGGTAACTATTCCACCACTACTATTAAGTGACTCAGCATATTCTAGCAGACCCTTTCTCCTTAAAGTCTTTCCTCAAAATTAGGGTGCTTATGGTAAGTTTAACAAAAGGATTTGTAGGGGCAGAGTGTGTGTAGAAAATGGATTTGGCATTGTCAAGGAAAAATTCAGAATTCTGAAACACTTGCCCATACATGTTGCCAAAGCCTCCAAGATCATACATGCATGTTGTGTTCTTTGGAACTTTTGTATAATGGAAGACAAGGGCTGGGACATGCTGCCAATTGAAGATGATCCTCCACCAATATATTACTATGAAACAGAAGCCATGAACAGGTCCTTGAAAAAACAAGGTGATCAAATGAGGCACGTGTTATTTGAGAATCTGGATGGACATGTGATCCCCTGAATGGTTTTTGTAGACAATAAAAATTAAATCCATAATTCAATTCTATTCGATTTGACCTCTTTAATTCTTTGTCATGCATTTTTTACATAATGATGAAAAAATAAATAAGTTTAGAGCTAAGTTTCCAACATATAGTTTAGAGCTCCAAAACATTTCATTAAAAATACTGAGCAGCCTGTTACAGACATTGTGAGTCAAATGACTTCACATTAAAGAACAAACAAGACTAAAAGAAATCAAGAGTACATGAACAAGTATGATAAACCAAGTTTGTATTCATAAGATAAGATTACATAGGCATATAATGCCTGATTTCAAAAATAGTTCGACATCGAGTACTTTGTTACAATCAAGAAAGAGTCAAATGACTTCACTATCCAAAACAAAAAACTGCACTCCTTCCAATGATCATAGGAAATCTACATGAATAGATGGACACATTTTTTTTTCATCTGTCAGATCCCGAGCAATCACATGAGCAAAAAAATGGCATGCATGCCATTTTATAGATACCAAAAGCCCATTACAAAAGAAAATGAACAACAAAAAAATAAAGTGAGGCAAATCATAATTTTTTTTTTCTCTCAAAAGTGAGGACCACGACTCACACTTGAAAGCTCACACTCATTATTTCATGGAGGCACCATTTTTCTTGGAGCCTAATGTGAACACATTCCATATGGCTGTTTGGTTATTAGCGAGGAATTTGCGCCCATTCCAAAACCTCATCTTCTATACTCACCTCCATTTCCAAAAAAAGCGCAATGGTCTTCTTGGAGAAGCGCAATGGATAACCTTGTGAGAGATGATTTCTACCGAGGGGTTTGCAACCTGGGCCGGGGAAAAATCTTGGCTTTCTTCTTGCTTTCGTCGGAAAGAGTCTTCATCCGAAACACGGTTCTCCTAAAAAATGTTTTTTCAAGCTAAGCGGATGATCAACGAGCTGTTGCTCTTCCGCTCTTTTGTCGGGGAAGAATTTCCTCACTAGAAGTAGGCCATGAGTCATGATCCGAGAATAAAATGGAACCTCACTTTCGAAGAAGAAGAAGAAGAAGTAGAATGCGGAGTCAAAGAAAGTGGAAGAGGTCCGCGGGAGGAAGGCGAAGATGAGCTTGAGCTTGGAGAACGAGGTGGTTTTAACGGTTCCGCGATTCTCTCCATGTTTTGGAGCCGGCTTGCATGCAAAGGAATTGAAAAAGCTTAAATAGCCTTTTACGAATTTGGGTGATTGTGACTAGAAGACAATAATTAATACTAAAAGAAATAGGGCGATTACAATTCATTCAATATTTAGGAATACTAGTGGGTTTGAGGCGGTTCTAAAATAGAATTTCTAAAAGCGAAAAACCGAAAAGCGAAGCTTTAGTCCTTGTTCTTGGTAGCCCGGTTTAGCAATTTAGAGCAATGTCTCCTTTGTCATTTCACAAATGCTTTGAGTCATTGCAGCCATGGACTTCGACAATTTTCAAGCTGTTGGCCAGAACCTTATTGTTTCCAATTCCCTAACCAACTCAATTTTTCTTGCACTTTCTTCTTTCAAGAAATCCAATTTCTTCACCTCAGTGTCCCCAAATGTGCTTGCCATCTGTGATATTCCCATTGCAATGTCCTCATCTATACGTAACTTTGGACTTCTTTCTACTTGTAGCTTTTCCACAAACTCAGTGCTGGTTACATCACGGTGATCTAGGACTTGAAGAATCAATGCGGTTTTCTGTTGGTGTCCTATTGATTGGAATATGCGGCATGGTACGACCTGCTTTCAGTTTCCGTGTTTACATTATTATTTGAATTGGGTGGATCTTCAAAGTGGTCTTCAAATGCTGCATCTGTTCCAACAGTTTCAAAGAAAGTGTCATTCATAATGATTTTGAGAAATTTGTATGCAAGTCTGCTGACCTCAAAAGCTTCATTCCCAAATTACGCCATCATCACCCGACCCACAGGTTGGATTATCACGAGGTCACACCATACTTCACCTCTTCCATTCCCCATCCATACCAGGCCAAGTTGATGGTTCAAAACCCATCGGCTACAAGCCTCCTACTCATCTTTGAATTTAGCTTGGAGCTTATCCCATTTGTTCTTTAGTTGTCCTAGCTCCACTAAACCCCCAACTATAGGCTGCAATTTGATCATAATTTCCCTCCATTGTGTTAGAGAGGTTGAGGGTGCCATTGGTTACTAATTTCATCTCGTTTAAGAGATTGAGGAAGGTGGAGACACCTTGATCACATCCATTGCACATGAGACTTTCTATTCTTTGTGTCTATCACTTTTGAATTTTCCTTCTTGTGCACAACAAAGAGCCAAAGCGGTCAGTTCAAAAGATTCACTCACAATATCAGAGGATGCCTGAATTTTGCTCAATACTCGTTTGGATCTTCTTTCCTTTGGCTGTCTTGGAGATGGAATTGGCTCGGAATTTGTCTCCAAATGCACATCCATGGAGATCTGGCCTGTCATTTTCTGGGTCCTTCTTGATGCCATTTTTTCAACCCGAGGAGCCAGAAAGGCTTGTTGCTAGCGGCAAAAGCGGTCGAGAGGCCTTAGACATCTGAATCCAAATAATTGTAGGGGAATAAGGAAGACTTGAAAATGAAATTGAGGTTCAAAACTTAATGTATGAATGCTCAAAAAACAGAATGCAAATGGGTGCGAAATCTGACGAATACCCGGATCGTAATCGGCTAATTGCTTTGCAAAATTAAGGCGACCTTGAAGATCAACAAGCGGGAAATAAAGTGGTTTTGGTGTGGGAAACATTTGGGCGGTTTTTTGGCGAAAAAAAATTATGGTTAGTGGGCAATGAAAACACCCCTAACGGTTTGTTGGGCCGAATCATCTCAAGGTGAGAGTTGGGTTTTCCACTCTCACCCATCTCTCCATCTCTCCCCATCTCTCATCTCTCTTATTGTCTCTCGTACAAATCTCCTAATCTCTAGTCCCGTATCTCTATCATGTGGCGTATCTATCTCTCTCTCTCTCTCTCTCTCTCTCTCTCTCTCTCTCTCTCTCTCTCTCTCTCTCTCTCTCTCTCTCTCTCTCTCTCTCTCCTCTCTCTCTCTCTCTCTCTCTCTGCGGCGCGTTTTGGGCTTTGTCTTTGTACCTTTGCAATGGCCAAAGCACCAAAGCCACGAAGAAAAACTTCGGGGCGGATTGGGATGGAGACTCGTCGAGAACCACAAGCAGGGAAGAGGTTTGGTTGGCAACCATATGGAAGAAGATTACGGCATTTAAATGAAGAGTCGACAAAAGGAGGAGCTTATGGCTTTTCGGGGGAATGGGAAAGGCGGGAAGACAAATTAATGCTGGAAATCCGAAGTCTAAAGGCAGAGAATGAGGTGTTACAGAAAAACCTTCGAAACATGCAAGAGGAGATAGAGATAGTTAAGGCCAATATCTCGTGATTCTGAATGGATAAGCAGTGGAAGAGGGAAATGATGATCAAAGTGCAGAGATTTCAGAATTAAAGCATGCGTTTGAAGATTATATGGAAACCTAGGAAAGAAAGCAGAGGGCTTTGAATTTAAGGATCGTGGGGCTGCCAGAGAAGGATAAGGAAGAGACAAAAGAGGTCGTTTCCAAATTTTTCACAGAGGAAATGCAGGTGAACAGGGTGCAGATAGCAGATGCTTTCCGGATTGGGAAAAGAGACCATGGAACCCGACACATACTGGTAAAATTCTCAAACAGGGAGGAGCGATTTCAGGTGCTTAAACAGAGACACATGCTCAAGGGTAAATTCGTCTGGGTAAATGAGGATTTAACAAAGGAGCAGCTGCAGGAGAAGAAACAAGAATTAGCAAAATTCAAAGAGGCAAAATCGAATAATCAAAAGGTGAAGTGGCTCAAAGGTAAGGATGTTATTGAATAGGTAGGCGAGGGAGGTCTTAAGATAGCAGTCTGGAATATAAACCGATTGACTATCGACAAGATCATAAGTATGCAGGAGATTTTAGAAAACATTGATGTTATCTGTTTTGTAGAGACTAAGGAACACGATTTGTATGCCATGCCAGATATTGAAGGTTTTGAAATGTCATATTCAGTCTATAATAAAAGATTCAGAGATAAGGATATGGGCACACTCACCCCGGTTTTTGGTCCACTGTTGAAAACATCAGTTTTGGTAGGTCTACATGTCCTGTTTTCAAAGAATCCTACATGTGGATTTGTGGAGGTATGGTTTTGTTCGATAATGGTGTTCTTTTTTCAGTGGACTAAAACATCCACTGTTGTTTTGTAGTTTCTTCTATTGTGACATGTTCATTTTATAATACAATCCACTGTAGGAAAGAATACTTGAATTTCTACATGTCTAATAATTCTATTGTCACATGTCTTTATAGATGTAGGAAAGAATATTTGATTCTCTACATGTCCTATACTTCCATTCACATGTCTTTATAGTAGTAGGGACCCAGTACTTTATTTGCTAAGGCATTGTAGGAAAGAATACATGAATTATGACATGTGTAATACTTCTATTGTCACATGTCTTTATAGAAGTAGGAAAGAATACTTGATTCTCTACATGTCATATGCCTCCATGTCACATGTCTTTATAGTAGTAGGACAGTACTTTTATTTCTTGCGAAGGCATTGTAGGAAAGAATACATGAATTACGACATGTGTAATACTTCTATTGTCACATGTCTTTATAGAAGTAGGAAAGAATACTTGCTTCTCTACATGTCCTATCCTTCCATATCCGCGGGTCTTTATAGTGGTAGGGCCAGTACTTGATTTGCTACATGTGATGCATGCACGATCACATGTCCTTATACTAGTATTCCATGTAAGACAAGTTACTTCAATTACTTAACACCAATTTTTTGCATAACAAAACCATCAAGATCCTTGAGGGGGGGTGCGGGACCGGTGCAAAAATGCAATATCTCATCTATTGTCCCTTTACCCCTCATGCTTATAGAAAACTAGAATGCAAAGGCATTATGAAGATCCCAAAATTGAATTGAACTGAATTTAACTTTAACATCCATGGGAACCAACAAGTCTATCCTCCGGATCACAGTAGAGAGAGAGAGAGAGAGAGAGAGAGAGAGAGAGAGAGAGAGAGAGAGAGAGAGAGAGAGAGAGAGAGAGAGAGAGAGAGAGAGATGCCTTGGCCACATGTCAAGAGAGATGACGAGAGAATCTGAGAGAATCTGAGAGAGAGATGGGGAGAGATGGGAGAGATGGGTGAGAGTGGGGAAAACCCAACTCTCACCTCGAGATGATTATTCGCCCCTAACGTTAGGAGGCGTTTTCATGCCCACTAACCAAACAATTAGCCTTAATTTTATTTTGCACGAAAAACTGCCCAAATGTTTCCCACACCCGAATAGCGAGAGCCATTTCCCCTGTTTCTTGATCTTCAAGGCCGCTAATTCTTGCTCCAAGTATCCAATTCCTCGAAGCAATTAGCCCGATTCTGATCCGTATTCATCGGATCCGCGCAGCATTTGCATTATGTTTTTTGTGCATTAGTTCATTAATTTCTCGATCGTCAATTTCCTTTTATGTCGTCCTTATTCCCAATCAATTAATTGGATTCAGATGTCTAAGGCCTCTCGATGCTTTGCGGCAACCGGCAAAACTTCGTGCCTCCTCGGGTTGAAAAAATGGCACCAAGAAGGACCCGGAAAATGGCAGGCCAGATCTCCATGGATGTGCAATTGGAGACTAATTACGAGCCAATTCCCTCTTCAAGGCAGTCAAAAGAAAAGAGATCCAAAGCGTGTATTGGTGAAATTGGGGCATCCTCCAATATTGTGAGTGAATCTTTAGAAACCGATTACGCTTTGGCTATTGTTGTGCATGAGAAGGAAAATTCAAAAGTGTTAGACACAAAGAATAGGAAGTCCCACGTGCAATGGACAGGATCACGGTGTCTCCACATT
Organism: Isoetes taiwanensis; assembly: GCA_021234155.1. Classification (NCBI taxonomy): domain Eukaryota; kingdom Viridiplantae; phylum Streptophyta; class Lycopodiopsida; order Isoetales; family Isoetaceae; genus Isoetes; species Isoetes taiwanensis. Next base: position 1,677,408 of record JAJEKV010000099.1, on the reverse strand, counting down.
CCTCAATCTCACGAGCGAGATGAAATTGGTAGCAGGAGGCACCCTCAACCTCTCAACACACAATGGAGGGAAATTATGATGAAATTGCAGCCCTTTGTTGGGGGTTTAGTGGAGCTGAGGCAACTAAAGAACAAATGGGATAAGGCTGCAAGCTAAATTTAAAGATGAGAAGGAGGCTTGTAGCCATCACAGGGTTGAACCATCCGGTTAGCGGTGGTGGTATGACAGAATGGAAGAAGTTAAATATGGTGTCACCTCGATAATCCAATACCGAGTCTTTGGTGATGATGGTGAATTTGGCAATGAAGCTTTGAGGCTGCGGACTTGCATACTAATTACTCGAGAATCTTTCATGAATGGCGGTTTTTGAAACTGTTGGAGCGAGATCACGACATTTGAAGACCAATTTGCTGATCCACCCAATTCAAACAATGATGTGAACACGGGAAATCCGAGCGATCCGTGATGCGAGAAAATCCAATCAATAGGACACCCACGGGGAAACTTCAAGTCCTAGACATGTAGTTTGTGGAAAACCTACAAGTAGAAAGAAGTCCGGGTTGCAAATAGATGAGGACATTGCAATGGGAATATCACGGATGGCAAGCACATTTGGGGACAATCGAGGTGAAGAAATTAGATTTTACGAAGAAGAAAGTGCAAGGAAAATTGAGTTGGTCGGGAATTGGAAACAATAAGATCTGCAAGCGGTCTGAAAATTGCGAGTCAATGGCTGCAATGACTCAAAGCATATGTGAAATGACAAAGGAGACCTTGCTTTCGAAATTGCCAAACTTCTTTGCCAAAACAAGGAATAAAGGTCCGTTTTCGGTTATTTGCTTTTTAAATTTCTTTTTGGAACCGTCAAAAAAATCATCCGATAGTCTTAAATATTAAAAAGAAGTTGTACAGCCCTATTATTTTAGCATTAAATATTGCCTTCTAGTCACGGTCATCCAAATTAAGTAAAAGGCTACTTAAGCTCCCTCCAATTCTTGCATGCAAGCCCGACAATATGGAGAGTGTCGTGAGCGGCCAAGCGCTCTCTCAAGCCGATCCTCCTCTTCTTCGAGTTCCTCTTCTAGTTCCTCTTCCAGTTCCTATCGAACTCCACCCACCACATCTTCATCTTCCTCCGAGATACCCTATTATTCTGACCATGATACCTGGCCTACCTCCAGTGACGAGGTTCTTCCCGACAGCAGTGGGGATTCTCTGCAGTTTAGTGACCCGCCTGTGAGCTTAGAAAATGTTTTTCAGGAAAATCATGAGGAGAATCTTGAAGACTCATCGGACGAAGTGGAGCAAGAAGAAAGCCAATTTTCATCTCCCACTGTCCAGCCAGCAAACCCTGAAGTTCAAGTTATGTCTCACAAGGTTATTCATTGCAGCTTCAGTAAGGAGACCATTGTAGTTTTCATTGGAATGGGCGTTAGCGTGGATCAGGAGGTTTTGGAATGGGCAGCAAATTCTGCAAACAACCGGATAGGGCATATGGAGTGTGTTTATGTCAAGCTACAGGAAAAGTGGTGCCTCCATGAAATTCGTAGTCCAACCTTTCCATGTGATCATTGTCCCCTTTCTATCACGAATCGACTCTCGTTCCTTTCTTTTTTTGTTATGCATTTTCTTTTTATAAAATGCCTTTGTTTATGTTAAATGGCATGGCTGCCATTTTTTTCTCATATGATTGCTTCTGGAAGCTGACAGATGAAAAAAAATGCCTCTATGTATTCATGCAGATTTCCTGGTATCATTGGAAGGTGTGCAGACTTTTTTTTAGTATAGTGAAGTCATTTGACTCACTTTGAGAATGTTCGGCAGCTCAAATGCTTGAATTATTTTGAAACGAGGGCTTTATATGCCTATGTAATCTTTTTTTTTATGAATATAAACTTCTCTTATCAAACCTGTTTGTGGACAGATGATATTTCCTATTATTCTAAGTTCTCTAATTGTGAAGTCACAGGACTCACTAATTCTGTAACAGGTTGTTCAGTATTTCCAAGTGAAATGTTTTGAAACTTAGCACTAAACTGAATCAATTATTCATCTTAATGTAAGAAATGCCTGACAAATAAGTGAAGTTAGCGAGATGGATAAGAATTGACTTTTGCTTTTAATATTTATTGTCTACAAAAAAAACAATCATAGGATCACATGTCCATCCAGTTTTCAAATAACACGTGCCTCATTTGATCACCTTGTTTTTTTAATGACCTGTTCATGGCTTCTGTTTCATAGTAGTAAATTGGTGGAGGATCATCTTCAATTGGCAGCATGTCCCAGCCCTTGTCTTCCATTATACAGAAGTTCCAAAGAACACAACATGCGTGTATGATTTTGGAAGCTTTGGCAACATGCGGGCAAGTGTTTGAGAATTACAATTTTTCCTTCACAATGCCAAATCCATTTTCCACACACACTCTGCCCCTACAAATCCTTTTGTTGAACTTACCATAAGCATACGATTTTGAGGAAAGACTTTAAGGAGAAAGGGCACGCTAGAATAGGTGAATCACCTAATAGTAATGGTGGAATATTTACACGAACATCTTGATCGATAGGCTGCCCCTTCTTGATTTTTACGCCACTAAGAGTCCTGCTTGGTTCTTGTAAAATTTGTTTGGAGGCAATTTTGTTATAGATGGAGCTCTTCTTGAACTGGTTGGAATCATGGGTTTGAACACGTTCTTGTTACACAAACATTTATAAAAAAGTGCGCTATGTGTCACAATTCCTTGCATGAGACATGAATGCCTCTTATGTCTAACTGTAATAGTCTTCCCCATTGTCCTTTTTTTGGGTTTCCTCCATAAAAAATATGGGATCCGATCAACCGCACCATATATATTGGGCAACCCGGTTGCATCATGGAATTCCTTAATGCCTTGAATTAATCTTGCACTGTAGGCATTGCAACAAAGCGTTTGTACATCATTGTCTTGAAGCCAATACAAAGCGTGATTTTCTTGGTATATTTACATCTTTGTTGCCTTCCCAACATAAAATCTCGGCCCAGACATGTAGGGGCATATCCCGTGTGCAAGAAAATCTGAAACCATAGCAACCTGCTTTCCTCGGATCAACGGGGGCCTTACTTTATTACCCGGCGACAAGATAGGGCACAATTAAACCTACTAATCTCTCAAATGTGGCTCTCTTCATCACAGTAAAATTGGTGCCACATATCATCTTCGAAGGAAGCTATACAATTCCATGCGTGGTTATCAATATTATCCCATTGTGTTCTCGCCTTGGAGCAATCCAAAATCTTCTAGGTGGTCTTCTAACCTGCTTTGGAACCATAACCATTAACGCTGCAGGATCATAAAAAACATACCATTGTTGTCTTCTAAAACATCATCATCGAGCGAGGTTCGGGGGATCTTCGAGCTCGTTGAGTTCAGAATAGCTGCAAACGATATCTACGTAATGCAAATCCAGTGTCAAAGCCCCAAAAGCATGGCAATCATACCAAGAATGACCAGGATCCATGGTTCGGTGGCGGAATCGAAAAAGAATGGGGAGGAAAACTAGAAATGAATTATCCCACATAGCCCGCCGAACCAAGAAAAACAGGGCTTGAATATCCCACAATTTGGCGCCAATTGAACGTTACGATCGAATTATCCCACATTTTTCTCTCGTCCGGAATTGATGCACGATCGAAAAATCCGCAAAAGCGGCCTAATTCTACGCTTAATAACGAGGTAGGGTAAGCCTCGAGAGACAATCATCTCTCCTCTCCTCGCAGAAAAATACGTACATTTCGGGGAGGAACCGTATGTATTGAGAGACATTTTTTTACGAAAAGCATGTGGCGAGAGAGAGAGAGAGAGAGAGAGAGAGAGAGAGAGAGAGAGAGAGAGAGAGAGAGAGAGAGAGAGAGAGTTTTGCTTTTTTATGCCTCAAATCCATTTTTTGAGCATATGCACATGATCTCAGGTCCCAATCAGCTCAAACATGCCAAGGTGGCTCAAACATGCCACCAAGGTGGCTCAAACATGCCACCAAGGTGGTCAAACATGCCACAAAGGTGGCTCCAACATGCCAAGGTGGCTCCAACATGCCACGCGGACTCTAACATGCCATGCAGGCTCCAATATGCCAACGTGGCGCAAACATGCCACGTGGGCTCCACCATGCCACCTAGGCTCCAACATGCCAAGGTGGCTCACAACATGTCACCTAGGCTTAAATATGCCAAGTTGGCTCAAACATGCCACCTAGGCTCCAGCATGCCAACGTAGCTCTAACATGCCACCTAGGCTCAAACATGCCAAAGTGGCTCAAACATGCCACGTGGGCTCCAACATGCCACCTAGGCTCCAACATGCCAAGGTGGCTCAAACATGCCACCTAGGCTCCAACATGACAAGGTGGCTCAAACATGCCACTTGGGCTTCAACATGCCACCTAGGCTCCAACATGCCAAGGTGGCTCAAACATGCCACGTGGGCTCCAACATGCCAAGGTGGCTCTAACATGCCACCTAGGCTCAAACATGCCAAGGTGGCTCCAACATGCCACTTAGGCTCCAACATGCAAAATGACTCAAACATGCCACTTAGGCTCCAACGCGTGCTCAAACATGCCCACGCTGGCTCCAAAGATGCCACCTATGCTCCAACTTGCCAAGGTGGCTCAAATATGCCACGTGGGCTCCAACATGCCACCCTAGGCTCCAACATTCCTAGGTGGCTCAAACATGCCACATAGGCTCAAACATGCCATGCTGCGGGCTCACTTAGGCTCCAACATGCCAAGGTGGCTCCAACATGCCACCTAGGCTCAAGCGTGCCAAGGTGACTCAAACATGCCACCTAGGCTCCAACATGCCACCTAGGCTCAAACATGCCAGGTGGCTCAAACATGCCAAGGTGGGCTGCCACCTAGGCTCCAACATGCCACCTAGGCTCCAACATGCCAAGGTGGCTCAAACATGCCACGTGGGCTCCACCATGCCACCTAGGCTCCAACATGCCAAGGTGGCTCACAACATGCCATCTAGGCTTAAATATGCCAAGTTGGCTCAAACATGCCACCCTAGGCTCCAACATGCCACCATGGCTCTAACATGCCACCTAGGCTCAAACATGCCACATGGGCTCCAACATGCCACCTGGGCTCCAACATGCCAAGGTGGCTCAAACATGCCACCTAGGCTCCAACATGACAAGGTGGCTCAAACATGCCACATGGGCTTCAACATGCCACCTAGGCTCCAACATGCCAAGGTGGCTCAAACATGCCACTTGGGCTCCAACATGCCAAGGTGGCTCTAACATCACCACTAGGCTCAAACATGCCAAGGTGGCTCCAACATGCCACCTAGGCTCCAACATGACAAAATGGCTCAAACATGCCACCTAGGCTCCAACGTCTTTGAAACATGCCCATGAGCTCCAACATGCCACCTATGCTCCAACTTGCCAAGGTGGCTCAAATATGCCCGCGTGGGCTCCAACATGCCACCTAGGCTCCAACATTCCTAGGTCTTACGCCCACGAAACTTGGTCTCGGGGTAATGTCGATGTTTTGAGTCCGTTGGCGGTCGGAATCCACCCAGTTAGAGGTGTGGGAGAGTTGCCCGTCAGGTGGCGAGGGGATCTTCGAGAGGACCTTTGGGTGAGCTGCCTACGGAAGGTTTTAGGGCTCCATCTTACGGCATCAAACCCTCCCACTACCTCATGACATTGTGCAAGATCACAGTCCAATCGACTAGGGTATGGCCTCCAAAGCGTAAACCACGTGCCTTGCCGGGTTATTGTAGGGTTTCACGTTATGGAGGTCGAGTTTTATTCGGTTGCACACGAGACATGGTCGAGAAGGCTGGGTTGAAAACAAGAAGCAATAAAGCCACCTAGGGTTTGGATTTACCGGCAGGCGGGGCTTTCCCTACCGGTGCTCCTCGGGAGGGCAAATCCCAATGCCTCCCTTCCGGAACCGGTTTCCCTATCCGGCCAGTTGAATCCCACGCTTCAAGTAACTTGCCCGGCGGGTTCAAAAAATACAAGATCTGTCAGGAGAACATATCAAACCTTAAAGCGTCTGCGGATCGGCCAGTGTAGAAACCCAAGTGTTTTGTCGTTCGGGCGGTACAAAGGCTCGGAATGAAGATTTGACTTAGCCATGTAAAAACATTAACAGCGAAATTACCCTAGGAACCAAGTTACCGGTCATTTTTTTGCGACAAAAAGAAACACGAACCCTCTACATGGCGGTGATGCACCCCCTCAGCTAAGGCCAATTCACTCTGAGCGTGTTGGACATGAGCTACTTTGGGCTTCCCTAGAAGCGGGGGGTGGTCTTACGCCCCGAAACTTGGTTTCGGGGTAATGTCGATGTTTGAGTCGGTTGGCGGTCGGATCCACCCCGATTAGGGGTGGGAGAGTTGCGGATTAGGTGGCGGGGAACCTTCGAGAGGGACCTTTGGGTTGACGCTTACGGAAGGTTTTAGGGCTCAGATCTTACGGCGTCAATGCCCTCCCACTACCTCATGACATTATGCAAGATCACGGTCCAATCGACTGGGGTATGGCCTCCAAAACATAAACCACATGCCTTGCCGGGGCTTATTGTAGGGTTTTACGTTATGGAGGTCGAGTTTTATTGATTGCGCGAGACATGGTGAGAAGGCTGCGATTGAAAACAAAGCAATAAAGCCCGGCGAAATGGGGTTTGGATTTACGAGGCGGGCTTTCCTACCAATGCTCCTCAGGGAGGGCAAATGCCAATGCCTCCCTTCGGGAACCGGTTTCCCTATCCGGCCAGTTGAATCCACGCTTCAAGTAACTTGCTTCGGCGGGGTTCAAAAAAAATTCAAGATCTGCGGGAGAACATATCAAACCGCAAAAGTGTCTATGCGGTCGGCCGTGTGTAGAAACCCAAGTGTTTTGTCGTTCGGGCGGTACAAAGGCTCGGAATGGAGATTTGACTTAGCCATGTCGTCCGAAACAGGCGAAATTACCCGGGAACCAAGTTACACGGTCATTTTTTTGCAGCAAAAGAAACGAAACCCTCTACATGGCGGTGTTACGCACCCTCCGCTAAAAGGCCAATTCACTACGAGCGTGTTGGACATGAGCTACTTTGGCTTCTGGAGGCGGGGTGGTCTTACGCCCGCGAAACTTGGTCTCCAAGGTAATGTCGATGTTTGAATCCGTTGGCGGTCGGATCCGCGGTTCGGGGTGGGAGAGTTGCGGATTAGTGGCGAGGACCTTCGAGAGAGGACCTTTGGGTCGAGCGCTTCTGGAAGGTTTTAGGGCTCCGTCTTACGTCAGCGCCCTCTATCTACCTCATGACATTGTGCAAGATCACGGTCCAATCGACTAGGGTATGGCCTCCAAAAGCGTAAACCACATTGCCTTGCCGGTTATTGTAGGGTTTCGTTATGGAGGTCGGGGTTTGTCCGTTGCACTTGGGACATGGTCGGCAGGCTGCGTTTGAAAACACGAGGCATTAAAAGCGCGAGAATGGGGTTTGGATTTAATCTCCTCCTAGTTTTGCAATTAAAAGTCTAGAGCACCTTATCACATTAGCAAAATTGTTTGGGATCACTTTCGGGTTAAGCCAATAGATCGAAACTTCTGTTATTTCGTTCTCATGGCTCCCCATGCATGTTTAGAAATGGTCCACCTAGTTATCAAAAAATGAAGTCGACTACGTTTTGGCCTCCAAAGCGTAAACCTGGCGTTGCTAGGTTATTGTAGGGTTTACGTTATGGAGGTCGAGTTTTTATTCGGTTGCACTTGAGGCATGGTTTCGAAGGCTGCGGTTGAAAACAAGAAGCAATAGAAATTGATGAAATGGGGTTTGGATTTATCCTCCTCCAATTAATCGCAATTAGAAGTCAAGAACACATTTTGTAGTAGCAAAAATTTTCTGAAATGATTCGGGATAAGCCAATAGATCCAAAAGTCTGTTTATTTCGGTTGCCATGGCTCTGCATGCATGTTTGAAAAAGGTACACGGATCCCAAGTGCAAGCCCGACCCGTTTTTGGCCTCCTACAATATAAACCCTACAATAACTGGCAAGGCCGCGGGGTTTGCATTTTGGAGGCCATACCCTAGCGGATTGGACCAGGATCTTGCATAATGTCATGAGGTAGTGGGAGGCGTTGGCCTTGAAAAGGCGGAGCCCTAAAACCTTCCGTCCTGGCACGGTTCGAGTTGGGGAAGTGTGTCGGCGCTTTAAGTTCTTGATCCCTTTATTCTATTCCTTGCCAAACTCCTCTACCAAAAATTTCAAAGGTTATCATATTTCTTGCATAGAGTCCTAGTCATCATGTCCATGTCACCACCATCTAGCCATGTCATCCAAAATTTGCCAACATCACCCAATAAAAGACCCGAGATGGACATCTTTTCATTTTGGCCTAGTCAAAACTTGGCCTTGCTTTCTTGGCATGCCATGTCACCACTTGGAGTGCCACATGGGCTTCAACATGCCACCTAACATGCCAACGTGGCTCAAACATGCCACCGGCTCCAACATGCCACCTAGGCTCACACATGCCACCTAGGCTCACATGCCATGCCACATAGTCTCCAATATGCCACCTAGCCTTAAACATTCCAAGGTGGCTCAAACATGCCATGTGGGCTCCAACATGCCACCTAGGATCCAACATGCCAAGGTGGCTCAAACATGCCAAGATGGCTCAATATGCCACCGCGGGTTCCAACATGCCATCGAACATGCCAAGGTAGCTCAAACATGCCCGCGGGCCCCGACCTCCACCTAGGCTCAAACATCCCAAGGCCACCTAGGCTCCAACATGCCACCTAGTCTCCAACATGCCACATAGTCTCGAACCCAAATATGCCAAGGTGGCTCAAACATGCCACGTTGGCTCCAACATGCCACCTAGGCTCTAACGTGCCAAGGTGGCCCAAACATGCCACATGGGTTCCAACATGCTAGCTAGTTGGCTCAAACATTCAAAGGTGGCTCAAACATGCCACAAGGGCTCCAACATGCCACCTAGGCTCCAACATGCCACCTAAGATGCCAAGATGCCTCAAACATGCCACCTTGGACTCCAACATGCCACCTAGGCTCAAGCATGCCACCTAGGCTCCAACATGCCACCTAGGCTTCAACGTGCCACCAAGGCTCCAACATGCCAAGGTGGCTCAAACATGCCACCTAGGCTCCAACATGCCACCTAAGTCGATGTTAGAGTCTATTAGAAGAGCCAATTTATGGATTGCGGGAGATGCCCATTAGATTTGCGGGGACCATATGGAGAGGACATTTGAGACAAACTACTTTTCAGGAAGGTGTTAAGGGTCCATCTTAAAAGCGTCAACACGGTCTCTCTAAGTGATATACTATGCAAGATCCTGTCAAAAGCGACTAATGATTGTCTACTTCCACACCGAGGTCAAATTTGCATTTTATGCCTTGAAATAAATGTGCACGAGCTTCATTTGTTATTATTCAACTTCCATATTAATTAGGTATGATTCAGTTCCAAAGTGAAGTTTGTAATGTGGAATAGGCCTGACCTGCACCAATTTACGCAAAATATGATAAACATTTATGAAATTATCTTGTTCACCGTTTAGAGGCGGTTAAACACGAATCTTTTAATATCGTAATTGATCCTTGTGAATTTATTTCTGCGGATTGTCAAGAACACTTGTTGGAGGGCGGCATCAAGGATTTTATCGAAATATAATGGAGTTTTGAAGAGGATTATCATTGTAGATGATAATTCTTGATCTTAGAAATTGGTCATTTGTCGGTTTTCAATTGAAAAAGATGCCAACACATAGAGGTTTCCGACAATCTCTACAAGTTAAATGAGCAGTGGTGCGCTTCTAAGCTATAAAGTTTTTAATAATGTCAATTCATTGGAGGTATGGAGTAATCCCTCCGTTTTTGTTGCAACAAAGGTCGTTCGGACATACTCTAGAACTTGTCCATCTCCATCGCTTTTTGCTCGTCATCGGTTTGACATTCCCCATTAGGGGCAATTTGGCAATTTCTTATAATATAGGGGCATTTTCATAAGTATCAAGAAATATGGGACATTTTAAAACTTTTTGAGTTTAAATATGCATCCAAGCGATGGTTTAACCAATGGCTTAGATGGATGGCATAGATCTTGATCTCCCTCCTATTCTCACGATTGGCCCTTAGAATTGGCCGGTGGAGATTGGCGGTGAGATCAATGGCTAAGATGTCGATCCATGTCCTGTAATTTCATTGGTTGCCTCAGATTAACAACTTGTGCCTTGTGTTTTTCCTTTCCCTCCCCTGCCGCCTTGTGTTTTTCCTTTCCCTCGAATGGCTATGGCGCCGCGAGAGGTATCGACATGCACCTTGTGCATCTTTGCCTGCCGATGGTGATCCGACCCCAGATCCATCCCCGGTCACACCGGCCGGCCTCCACGGATTCGACGGGCCATACACCCCATGTTCGAAGCAAAGGAAAAAAAATCGGACAATGGGGAGATTCCTTTAACCGTGATCACTTTTGGTGGCCCTAGAGTGGAAATGGCAGTCGAGAGATAGATGCGATGAGCTGAAAGTTAAAACTCGAGAATTGTTAACGAAAGATATTGTCCCCAAATCGCCGGGTTTTCTGGCGAATGAAAACACAGGGCCCTCTTATAGATTTCTTAGATAATGCGCCATGGGCGTTTTCTCCGCGTCGGGGTAGAAATAAAGTTGAGCTCTAATGCATGCCGCCATATCTGCAGCCCGGCGGCAATCCCAATCCGGAGACAATAATGCGGAAACGGCATCGCATCGATCGATGGGTTCCATGGGCATGGCGAGAGTTTCGATGCGCCCCGCGGTCGGGATCCTCTCACGGTGAACAAATCGTCGCGGTTTTCGCGTCCGAATCTGAAGATTCCGGTGTCCTGGTGATATGCCGCATGCAAACAGACATCTGTAAACCAGCAGACATCTGGCCGCTCCTTGTTCCCTCCAGAAAAATGCCTGCAGCAGCTATGGCGATACCAAATCCGGCAATGGTGCTCGCCCTGCGGCACATGGAGTAGAGTATGCTTTTGGCCATGAATACTACGCTAGTTCGGTAAGCTGCCACGGATTACGTATTTGAAAGGGAATATTATTGGAAACAACTGATTTGGAGCTGGATGAGGTAAGAGAATTCATTGAGCATGTGTCTTTGCGGTATACAATTGATTCTTACCATCTGATTACAAATAACTGCTGTTTAGGGTTTCAGCTTACCAACCACAGGCGATTCTTACCGGACTTGTGAGCTAAAAATTAACAGAACTCCTATATGCTCGGGGTTTCATATATAGCTCACATGCACTCTTGGGCCATCTCTGACTTCCAGTACTCCTATTCTGGTTAGTGGTGCCTTTCAGCCCATATAGGAAAGTTCTTAGTCATCCGCTTTGGTTTTTTGACGTCTAAAATTGGTTGCTTGTTTTATATGCAGCAGGCCATTCGATACAAATGGATGCTTTAGATGTTTCTACTGGTCAGGTATCCTTCAAGGCTTTAGATGTTTCTACTGCTTTACATTGTGGCTTTCTTCTTTCAAGGCTGCAAAAAATGGGTGGAGAGGCTCGCCAAAGCAGGCCTTTTGCACTTTTCCTACTTGTGTCTTCTGCTATAGGCTTAAGATTGGAAATAAAAATCTCTTTCTGTACGGGTCTTCTACAGTCGTCTTTAAGATCGAAATAAAAAAGCTTCCTTTTTCGAGTTTGTGTTAAAATTTTGATCTCAAAACTCTGTTAAATTTCGTTGTAACTTCTATTGCAATTATTGAAATTTGGCCTCTAAAACAGGCCTAAATTTAATGAACTTGGTTGGGTTCAATTCCCAAAAAAGACTTTCTTAGCTGGATATGCTTAGATTGAATAAACAAGAAAGAATAATAAAATGATGTCTGATGTCATGTTTAAAATAAAATATGATTATATTGCCTTCTAGATTCTAGTGAATACTGGATTTTTTTTATTTTTTTTTGAAAATATATGCCACGTGTCACTACATGATTGGTTAAAGACAACATTTATTTTTCTTATATGTCATAATAATGCTTTTTTATTTAAAAAATAACTTGTAGATTTTATAGTAACTACATACCATATTGTGTAAAAACAATACATGAATTTTTTTCTCAAAAAGACTATTGTAGATTTTTTTTTTTTGAATTACCTATATTTTTATGAGGAAAACAATGGCACCTTTTAAAACTACATATGGAACAAAATATCAACATAGAAAAATTGGAAACATTTGAAAACAACAATTATTTTTAAAATAATACATATGAATTTCTTGAAAATTACATATCATTTTTGGGAAAACAATGTGGACTTTAAAAACTACAAGTGGAGAAAACAAAACAACACATATTGAAAAGGAAAAAACAACTATTTTTTTTTGGGTTTTCACGTGTACTAATATTTAAACCTACATGTGTTTTTGAAGATAAACAACGCGTGGCTCCTCAAAAAAACAACAGTCAAGAAAAAAACTACACGTCGAAAAAGTTCGGTAAAAACAACAGTGAAAAAAAAGACACGTTGACAAAAAAACAAAAAAGTGCCGAAAAAAAACCAGGTGGGATTTTTTGGCAAAAAATACTGTCTCTTTGTGCAAATCCGGATAAACAGACCACGTGGACTTTTAGGGCCATTTTGGTGTTGTTTTTGGCATAAAACAACACTTCCGTACAAGTAAAAAACAACTGTGGACCAAAATTCGGGGTCAGTGTGGGGAAATGGGGGAATTGCTTGTTTTGTCAGGCATAAATACAGAGATGTAATTCAGGGTGTAAGAAGATATGTAAATGGCCAATTTATATGGCTAGAAATAAAAGGAGACCAAACTGTTTATTATATGGCTGTTTGCTATTTTGCCCCAAAGCATAAAAACATATACAAGGACACAGATGCTTCAGGGGATGATTTGTTTTATGCATTAGAACAAGACATAATGGAGTTTCAAGAGAAGGGAAGCGTGATTCTAACAGGGGATTTTAACAGTAGAACGGGCACCCAACATGCCACTTTGCTTTCGGGAGAGAAGGACCCACTTTGGCTGATTTCTGTAGATGAAAAGGAGCAGGAATTACTGGGTAGGAAGAGGATATCCGCAGATAGGTGACAAAAACAGGCAGATAGCTTTTGAGCTTATGTGGTGGCGCAAACCTTTTGATTTGCAATGGATTGAGTAGATTCCCATACACACAGAAGAACACTTGCCGAGGAAGGAGTACGGTGGATTATTTAATAATGTCAAAAGACTTGATTGAAACCATCACCCATTTCGTGGTAGGAGAAGTGGAATTGGAATCAGACCATGTTTCTCTCTTTTTTAATCTGCAGGTCAGCTTACCAAGTATTTCTTGTCCGGAGGTTAAGAGGAAATATCGCCTAAAACCACACCTGCAAGTCCAGTTTCGGTGTTGCAGAGGGTATCGAAATTGTCATGGGAAGGTGACCTGGAGTCATTAAACAATCAGCTATATGATATCCTAGAGGAAACGGCAGTGGAGTTATTTACTCCTCACAGAGCAAAGAGCGGGCTGTCATGTAAGTCATGGTTCGATCAGACCTGCAGGGCTGCCAAGGAGGCTTGGAAAATCAGTGAAGCGCATCAGAGAGATGATCTTAAGAAAGAGTACAGAAGGGTTGTGCGTAGCAGGAAGAGGCAGTTTATTAAAGAGAAGCAACAACTTCTATGCAACAAATATGTAGAAGATCCGAAAAGCTTCTGGAATGGTCTAAGGCGGCATACACAGGAAGATATTCCTCTAAGCGCACAAGATCTATGGCAGCATGTGCTCAAGCTCTACCACAATGAAGATGTGGCAGCAAATGGACCGAAAATGAAATCTAGTCTGTTAATTACGGAGGAAGAAGTAGCAGAAGGCATATCTGCATTGGCAAATGGAAAAGCATCAGATCTTCATGGTTTGAGTGCGGAACATCTAAAATGGGCTGGTCCTGTTGTGCGCCCCTTGGTGGCGAAATTGTTTAATATGGCAATGGCACAGGGATTCCCGCTCAATTGGAGTAGAAACCGGGTGGTCCCAGTGTTTAAGGGAGGATCGAGGAAGGAGGTGAACAACTACAGAACTATTATGGTAAGTAGTTTGTTTTCAAAACTCTTTTCCACAATTTTAGAGAAGAAGTTGAGTGTTTGGGCAGAGCTTAATCACAAATGGGCTGAGTCACAGGCAGGTTTTAGAGCAGGGAGATCCACATTGGATCATTTGTTGGTGCTGAAATCAAATTTTGACAATGTTAAGGTCTCAAAGAAACCAGTCTATGTAGTGTTCGTAGATTTTAAGAAGGCTTTCGATAAGGTACCACGGGACCAACTTTGGAAGAGATTGGACAGATTGGGTGTCCCGCATGATATCAGAGATGCTGTGAAGATACTATATGAGAAGGTTCTGGCACAATTATCGCATCCGTTCTCGCTGGATATTTCAGAGTGTGTGGAGAGTAATATTGGAGTTAAACAAGGTTGCCCATTGTCTCCAACACTATTTGGTCTGTTTATTGATGGCCTAGAGGAATGGCTTCAAGATAACTGCACAGATGGGATTGAAATACACGGATATGTTATCCAAATGTTGACGTACGCAGATGATGTAGTTATCATGGCGCGTGATAAGGAGCATATGCAGAGACACTTGGATGGGCTAGCAGCCTTTTGTGACCAAACTGAAATGCAGGTAAATCTGGAAAAGACTAATATCATGACAGTAGGTGTTTTGAAACAAGAACAGGTTTTCAGGTACAAAGGGAGTAAGGTGAGCATGTGTGATTCATACAAGTATCTGGGTCTTATTTTCAGCAGAAATCATAGATGGAATGCGTGTATTACTCAACGAGTGGATGGTGGTCAAAAAGCTTTATATGCTTTACAAAGTATGTGTAGAAGGTCTCACCTTTGGTGGTGGGACCTCAAGGTAAAGCTGTTTCAATCTTTGGTTCAGAGTGTGGTCCTGTATGGTTGTGAAGTTTGGGGGCCAAGTCTTCCACAAGGCTTGTGGGAAGATATAGAGCAGATTTTAAAGAAATTCCTAAGGTTGGAGCTCGGAGTGAAGGTTCAAACTCCCTATCCCATGATGTTGGCCGAGAGTGGTTTTATGCCTTTGGAAGGGAAAGCACTATTTAGATGCATTCGATATATGAAGAGGGTGCTACTAATGGACGAGACTAGACTCCCACATGTAGCTTTGATGGCTAGTAAAGAGAAAGGGATATTTCATGATGTGAAGAGGTGGCTTGGTAAATGGGATATTTCATGGGATGAAGTGATCTTAGTAGAGAAGGACCTAAAGACTTGGATCTCATCGAAAATACTTAAGAAGATATAGTCACAACCAAAGACGAAAATGATTTTATATAAACAGAATATCAATCCTACGCTTGAGATGGCAAAGCATCTGAAGGAGAATATTTCCATACAGAAAAGGCATGCTATAAGCAGGATTCGCCTTAGTTCTCACCATTTGGGGGTAGAAGTGGGGAGATGGGGGTATATCATTCCGAGGGATCAGAGATATTGCAAGCTATGTGATATGGATCAGGTGGAGGATGAGGGGCATGTATTGCTCAAATGCTTAAGATATAAGTCATTGAGGTTGGAGTATGAAATTCAATACGAGGATCTCCCAACCTTTTTCTCTACAATAGAGGGAGACGGGCTAGGTAAGTATGTGATAGAGCTCCTAAGGGTTAGGGAGTCTTGCTTAAATAGTCATCAAGTAAGGGACATGGATGTTTCTGATAATGTGAGTGAGAGTGATGAGCTAGATGAGGATTCGGAAACTCATCTATTATTCTATGATGATGTATAAATGTAAGATATTTGTCTAATAGGCCTTTGAGGCCTCCCATGGACATAATAAACTCTCTCTCTCTCTCTCTCTCTCTCTCTCTCTCTCTCTCTCTCTCTCTCTCTCTCTCTCTCTCTCTCTCTCTCACACACACACACACACACACACACACACACACACACACACACACACACACACACACACACACACACACACACACACACACACACACACACACACACACACACACACACACACACACACACACACACACACGAGGTCAGCCACATACTCCAAATTTTTTTAACTCTCACCGTGTACGACGAGAGATAAGAATTATACCGTATGCCTTGAGAGATGGACGAGAGACAAATGTCTCTCGTCCTCTAACTGGCCCGTTAGAATAGTTTTCGACCGAAAAGGAGGGAGATCCACTGGGATTTTTCTTTCCGCCTCCTCCTTGGTGCCAGTTCGAGCTCGAATTATCCCACAGTCAAGATTTCGCGTCCTGGTGAGTTCCGAAATATCCCATATCCTTGTTTTCCAGTTTCTAGTGTCCCATATTTTGTGTTTAAAAGTCATTTGCATTCAATCCCGGCTCTAGAATAAGAATTCTCGGCCCGTATTTGCATTATTTTGATGGATCCGGTCATTTTGGGCATGATTGCCATGCTTTTGAGGGCTATTCAACTCGGATTGGCTTTCCAAAGCTACTGTCTATATTTGATACAGGAGAATGAACGAGAAGGGTCAATCGACATTTTAGAGCAGAATGCAGAGGTAGAAGATAATATCAATTACATGTGTGCAGCATCTACACTCTTGTTAGGAGCTTCTTCGAGATTAAGGAGGGTTCCCTAAAGATTTTGGGTATGTCCAAGGCAGATAATACAGTGGGACATCATTGATAATCATGCTTGGAATTGCCTCCTCTTTTGAGGATGATATGTGGCACCAGTTCTATCGGATGAAGAGGGCTGCATTTGAGAAACTAGTTGGTCTTATTGTCCCTTACTTAATCAGACCTGGAATGAAGGTTAGACCCTCTGTTGATCCAGAAAAGCAGTGGCCATGGTGCTTTATTTCTTAGCACATGGTGAAAACCCCCTGCATGTAGGTCAAAGATTTCATGTAGGTAAAGCTACTGTGCAGAAATACACAAAAAAAAAAAATAACTCTTGCTTTGGCGTCCAAGACTATGCTTTACAAGAGGTTCATTGCTTTACCAATAGGACAAAGATTGTTGGACATAAACAAAGATTTTGAAGATGCGACAGGTATACCAAATATCTTTAGAGCTGTTGATGGATCTCATATCTATTTGTATAGAAAACTATGGAGCAAAGACAAGGGTGATGACTACTACTCCAAGCACAAGAAACATTCCTGCCTGGTGTGGTTACTCATCAAAGACTCTTCATTATTGTCTGTGTAAATAGGACTGGTTCTGTGCATGATGCAAATCAATTTAAGAAGAGTTTGTTATACAATAAATTGGCTACCAAACAGATAATGCAGGAACCTACTGTTTAGATGACAGGTAAAAAGATTAGTCAGGGCCAAATGACTGATCAGGAGGTTGTAGTTACAATTCCACCAATGCTGCTTGGGGATTTAGCAT
Organism: Isoetes taiwanensis; assembly: GCA_021234155.1. Classification (NCBI taxonomy): domain Eukaryota; kingdom Viridiplantae; phylum Streptophyta; class Lycopodiopsida; order Isoetales; family Isoetaceae; genus Isoetes; species Isoetes taiwanensis. The sequence continues at coordinate 1,659,983 of JAJEKV010000099.1, read as the reverse complement.
ATCCCTCTCGAAGATTCCTGATCAAAGTTTTTCCAGATGGAAAGGGGGCCTTTGGCAGATTTAATAAAAGGATCTGTAGAGATAGAGTGTGTGTAGAGAATGGATTTGGTATTATAAAAGAAAAATTCAGAATTCTAAAAGCATTGCCAATCCATGTTGGCAGAGCTGCCAAAATAATCCATGCTGTATGTGTGTTGTGAAACTTTTATATCATGCAAGATCTTCATCTTGATTACTTGCTATTACTACCAGATGTTCCAGAAATAGACTACTACGAGACTGAGGTTATGAACAAAAGGATGAAGAAAGAAGGGTGTTAGTCCCGTGCCTCCTGGTACAGGACTATTCATGCATACGACAGACCAGGTCAAGCTCAAGGATCCACAGTCGACCACGGGTCAGCCATCAAAGGCTCGGCGAAGACCAAGCGGCTGAACCCGCAAATCAAAGCCTATCAAGAGGCGCCGGACAAGTGACGGCACGCCACCGGGCCAAGGTCGGCGTCGATGATTCTAGGCACTTCAAGAGGCACCGCCCCACATTCCTGCAAATCAGGCCTCCTTCCAGGAGTCGGCACCGAGATCAATCAGAGTTTCTATATTGGGCCAAAGGCCATTGTACTATATATATGACTAGAGCTCGCACATGAGTTCTAGATGAGTTTTGAGTCTTGTCTCTTTTCATTTTTTTCTCTATTATGAGAGCTCATGTATGTTCATCATTGATATCAAGGAAGCTTATCATTTTCCTCTCATTGTTCTTTTGTTCGTTTTCCTTCTTCTTGTTCTCTTCTTGCAAATCCCGTGACATAGTCCCCGGACTCTCCTGTTAGATTCACGGGTCCTCACAGAGGGTCTTCCAGGAGTTCCCTCAACCTGGACCCCAAACATCGCCGCCGCTGCCGGTCCGATTCAATCCTACTTTCTTTTGCCGCCATGTCATGCCGAAACTTCACGCCGGAAGAACTCATTTCTCGACGCGGCATCACGCTTGGAGCGTCATCGGCGTCGGAAACCGCTGTTACGACATGTATGGATCTGCTTATGACATTGAGGGAGGCCATCTTCTGGTCTAGGGCTCGGTCGGCCCACCCACCCCTCGTGTCTGTCTCGTCCCTGTTCCCCCCCAAGCATGCAAACATTGCTCACGGCCTCGATCACCTCATCACTGTCGGGAGCCCTATCGGGCTCAACCTTCTCACCCTTACTTTCATACCCCGAACACACCTACAACCATCACTCTTGGGGCCATCGCCCCTTCCTTCACAACCATCATCTCCCGGGTGGATATCCACAAGTCTCTTTTTAAGCCTACCCCGGGAATTTCCTTTCCATACATTTCCCACTGCACTTCCTGTTTACAACCTTACAGATCTCAAAACCAATGCTACGGCACCTTCACTTCCTCAACCCCAGTCACCCCTTCATCAGGGTCCTTCAGGCACCATGCCACCTCCAACTCAACCTCAATATCCTCACTATAATTGCTCTCCGTCCAGCCCAAAGACTTTCACATCTACCTTTCAGACTCTGAAACTGACCTATCCCACCTTTGGCAACACGAAAGGCAAACCCTTAGACCAAAGTGCTCAGGCCCACATGGAAGAATTTGAGGCTCTAGCTGTCCTAAATGGTCATGCGCAACCTCAACTGAAATTCCACATCTTTTCCACCACCCTGCGTGGCTCTCCTCATCAATGGCTCATGTCCAACAAAAGCCACTGGAAACAAGATTGGTCCGAAATGAGAACTGCTTTTCTGTCTCACTACGGGACCACGGATGATGATCAACTTCATCTCAAGCAACTCAATGAACTTCAACAAGAGCCCACGGAGTCTGCCAGGGGATTTTATGGATCGACTTCATATTCTGCTCAAGAACTCAATGAGTACCCAACACGAGCCAGTTTTGGTCTGGTTTCTCCAAGGACTTCCTCCGGCTATTCGACTCATGGCCAATACCCGTCCCAAGACTTTGGAGCAGGCTATCGACCTTGTCAATCACTCAGTCAATGTCTCCTCCCGTGGCGTGGCTCTTCAAGAGCTCCCTTTCATTCCACCTGTCATGGTTCCACAGACGGTTGTCCCGCCTCAACACGCCAATCCGCAGCGCAGTCAAATCTGGTGCCATATATGCAAATACCAAGGCCATTTGGCAAATGAGTGCAACTCCACCAATGGCCCGCCTCATTGCAAAAGATGCAACATGTGCAATCATGCCACGGAAGAATGCACTCGCACTCATCCTACACCATTCCGCAACAAACTTGTTTATCAAGTACAAACAACACCTCAGCAACAATCACACTATCAGCAGCCCCCACTTCAGGCGCAACCCACTCAACTCTATCAGCAACAAGAGCAACAACGGGGACCCAACACACGTCCTCCTTTTGATCTTTCTAAAGCTCAGTGTTATCACTGTCAAGAATGGGGTCACACCACCACGGCATGTCCTCAACTTCCACAAGTTCAGTGCGACTTCACGGCACTAATCCGGACCACATCGGTCCGCCTCACGGCTTACCAACTCTGGATTGCTAATGGCAAACAAGGCCCGCGACCAGTTCTTAAGAAGCCACCAAGAGCGCCTCAGCAATCACGTTATCAACCCGCTCCAGCCAATCAACCTCAGCTGGATCAACAAGCACAGGAAGAAATTTTTCAGGCACTAAATCCTCCAGTTCAGCCATCAAATTGGGTTGGTTTGGTTTCACGCCCGGACTGTATGCCACCGCCCCTTAACCATTATTCCTCAGGGCACGCAACCTGCCTTTGCAGTCGACACCATTCCTCATGACGAAGACAAAAAGGTTCACTTTGCCCCTGACTTGGAGAAACTCATGCCACATGTCATGCCAAAAGTTCGCCAAAGCATTTTGAACCTCATGCAAGCTGCTGAAGGCCGCACATTGGCAAATGTTCATGCCACCACCAGAGCTCAACAACGCCAAGATACACCTTCCACATCTCAACCTCCACGCTCTCAGACATATCCCAATATTGCTGCAGAGGTTGACTTACTCAAAGAAGTTGCTGCTTCATTACCACGCACTCCAGCACCCGTGGAACCAGCCGATCCTTTTTCTCATGTGCCTCTGGAACTCCAAGAGGAGCTAGCCAAGATCAAGATTCCTTTAAGCTTGGCAACCATTTTGAAACTCTGTCCTGCTCTCAAGGACCAGTTACCACTCCCGACTGTTCTAGTTGGGGCTGTTGCTACCTCTACACCCACGGTCCATGCCACGGTGGGCAATCAACAAGTCAATCATGTTCAAATTGGCGGGTAGCCTTGATCAATCTCATCACGGATAAACTCCGCAAACAAATGGGCATCAAACAACTTTTTCGTGCCCCATATGACATCAAATTGGCAAATGGCCATATCACCAGACCTCAAGGTGTCACGCCTCTTTTTCACATCAATATAGGTGATCTCCGATTCCCCATGGAATTTGGAGTTTGGAAGGCTGGCGAAGATCCAGGTGACTATGAAATGTTGGTCGGCAGACCTTTTCTCCGCCAGGCCAAGAGTATCCATTACTGGGCCACGGATCAGTTAGTCATCACTGATGGTCACCTCAATGCCATCATGGACTTGGAAACAGGTAGGATCATTTCTGTTGAACATGCGGAACCCTCTCTCTCAGACACAGATTCTGAAGAAGCTCAGAATATTTATCAAGTTCAGGCTCCACCTGCGCGTCTGCCTCTGTCATCCTACCCCGAATATGCTGATCCTTGGGGAGAAATGACTCTTGATCGGGACCAGGGTCGCTTTGTTTGACCCTTACCTGGCTCCTTGCAATAGAATCCAACGTGTTGATTACTTTTCGAATCTTTGAACCTCCCGCCCCTCTGTTGATGTACACGTTTGTCATGAAGCAACCTCTGGCGGATGAAACTTCGGAACCTCTCTTTTCACCACGCAGAGTGCCACGCATCCTGTCATGCTTCAATCGTTTGCTCATATTGTCGACACGACAGTAATACCTCATATTCAGACTCACGAAGTTGAGATCGTGGGCGTGGGAAACAATCAGCTGTGCAAAATCTTCCGGCCCTTATCGTAACGAGGCCGTCAAAAAGCTTTCAAAAATTCAAACACATTTTACGCTGAGTTCTGAGAGATCTTGGGAATCAACAAAAGCAGGGGAACTCACAATTCCTACCAAATCGATGCCACGACCAGTTTAGCAACGATAGTACCGGGCTCAACCCTAATTACGTGAATCGCGTCAAGGCGAAATTGACAAACTCCTTGTCAGCCGATTGATCTATGAGGTCAAACATTACGAATGGGTGAGCCCCATCGTCATTGCCCTCAAATACAATGGTAAGATCTCAAGGCGTGTGTGGACTCACCGAAAACTCAATCAGGCCCCGGGCGTGATCATTTTCCACTTCCCTTCACGGACCGGGTTACGGAAGAGGTGGCTGGACATGAGATGTACTCCTTCATGGATGGTTTTTCGGCTACAATCGGATCTCAATCAAAGAATCTGATCAACTCAAGACTACTTTCACCACCCCGTAAGCACTTTTTGCCTACAAGGTGGTTCCTTTTGGATTATCAAACTCTCCATCAACGCGTTTCAACGCATCATGCTCTCGCTTTTCATGATTTCATGAAGGAAAATCCTTCTTCTGATTTTTCAAGATGACTTCTCTGCGCCTCTGATTCCATGGCTGACCATTTGGATAAATTGGAACTCGTCTTCCGTAAATGTGATGAGTCCCAAGTAGTCTCAATCCGAGAAATGCACATTTTGTCGTCACCTCGGGGAGTTACGTTAGGCCCGCGTAGTCAAAGCGGTATCACCACCGATCCTCGCCAAAATCGGTTAGTGCTCAAGGCTCAAGCCCGGCCAATATCAAGGAGACACGCTCTTTCCTGGGTAAGGTCAATTATTACTCCACCTTCATTCACGGACTCGCAGACCATCGCAGATCCCATTCATAAACTCACGGGTGACGAATCCACTGGCTTGGAATTCCCAGCGGATCTTTTGCTTTCAACAGTTGAAGCTTTTGCTTACTCGAGGCCCGGTTCTTGTTCCTCCTCAATGGGACAAGCCCTTTCATGTTCATGTCGATGTCTCCGGCGTTTGCTATTGGGCTGTTCTTTCTCAAGAATATGATCGCACCGACAAACCAAATCGCTTCGCCCGGAGAAAACTCAATTCTGGCGAGCGAACTATTCCCCTGCCAGGCGTGAAGCTTTGGGTCTCATTTTACGTGTCCAACGCTTCCGTCACTACCTTTTGGGCAGATCAAATCAAGTTCTTTGTGGACCACCAAGCACTCCTTTATTTGATCAACAAATCCACGCCCAAGGGCCGCATAGCTCGTTGGGTCCTGCTTCTCCAAGAATTTGCCCCTTTTGAAATTGTTCACAAGGCCGGCAAATCTCATGTGGTCCCGGATTATCTTTCACGATCCACACAGATGATCCCTCAACTGGAGTCTCAGACGCCTTTCCTGACGCTCAACTCTTTTTAGTCACGGCAACACCACATTGGTTCCATGATTTTCAGCAGTATCTCCTCACAGGTGCCCTTCCACCGAGGATACGACGCTCTCTTACCTTAGCGGCAATCCGTCGACATCAATTTCTCCGCGAGGTCCGTGACTACACCATGGTTGCCGGCATCTCTACAAAAAGGGTAAGGATACCATCCTTCGACGCCGGTTCTACCTCATGAAGTTCCGGATATTGTTAGAAGCTCATCAAGGGCTAGGTGGTAGTCATTTTCATGGTGACACCACGGCACGAAAAATCCTTCTAGCTGGGTATTTTTTTTTGCCACGCTCTTCAAAGACGCACGCTCACGCCAAGACGCGTGTGATGCTTGCCCGGTGGGGGGCGACCCACGGCCCGTGACGCACTTCCCTTGGCGCGGGTCGCCACGCCCACTTCTCTCCGACAAATGGGGAATGGACTTTGTGGGACCCATAGATCCTCCTGCGCGGCACACCCGTGCCCGTTACATTCTGGTTCTCACTGACTATGCTACCAAATGGGCGGAAGCTTGCGCACTTCCCGACAACACTGCAGCAAGCACAACAAGGGTCCTTTATCAATAAATCATCACGCGATTAGGCCCGCCCCAGCTGGTCGGTGATCGTGGTGTCCATTTCATCAATCATACTATCAAGGAGCTGACGGATTATCTCCTGATACATCATCACAAGAGCACACCTTACTATCCTCAAGGTAATGGTTTGGCAGAAAGCACCAACAAAACTCTGGTCACCATTCTCAAGAAAATTTGTGGCGCTTCCGCACTGGGGCCGCAAACAAAACTTCCTACTGTTCTTTGGGCCTACAATACTTGTTTCAAAATTGCTACAGGTCACACTCCTTTCAAGTTGGTTTATGGTCAGGAAGCTCTCATGCCGTTTGAATACATCCTTCCAACACTCCGTTTTCAAGCAGCTCTTGCTCATAATCCACCCACGCACTCAAAGAAAGGGTCTATCAATTAGAAACAGTTGGATGAACTCCGGCGGGATGCTTATATTAGTGTTCTTCATGGACAACGATTTGCAAAAATCTTTACATGACAAACGTTTGAAGACAAAAACATTCAAAGAAGGCGATTTGGTTCTTCTTTATGATTCTAGGTACAAAAATTTTCCGGAAAACTTAAGTTTCGATGGCTTGGCCCTTATCAAATTGTTCAAGAGGTTCGACCAGCGTTTTCCAAGCTGAGTTAGATGGCACTCCATTACCTACATCTTTGTTAATGGTTTTAAGCCTCAAAACATTTCATCACCACTGACAAATAAAATCAACAAAACACATCTGATTCAAGAAGCAAACACCACAGATAGTGACTAAACAGTGACCTATTATATTATAAGTGGATAATTTTTACAAAATGTGGGCACAGCCGACTATTTCCGCTATGGGCACGACCCTATATACAAAAAACGGGCTCGAGAGCCTATCTACTAAAACCTAAGAGGAAAAACCCTCTACTCGGGTTGAGCAGAGGTATCTTGAGAGGAGGTGGTAGAGGTTCTGCTTTCGGGGTCCCGGCCAAGGTGCGAGAACCACCTCCATCCCGTTGGTCATAGGGTCGGGATGTTCAGCCATCCCGAGCACCAGACCATCCATTCGCCGCGCCACGGTTGTGGCGGCGTATACGAGTCCGAACAATTCATTTTACGGTGATCCACTCACGACGGTTGGTGGGCATAGTGCGGTTTTTCGTTCAAACCAAATAGCGGCCATGCTTTCGGCACCATAGGATGTCTTCGCTTCACTCCCGGTTCGTCTTATATAGCCACCCGAGGAACTGCTAGTCGATGTGGACCAATCAGAAATTTGCCAACGTGTTTGCAATGCAGGGCTCTTTCTAAAGCGAGAATCTTTTCTCCCACAGCATATCTAGCGGGTACCCTCGACACATTCGTTTTAATGATATCCCACTTCGAGTTGCCAGCATTAAATGCCATTGCTTCTTTTCATACCCGTCAAACATTAATATGTGTCCTTTGGCCACCTGTCACATCCGATCTTTCTCTCACGTCTCATCCTCACCGTTCCTAGTTTCTCCCTTAAGTTCTTCGGGGACTTAGCCAAATTTTTGCCTCTCAATGCACTCCTTGGCATCTTTCGACACCTGGCACCATCAACGGCTCCAGTTTCACCCTCATCATACCTCTTCGACTCCAGTTGTGCACCCTAAACCTTTGCGTCCCTCTGCGCCTTCGTCCTCCGTTCTTGGCCTTCGTCTTCCGCCTTTGAATCCCGGTTCTTTTCTGCAAATCTTTACCATGGCCGCCCCAAAATTTTCTACACTTCAAGCTACTGCTCCCAGGGAACCGGCTCTTTTCGAGTCTGTATCCTTCTTGACGCCCACTTTCCGTGAAGCCCTTGTTGGCCCAAATCGAGAAGTCGCTGAACGACAAAAGCTTTACGAATTCTCTCAAATGGAACTTCCGCTCCAAATCGACCAATAACCAAGCGGTTCATCGCCAATATCGTTAATGACGCGCATGGATACACCACATGGTTCGATGGCACCACCATTTATTTGACTCAACATTTGATTTCCGGGTATTTCATATTCCCTTACAAACCCCTTGTTTATCATGGTCCGCCATACGGGGATCTAGATGTCCGCGAGTTTGGTGCACCTCCTTATCATGCCAATGTGCATCGCTGACCAATATCGACAAGCCTCCGCGAAACTTTTGTTAAGTTTACGTAGGCGCAAGTTCCTTGGGTATTCTATCAAGAACGCCCATATCAATAAGCCTTTCTATAATATGGTGCTCCTTTTATACACACTCCAACCACCACATTGATTGGCCCCAATTCTTGTTCTCATCGTCTTCTCCTAGAAGTGGACCGCCTTCGGGTTGCCACTTCCATTTCTCGAAGTTTTACGTGGGAGGCCACCTTCAAGCCATCATCCGTCATTACTTACCTCCCACACCACCAAATTCTCAAAATTCCACTCAGCGGTCCCTTCCCCAGACTAACCGAGTTGGCACTTCACGCCCTTCTTCCCCTGGTCATGTCCAAAATCCGCACTCCCATGTCACTGTCTCCTCCTCAGCTACACCATCCAGTTCACACCATATCTCCCAAACATCACAAACCAGGCAACAGCAGGCTCCACCACCACAACACCCTCGTCAGCTGTTATCAGCAGGATGCTCAAGCTGCTGTTCTAAAGTTACAAGAATCCCAAGAAGCTCTTATGAACGGGGTTCAAATGGCACTAGAGGCCTCGATCGCGGTACACCTAACCTTCAAAGCCCCTTTGCCCAAGTTGCAACTTTGGAGGCCAAACTTCAAGACAAGCACGGAGCTCTCTTACAGGCTCATACAGATCTCAAAAATGCATAGGATCAGGTCAGCCAACTTGCAGATCAACAGGCCCAGCTCCAATCAGAAATTCAGAATTTATTGGAGCACAACAAGTCCAAAGACACTCTCCTGGGTGCCAAGGACAAAGATATTGCTAAGCTTGAAGCCTTGTACTCCAAGCTTTGTGACAATTACAGCACTCAAGTTCAAAACCTTACAGAGCGGGGCGCTCAAATTGCCTCCTTCACGCTCAAACTTTCTACATAGACCTCTCAGGCTCACCTCTCTTCAAGATCAGCTTACAGAGGTGCGCGAAAGCGAAGATTCGGATGGCGCGGAGATTGCCGTGCTTCGTCTCAATACTCGGGGCAATCCTCCTCCTGGTCAACACTTCACCGAAACGGGTCCGTGACCAATCACTTCTTTGCTAGAAAAGGACAACCGGATCCGTGACCTTGAACAACAAATTGCGCAGCAAGCTATTCGGTCTGGCGATGAGGCTCAAGCAAAACTTGGCGGCCATAACACCATTGTTACAAGACTGCCTTTCGACTTCCGGTTCCTTCCTCGCTATCACGATTATGTGGTTGCTCGCCGCCACCTCTTCCTTTTTGAAGTGGCATGCGGCGAGATGGACTTCAATGGATATTCCCCACAGCATACTGCAGATTTTCTTGGTTTGGCGAACTCTCCCATTGAAGACAAAGGTTTATCTTTGTGCCCTTTTGGTCTTTGATCTCATACACCGTGCCGATCCGGACTTTATCACCTTGAGTTGTTCAGCCCATGGCTTACATTTTTCATGATTTCTATCCGGGTGATACGGAAAACTTCGGGGATGGGCCACGCCAGACTCTTTCGGGGTGACCCCAACGTGCAATGGTTGCTTCGGGATAACAACCCCTATCTTGCTGATCATGCTCGGACCCACACTCTTCATCGGGGGTACATGCCTCGAGCTTGCCAATCATTTACCTCTCGGCAAGCGGAAAGGCTAGCATGAATAAGGAAGTATCAGAGACATCAGGGATCTTCCCTATGCACAAGTTTATATCACAGCACCTCGCGGGTTATAATCAATTACGTGCTCGTTGGATAGCAAAGGCGGTCCCCACGGGATGGGATAGCCCTCTCCCACAACTCTCAACTCTCCTGCCTCTGTTTGGGATCGTTGGTGTCAAGCTCGGACTCGGATCTTGTCGGTGCATTCGGGGAGCAAGCTCAAGAACCCACCCCCACGGGCATGGTACCTTCTCCCTATGCTTCCCCAGGTGTTCCTCCACGCCCGGGTTCCCGACTTGTGATTGGCGCCTCCCCTTTTGGACAAAGGTCACGGATGGCCATCTTTGGATGGACTCCACCTCGGATCTCGGCCGGATCTCCAAGTGGGATCCACGTTTTGTTCGCCCGCTCACATTGGGAGGAGGGTGCCACGCTTGATACCACCACAAATTGGATCTATATTGCTAATGGCGTGGTTGGCAACGCCCGGTGATCGCGCTTCATGGTCTTGACACCTTCTTCTGAGAATGCCACCACCTCACCCGATCCTTGATCCATCTTCAAGCGGGTTTTTTGTGCTGCTCTCAAATGCCTCTTACTCAGGCTCCTTAAATGGGCGGCGTCCATTTTTCTGCAATCGAATGCGATTAATCGGTTGCCTTGGCCTCGGACCACACTCCTCATGGAATGTCGATTCGTTTCTTCGGATGCCCATCTTTGCCCTTTGAAGACACGATCCGATCTGTTTCTTATTGATCACGAGATCCACGCCCTTGGCCTCAACACTCCTCCTGCTCTTCAAACCGCCCGGGATCTCATTGGCCAAGATTACCATAATGGTGCGGAGTCCTCACTCGGTGAGGATCACTTTTCGAGCAGAATGGCTTCCTTCCTCGAAACACTTCCTCCTTTTCTTCACTCGAGTGTCGTTTGGTGGGGGGAGTGTTAGTCCCGTGCCTCACAGTACAGGACTATTCATCCCATCTGACGGACCAGGTCAAGCTCAAGGATCCACAAATCGACCACGGGTCAGCCATCAAAGGCTGTGAAGACCAAGCGGCCAGACCACACGGTCAAAGCCTATCAAGAGGCGAACACAAGTGACGCGTCCACCGCCGTCGGCGTCGGCATGATTCTAGGCACTTCAAGAGGCACCGCCCACATTCCTGCAAATCAGGCCTCCTTCCAGGAGTCGGCACCGAGATCAGTCAGAGTGTCTATATTGGGCCAAAGGCCATTGTACTATATATATGACTAGAGCTCGCACATGAGTTCTAGATGAGTTTTAAGTCTTGTCTCTTTTCATTTTTCTCTCTATTGCGAGAGCTCATGTATGTTCATCATTGATATCAAGGAAGCTTATCATTTTCCTCTCATTGTTCTTTTTGTTCGTTTTCCTTCTTCTTGTTCTCTTCTTGCAAATCCCGCGTGACATAGTCCCCCGGACTCTCCTGTTAGATTCACGGGTCCTCACAGAGGGCTGTCTTCCAGGAGTTCCCGAACCCAGACCCCAAACAAAGGGGATCAAATTCGACATATTATATTCCAGAATTTGGAATTGGTAAATGCAGACTGAGTTCTTCTGGATAACTGTTAATATTTGAGTACAATATGTTGTCATCTGTTATGCAAATAGATAAACTCATGTGAACTAGTATTTGAGTAGCATAATTCAATGGTTTCTTTCCAAAATTCTTTCTTGTTTTCGCTTAGTATATTGTAATACCATAATAGTCATTGTTGTTTGCAGTTGGAGTGCATTATTTGCTTATATTCAAGATTGAATGGTTGAGCTTTTTTTGGTCAATGCACTATTCATTTGGCATTGATCAAAAAACTGTAGCATGTGCATTGTCCAGATTTTATTTTTTTTGTTACTGTCACTTTATGAATACTGCATCTTTCTTCATTGTTTAACTATGAACAGTTGTAAGAATAAATGGTCGAATTGAAACCAACTTGCACATGAAATCACACTGATTGCACTTAATTCACACAGATCCAACATGTAAACAGAATCAACATTTAGTAATTGAATGATATACATTTAGAGGTGTTGTTAACAGATTTATTGACAAACCTAAAGAAACATTGCAAACCCTTGAAGATGACTGATAGACCTTAAAAAAATTTCAAAAAAAGACTCTTCCAACCCTGTTGTCAAATCTGTGCAGAAAAACAGAAAGAATTCAGGAGTATAACATAAAAGTTCGAGTAGAACATCATCTGACCTTACAAAAATAGCTTATCATTCAAATAAGTACAGTAATATACAGAAATTGTGCTAAAAAAAGCACTGGTTTACATCGAGACTTATATTAGCTGAGATCTTTCTACAACAGGGTTATGTATGCAGATTAACTTAGCCGAGAGTTATATTAGCCGAGAAGGGTTAGGTAAATACACCAGAACTAAAAAAATCTAGTCATATTATTCCTCAACAGAACTCGCATGCAAAAATTGGGCTCGTCACTTCGTACATGCACCAAGCATCTGCATTTTTCAGAAAGGTAACTTCCAGATGCAAAACTTGGCACAGTTCTGCTGCTTCAGCCCAATGTAACAGTTGCTCCTCGATCCTTATCCCCATTTCGTAATATCCATGATAACCCTTTGGGATATGGTTTGGTGGTGCCTTCTCATCTCCAGTGGCAAAACTCCCTCAGATTCGATAGTAGTGGAAGAATCGGCTTGATTAGCCATGGATATGGAAGACGAGCTTGATCCTGAACACGAGCTCGAAGGCGGAAGAGAGTAGGAAGAGGAGCTCGAGCTTGAAGATGAGCTCGAAGGCGGGGCGGGGGAGGGGGGGAGGGAGCGCCGAATCAATAACTTTCTTCGTGCCATGCAGAAGAGAATAGGAAGGGACATTTCACGCCAACCTATGTAGGGAAATTTGTGCCATTATGTTCTGTTTAAGAATGGTACCTCATGATGTATAAATTCAGCTTTTTGCAGAATTTGACACCATGTTATGTACATAAATCTAAGAGGCAATTAAACTTTATGAAGCACCTATTTCATGAAACCAATCATTCAACAATTGAAGTAACTGAAACACATAATTAAAAATTACAAAACTCTGAAATCTTTTGAATAACAAAATTACAGAACACTTACCTAAGAATTCTGTTTGGATGATGCAAGCTTGGCAATCTCGAGAAGGGTGTTCTTTATCATCTGACAAATATTTTGTATCATGCTGACCATGGATTCAACAATTTTTAGACCATTTGCTCTCTCATTTGCTTGATCAATTCCGCTTTTCAATGAATCCTCCCTCATAAACTCCAATTTCCTTGCTTCATTCTCACCAACACGGTTTGCCATTTTAGATATTCTTGTTGCTATGTCTTCATCTATGTGAACTCGTGATCTTCTTTTAGTTGTTGGCTTCCCACACACTCCTGGCTTATTGCAAGCTGCTGATCTTGGGCTTGTCTCAGAGATATTGCAGCCACTTGGTGTTTCTTTCTCACTATTTTCTTTTTGAGCACTTGAAATGTCCTTACTGCTGTGCTTCTCATTACCAATAGGGCTGTTAGGACTGTCAGAAACACCTCCAGTATCGTCAACATTTATGAATTCCTCTTCCACAAAAGAGGCTTCAATACCAATTGTCTCATAGAATGCTTGAGATATGAATTCATTTGTGAACATTTGAGCTTCCTCAAATGCCTCGGGACCAAAAGATCCATCATCTCCACCATCAGGTATGTCTCTCTCATTAGTCTGTCCATGCTTTAAATCTTCCATGAATTCAAGCCATGGCCAACTTGAAGGTTCTGCACCAGTCCTATTTGAAGCTTCTTTTTCATCCCTAAATTTTATCTGCAACTTATCCCATTTGTTTCTCAATTGCCTTAAATCTTCTAAACTGACTCTCTCTCCACTGACTGGCGGTTGATTAATATTTCCATTGTTATGAACCTTATACTCTTTTATCAAGGATAACATTGTGCCAATTGCATTGTCAGACCAATCAACAGGCCGCTTTCTTTTTTTGCTTTGAATGGTATCAAAATCATTTTCATGAACAATCAAGGCCAAGGAATTTTCAGGGGGTATCGACTCACCAGGATTTGAAGCCCTGCTTCCTTGGATTGCAATCATTTGTACCTATCTGCAATGCATTGGATTCAAGAATTTGGCCAGTCATCTTCTTCGGCCTCTTTGAAGGCAATTTCTCGGTTCTAGGAGGCACAAAAGATTTCATGGTTGCTGGAAGAGCAGATCTAGTAGCTCTAGTCATGATTGAATGCCTGGTAGAATAGAAATTGACAGCAAATTAGTTCTTGATCACAATTTACATCAGAAATTTACAAGAACAGTTACAAACCTGAAATTGTAAATCTTATTGTCAATGCTCGAGGATATTGAATTGCAAGGCCGATCTTTTAACCTAATGTCGTTGATTCGCGTAGCGAATTGGCATTCTTGCTCAAGACGAGCATGCATGCATTGCATGCGTCGCATGCATGCATTGCATGCGTCGCATGCATGCATTGCATGCGTTTTGGGCCGTTTGTCAGGTTGGGCGTTTCCTACTTATTGTGGAATTCTTCATCGACGTTTCATCGGCGCTTCCTCTTCTCTCAGCAGTACCTTATTCTCCTTGAACCCACCCTCCCCCCCTTCTTTGTTTATTCTATTTTGTACAAGTTCTCGTTTATCATGTTTTTCCATCCGTTGGGTGATGCTTTTTCCCACCCACCGGGTGATGCTATTCTTTGGTATGTTTCTCGCTTGTTGTTGGTGATGTGCGTGTACAGTTGGCGGCGCCATCCGCTTGGATTTCTCAATGCTGGTTTTTGGGGCGATTCTATGCCTTACGTTTGTCTAAGCCCCTGCCGAAGGCTTATCACTAGGGTTTTTCCTCAAAACCCGAAGGGCGGGGCTTTTTAATCCCGGTGATAAGCTTTCGGCAGGTACATCAGCCACTCATCTATTAGCATTGTATTTGTTTTGGGGTCCAAATGATATAATTGGATTTTCCCTTTATTTTTTGTGGATAGTTCGCATGTGTGTGGCTATCCACTGTCCACCATTGTAGCAAATCTGCTGAGATGAATGAGAAGCCTATCTATGGCGCTTTGTTGGTTTCATGCGAGTCGCAGTGCAAGAATGCGGAATTGAAGTGGTAACTGCGCGGGTAGATCAGAGAAAGAAAATGGAGATCATTTCTTGAACAGGGATCGGAATTAATGGCTCAAATTCTGGAAGAGTTTTTGGATGCCAAAAATGAGAAACCGGCCGTTATGCCCCTAACCATAAAACAGACGAGGGCCCTAACAATAGTTAGGGGCCATTTGTCTCTCAAAGGGAGAGCCAAATTTTTTACTCTGCCTTCATCTCTCGCCATCTCCCATCTCTCCCAATATCTCAAGTTGTCTCTCGACAAGCATGTGGCCAACGCATCTCTCCCGCCCTCCCTCCCTCCATACATACTTGAGGTTCTATTCTATTCTATTCCTTTAATTTCCTTTCCTTTTCAACCTTCTATGCAGGCTTCCATATCAATGCTTCAAAGCTTTCCATACAGGGATTCCCTCCTGTACACACTTTGATCTGAGTGGCCTTAATTATTCGAAAACAAATAAATTCAAGCAGCTTGCTTGATTGTGATAGCAACCATGGTAGAGTGATCTTAAAACTAGCTAGGAAAACTTCCATGCTTTGCATTGCATCGAGTTCATTATTGTTGAATTAAAGGTCTCTAATTGGCATCACGACAGCAATGAAACCCTATAAAACCCTTCCATGGACATCATGGACAATGTTTCCTGGACAAAAACGTGACCTCATCTTTATCTGTTGAACTAAGAAAATACAAACTCTAGCAGGCCCCTTTGTGTTGAAATTGCACAGCTGGTGAAGACGCCTTTGGTATTGAAGGTTGTTGAATTGTTAACATATGCATATAACATCTAATAATGTGTTTGATGACTGCACATGCATATAACTCTAACAATGTTATAATTTCAAATGCGACAAGCTCAATGCTTGTTCGATGTGTGAGCTTGAATTTATTTTCTAGGATGTTATAGAATGTCTAATTTGCAATGAGTGTCATAACATGGTAATTTGATTATGACAACAAAATGATAAAGTCGATAAAGTACAATTGGATAACACCTATAGTCAACATGCTTCTTTAAAGTTAGCTAAGATCTAAGAACACAAAAAACTAGTGGATTATAAGAATTGAAAAAAATTGAAATGGGTCTTTATGGTTTAGGGAAACCAAATGGCATATGGGACCCAAACAAATAAAGAACAACCAACCTATTCCTGTCCAGGATTTTCGAGGCAAAAACCTTAGCAGGATTTTCGAAGGGTTTTCGTGGAAAAAACCTTAGCAGTAAAAATCTTGCTAATGAACCGTATATCAATACAGTGAACATGAGCACAATTGAGCCCCTAAGCCTAGTACCTCCTGAATATAAGATGCTAGCGCCCCTACTGGAGATGCGTTCATCATCACAAATAGCGGTTGGTTAGGTGTAAACAAACCCGGTATATCGTACTCGGGTGCAAATGCTGGACAATTTTCAAAAGTGTGGCACTCATCTTCAATAGATCCTAGTTGGCAGCATTGTCAAACTCTGTTTTCTCGCTCTTCTTGGGCCCATACCTCTCTCAATTCTGAGGCAATGTGCTCATATGCAAATGGATGCAATCACTCTTCGCTTTCTCATATGTGAATGTGTTAATAGGTACCGTTCTGAACCCTCGACAAACGATGGATTAATCTAGTTTTTAGTGCAATGTTCTTACAAGCTCCAGAGTATTGTTAACCCAAAGCTTACTTAAGAAACATGTGTCCAAATACTGGTACCTATACGTTTGCACTACTTCCAGATCTTGACCTTGGTAAGTGAAGGAAGGCTGTCACTAGCTTTCATTTTGTGAATGTAATTTGATGTGAAACTTAAGTTTTGATCTTGAACTATCACAACTACCACATCATCTAGTTCAATAAACAAGTGCAAAGCAGGATCTAGTATGCATCATTTTGGGAAACCATCAGAGGACAACCTTTAGTCATTGGATTTCATAGAATTTTCTATAGGTTGGATACAAAGTGTATAAAAGTGAATCTTGCACGTTCTACACAAACACTTTTATGCCAGACCCTCATATTTACGCTAGGTTCTCTAAACAACAATTGATCCTTTATGTCTTCCACAAGGTTTCATTATGTGAGTCTCCTATGTTGGACAATGGAAAAGAAAGTCAAAGCAATAGTTGAAACAACATTTTTATATGAAGATTAAAAAATGTACAATTTCCAAGGTCGACTTGTTTCTTTATAAACAACTCAATGTATTAAAACAAGTGGAAGTAGTGATATGGTCTCCTTCCTCCATAAATCTCTTTTAATAGTTTGTAAAAGTGGAAAACCATCCATCCCTTCCACAAAATGCAATTGAATGTATTTTTTGCAGATTAAAGTTGGCAATAGGCAAGGAACAAGATCTTAACATCTCAAAAGCTAGAGATTTTCACCCCATTAAGCTGACTGAAAGCATGCCAGTAAAAGAGCCATATTCACTTAACAGAAGGTAACTCTCTATATCATAATGAAACAGTAGGTGAGCTCATTAACCTTGCCTTCCTTTCTTCGGCTAAATTTTTATTGGCTATCAACTTCTGTAAGTACATATGTGCTAGAAGGGCAAGGGGCTAAATTGAAGCTTCACTTGTACCTACCAGCAAGTTATTTTCCTTGTAAACAATGTAACTTGAAAATTTCCAACCATATATTACAGATGACAACATGTACTTACATTGTAAAGAATTGTATGTATAACGTTCAAACAGAATGAGTCACTACTGCCTGTATGTAAGCATCAGAGAAAAAAGTTACTAATCAGGTAGATTTAGGAGTTGTGCTCCATAAGCTTCCATTGTGACTGGATTTTGAAAGAAGACTGCCATTCCACTTTTTGTCTTTGCATACCCTTCCCAAAGTGAGAAAGTGACCTGTGCATTCACAGGCTTCTTGGATGGCCAGTCCTTTAATGTGCAGGCTTTCTCCAGCCCTCTTACCACAAAATCATTTGTGAGCATTCTGCCTTTATTTTCACCCCTTTCACAATTGGTAACCAGTCCATTCTGGTAGATGGCTACCATTACATCAAGAGCGAAGGTGTCGACTTTGATTTTCAAACTTATTTGCAGAGAAACTTGCAACGACAGCTCCGAAAGCCTTTCAAAAGTTGCCTGCAATGATTAACAATTAATTTAGCCAGCCAGTTTCACACGCATATTTAAAATTCAAATCCTCCAACTAGTCGACTCTTTAGCTAATATGAATCCCTTATTGTAATTCCTAATCAAATACAGATGTCTCCCTCAAACACAATTCACAACTGCAAAATGGCATTAAATATTTGGATCCATGTAACATATATTCTCTGATCATTCCCAGCCAAATGCAGACTTACTGCAAATTAGATCTACAATCAAAACATTATATGAAGAAAGTGACAAAATCATGTTTTTTATGAACTTACCTTGATTTCAGGTTCAGGAAATCGAGGAGCAGAATGTATAAGACCCAATATTGGATCTATTGCAGATGCAATACAATGGGATTTTCCTTGAACAACCACTTCAGGAGTATAAATTGAATCCTGTTGCAAAGCCTGACCATAAGATCTCTGTCTCAAAGTCCAAGCACTACTGGCAAAAGGGTCACGCCAGCCCAAATAGTCCCAATAATCAACATGAAAAGCTAATACCACAATTGGGACTTCTAGAGCAACTTCCTCAGACTTGCCTCCCCCAACTTTGGAAATAAGAAGATCTGCAGAAGGGCATGAAGTGCATCCTTGGGAAGTAAACATTTCTACCAATACAGCGCCCTGGGAACTCTTTGCTGCCTTAGATCCTGCATTTCCTTGCTTTCTTGAATCTTCTGGATTGCTTGCATTTTGCTGCTTAGCCCCGGTATCTGCTGTACTGGAGTTCACCTTGCTAGCTTTTTCTGCTGCCGACCCTCTGTCTAAACAGCAACACAGCCTACGCAACATTGTGAAACAAGAGCCACTAAAGATTTGGCTCTGGTTTTCCAATTTTCCAAATTTAAAACCCAGTTGCCGCAGATCTAAGCTAAATCTTACATATACAAAGAATGGGTCGAAAATCGATCAAGAAAATCAGACTTTTACCGGAAACAAGAAGCTCTGAGTAGTGGTGTCTAAAATGTATGATTTATAGAGCGCCCAAGTCTGGAGGCAGCTGCAGAGGCGATCGATCGTCCCCTAAGGCTAGATGTCGGGGCGGCAGAAAAAAAAACAAGGCAAAGCGAAAAAAAGGACAAAAATAAGAGCAGGGGAGACGATTTATTCATCCAGCACACGTACAAATGGACGGCAGATCCTTGATAGTGGGACACGTGTTCTCTATACTTCATTTTATTATCCTCCATTTTTTAGAATGATCTTTTTGGGTTGCCCCTAGGGGGGCAAACCCTGGTTTATGTGGGTATGTGGGCATATCCAGGTATATGCCGGCATATGCCTAGCATATGCTGGTGACTGCTCCAAACTGGCTACTGGGTGTAAACTCTCGGTCATCCAGCAGCTCGAATACCAGGATTGAACCCGCCTCAGCACCCTAAACCTGCCCGACCATGGAAATTCCCTCATCGATTTTTTTCACGTTGCCTTCCCGCGGCGCACATTGCGGCCAACAACGACCGTAAGAGGACCACAGCTCCACCAAACCAAACCCATAGCATGTTGCCTTGAAATCGGTAAATGTGGCTCGCCGCAGTTGTCTCCGCCGCAACAAAGGGCCATGGTAGCCGTGGGAGGTTCAAAGCCTATTGAAAGGGCGTTGATGGTCGGTCGTCGTAAAAGAACGAGAAAATTCAGTATGTCTCTTGAAGAGCGAGAAAGTTGGACCAAAAACTTACCCCTTGTTCAGGATTGGATTGCCCATGAAGATTTGATCAGCCTCAAGAAAGAAGGCAAGTTGAAACATTTGATTAAGCATCCAGATAGTAAATTGAAATCCAGACCTTACAGGTTTTAGTAGTGTTTAGTGACGACCGAGTTGTGGGCACTGTTTTGCCTGCATTGGAAAAGGATGGGGGTTTTTGGAAAAGTTGGGATGATTTAGATTTGAACAAATTTGTTATTGATGCATACACCCCACCCACTCCACAACCTGAATTGTCTGCATGGGCCACTAAAGGGCCTTCTCTCTCCTTTTTGAGAGGTCTGGACAGGATGCTTATGGGCACTGCAAAAAAAGGAGAAACGGTTTCCCAGAAGCGGTTAGGGGGTATCCAATCTGCTGCCACGATGCGGTTACAGGAGATTGAAAATGCTAGGATGATGAAACAGCGAAGAGAAAGATTTGAGCAGGAGCGCAAGGTTGCAAAATTGAAGAGGGCAGAACAGGAAAAACGGGAATTGGAGGAGAAGAAAGCTAGAAAAGAAAAGCTCATCCAACAGGTTGAGAGCCAGCAGAGATGGAATATGTTCTGGTATGAGACTTCACAAAATGAAGGGGTTAGATTCTTTCTTGGCGTGTTCTTCTTCTGGTTGTTTTATGTTGTTGTAGTAGTTGGGGTAAAAAAAAGAAAACAGGACTACGAGGACAGGATGAAAATCTTGCAAGTGGAGGTTGAAGAGAAGAAAAGGAAGGTCAAGTCGTATGCGTAAAGAAGTCAAGGTTTGATGAAAGTAGAAGAGGAAGAAGGTGACCAACTTAAGATGGGGATGAATTTTATGAAGTCCGGAGCCAAGGTACGTCTTCGTAAGGAAGGAAGCCAATCAGATGTAAAGTTCGATGATGTTGCTGGTCTTGGAGATATCAGAAGAGAACTTGAGGAAATAGTGTTTTTCTTTACTCAAGCTGAGAGATATAGGAGACGAGGCAGTAAAATACCGAGTATGCACTCTGCAATCCACCTGTTCAGGAGCCAAAATTTTTGTAGCATTCATTTTGAGTTGGTGCTTTGCATTTCTAAGGATCTTGATTGACATTTGTGTGCATGAGAATGATCATTTATCCGAGAAACAATTAAAGAAATAAAGGTCAAATAATTACGAGGATATTAGATTATATCCTATTGATAATGAATATCGGTTCTCACATGAGTTGTCATGGCAGCTGGAATTCTGCTTTCTGGAGATCCTGGAGTGAGCAAGACATTGCTAGCCAAAGGCGCTTCTTGGAGAAGTCGGGCGTCAATTTTTTGCAATGTCGGCATCTCGATTCGTTGAAATTTATGTTGGAGTTGGCGCAAGAGTCGGTCACTTTATCTTTGAGGCCAAGGAAAATGTAGGTTCTCCAAACTGTTTCTTATCCCTCTAAACAAATCCAGGCCTATGTAAGGCACGCTTCAAAAAATTATTACATGCGATGGGATAAATGACATGCGCTTTCTTACCCCCTTTTTTTCAATTAAGATTAAGACATTGGATTTTTTGCAAAGCGCATTTGACTACATTATATGAGACCATGGATAACAAAGACACATAACTTCAAGTCCTTTAGAAAATTGTGTTATTGTCATGTGAAAGTAAAGGAGGTTAATTTAATTTACGGTTGAATTAACAATAACTTGAATAATGTAAGTTATGACAAAATGATCCGCATAATTGAGGTCTCAACCCCACCATCTTGGATGATCCAAGCCGAGATTGCTTGAAGGATATGCCTTCCTTCTTGCCTTGCTGGCGAGCGGCGATGTCGGATGTACTTTCAAGTTTCTAATACAAAGCTCATGTTGGATGACATGCTTGGGTGAAATTCTTTATGTGGATCACAAATATTGGGGTGGATTTGCATGTTGATGAATCCCCCTCCCTCCTCAAACTAACTAGCGAGCCTTAATCCCAAATACCAAGGCCGAAAGTTATTTATTTATTTACAAGTTTGAGGTATCCTAGGAGCCAACATAGAAGGCATTAGAAGCTTAGTTGTATCCTAATTGTTAGTTTAATTGCAACTTCATGGGGACGATCGTTCCATGCCCTTTGCATTTTTCATGAACTTCTCTTTTGAAGCAGCTGCTGCATTTTCTGAAGTGACATAATTTGTATGCAGGCACCTGCAGTAGTTTTCATCGACGAGTTGGATGCTGTGGGAAGACAGCGTGGTCGCACTGAAGGGTCTGGTGGTCAGGAACGAGATGCTACTCTTAATCAGGTCTGCATGGTTATGAGAAGATTTTGGTGCACTCTTGATTGACCTCATTTTGTCCTTGCAGCTCCTTACTTGTTTGGATGGCTTTGAAGGGAAGGGGGACGTGATAACAATAGCAGCTACAAATAGGCCTGATATTCTGGATTCTGCACTTGTACGTCCTGGTAGGTTTGACAGGAAAATACGTATCCCCAGGCCAAGCCTGAGAGGGCGCATGGAGATTTTGAAGGTACTTTAGGCCTGCTTATTCGTTGAAAGTGTTCTATGTTTTTTTCTTCTCTTAATTGCTTTTGCAGGTCCATGCAAGAAACAAACCTATGGCAGAAGATGTGGACTATGAAGTCATGCGGCTCATGTAACGACCAATATGGTTGGTGCCCAAATTGCTCATGTCATTGAGGTTGCAAAGACTTTCAAAGCATTACGGGAGGGCCGGTCTGAGGTTAGAAGCTTTGTGTCGTGTTCGTACAGGCAGAACATTTATGGCTAATACTTCCTCAATCAGGTGACTACCGATGATCTAATTGAAGCTGCACAATTTGAAGCGGGTGGTAAACCTGATTTAAAGCCTCGCAGTGAAAGAATAACTGGCATGCTTGCATTACTGGAGGCATCAATGGCCGCCATGGCTGCCAACTGTCCTGAAACAAAGAATATACAGAAGGTATCATTACGCAAAAATAAATATTCTTTGAGATATTATGTCAAAGTGTAACTGTCCTTTTCATGGCCATATTTTCTTTTTTAGCACGAAGCCACCTAGTAATTGGTTGTTCTTTAATACCTGAGCATGCACAACATTTATGTTTTGGCTAGATAGGCAATTTTTCGCGCTACTTTTCATGGAAGTAGCGAGTTCTAAGCACTGCTGTTCTTGGATGCTATTGGATAGAAGAAACGAGTTCCCATAGACAAGTCTCCAATTACACTCTTGTGGCTACATTAGTAATTTTGTAAAAAACTTGATCGACAGTAGCTGCCACAGTTGCCATGAAGCCAGTTGCTCTAATGGGGCTTTATTTGAAATGTTGTACAACAAGATGCAAGTATACATGAAAATGTGAGGAAAATGGCATTGACATGAGAGAGCAACGAAAACTAATGAGCTAAGTGAGCAAAGTAATTTGCTTCTGCAATGTGTTACATAGCTGCATAGTAGTTCTGTCGCTTTGCTCTGAAATACACATAATTTTGGCTGACAAATCAATTTTTTCTGGTATTCCTTGGCAGATAACAATCATTCCTAGAAAGGGCGAAGAGAAGGGTTATACGCGTTATAAATCTGATTTCGAAAAATTTGGTCCACTTCAATATTTCAGGTATGTACCCAAGGGATTTTTTTTCTGGTTAAGGACTTGATGTGTAAGATTCACCATGTTTTCTAGCAGCTTTGGCCATGTCTGCAGTTTACCCTACCGAACAGCGCCATTTGTGCTAATGATGCATTGAACAGATTCGTATTTTTCTAGTTGGACGTGTAGATTACACTTTTCACCGATCACTTTGTCGTTCACCGCAGTCCCCATTCTTACTACAAGCTGAATTTGATTTTGTTCTCAAAATATGCCTGAGTGATGGTCCAAGATAATTCTTGTTATATTTGTAATAGCAATTTTTCTTTTCCACCATCTAGTCAGATCACATTGTTATTCTGGCACATCTTTGACGACAACCCAAAAGCAAATTAGTGATGATTTTTTATGTATATTGTTCTATTGTTATTCTGACTCAGTTTCTGCTTGAATGCCAATTAGCCGTCAAGATGTGCTGGATCATATCACCATTCTACTTGCACCACGTCTTTGCGGAAGAGCTTTGGCATGGTCCCGACCACGTATTTTCGCAGAACTTGGAAAGTCGGATTTAACGTTGGGCTCATTTAGAAACTTACATAAAAAGCAATCGAAGTTTGATGAGATGAGTCGGTTCCTGATTTGTCTTGGTCGCATTGTATTCTCGCAGACTTAGCACCATATGGGCGAGAATGTTGACGCGTTGCTAGGAAGACCGCAAGGAATTTAGCCATTCATGTACTCTCACGAAAAAAGAAGAGTTATATGGTTTACATACATGCACCTATTTGACGAAAAGAGCATGGGTACATATCATTCTCGAAGTGACCTTAGGACCGGTACTTTATGTAACATATGTTATTGCTTAATAATCACGGGAATTTCCACAATGCAGGAAGTTGACAACGAGGCCAAAAAAATATTGACCAACTGCTATCAAAGGGCATTGGAAGTAATATCCTCCGATTCTATTATCTGATTTCCAAACCATTTTATTAATGTAACGTTTTGTACTTTTCTCCTTGGCAGTAGCTGAAGCGTAATAAGGCTTTTGTTGATGTCTTGGTTGAACGCCTTGTGTATCAAAAGACAATTACGCGTGAAGAGTTCCATGAAATTGTAAAAGCATATGCAGTACTTGACAAGCCGTCTTTATCTCCATTGGAAGCACGCGATTTAGAAAAAAAGGATTTTCAAGAAAAGATGATGGGAATGAAACGTGTACATGCGGGATAATGTTTATCCGACTTACAGCCATTTGATGAGTGGTCCAATATTAGCTGCAATGTGGCAATCTGGACTGTTGGCATGCATGTTCTATGTCAGTGCTCTTTAGTTGGATTCTCTTTCCCTGAGCACTTCTTAATGCTATTTCTTGTGCAGGAAGTCTACTTCTTGTACCTTAGATGGAAAACCAGATGTAGCCGAAAAGGATAGGCCAACTTCATAAGCTGTACAATGCTGCAAAAGTGACCATATGCGAATACCAGGTCAGTAAGTGGGGAAAAGAGAATGGTAATTCCTGATGTCATATTGGAGGTGCTAAAGACACAGAGGGGCAGTATAGTGGGTTGCAAGAATGTAGGTTGACGCCATGAGCTGGTGATGTTTATAATTCAATTACAGAGTTGCGTGATCCGACAGCCTTCAGATTGAGAAAGGAAGAAAGAAATATAAAAATTCCATTTGATGATTTATAATTTAGAGCAATAAGGCCTACTGTGTGTATATATGCAGTTTATAGATGGTTGAGTCATTTATTCTATCTTTTGAGCTCTATATTATAATTTTGCCCTCAGACAAGTGCTGCAACAACAATCTTAAACAAATGATCAAAGATCATATTCCATTACAAATGTGCATTATGATGATGATCACTTTCTATGCGTAGTACCTCGCTCAAACTTTGCAGTTTTCTTTTGTCTACTTCTACAATGCCTTTTTACTCTTGAGACATGCTACAATCCTTTCACTAATTTAAAAATAAATGCATAAAAGCATCAAGATGATGGATGTTGCTTTGCCTAAAGCAATGCGTAAAAGAAGATTTTTAACTCTTGTTGTGGCTCTACTATGAAATGGGTCCAAATGGAAACATGCTTTCAGTATCTCCTCCCTCATTCTGGCAATTGTCCAATATTTGGCAAATGGGTTCAAAGCATTTTGCTCAAAGCAATAGTATAGTGGATTATTTCTTGTCTTTGAGTGAGACAATAAAGGCAAATGCTACGAATGGCTCATGTTTGTTTGGTTATTTATTAATAGCGTTAAGACATTAAAAGGTCTTAATGTCGAACATCAACATGAGCAAAAATAGTTAAGACATTAGAAGGTCTTAATGTCGAACATCAACATGAGCAAAAATATTCAAATGGAGCGCTAATCCCCTAGAAGATTGATGCTCCGTGCACCTTGGGCCTTGCATTAAAGGTCGCACTTGGGTTTGACTCCCAAGGTGCATAGGGCACCGGCGGAGGATAAATTCTTGTATATAACATAATTTCATACAAGAACGAAGCTCAGTAAATAAAATAAATGGATTTCTTAGGAACAAGCTTAACCATAGCAATTAACCATACAAGAACATTTTAAGTGTAACATTCAATCCTCAAATGAACATGATTACATTTAAGATAAACATGCCATGTGCTTTAACAATACAAGGAATTTATCGTGACGACCTTGCCTGTTCAATTAGATCCATTATAATGTCCAATGGTGATAAATTTCCAATTAGGGAGCTAACTTCTGGGCCGTTTCTTTTTGTTTAAACACGTGCAATTACTTATTATTAATGCCTTAATCCTTCTAACTTTGCTCGTTTTAAAAGTTAGAATTGCTAGGACTGCTCGATGTATCAATTCGAGCAAATAGTTTGAAAACATGCAGGATCTACCCGCACTATTGTCTTGTGTTTTATGCCCATATGATAGATAGTCGTCCACCGTGGGATTCCCACTATTGTTTGTCCCTTCCTTTTTTGTTTCCAGCATCCGATGACAATCAGTGGATTTTGGGCATGGGTGGGAATTGGCCATTACCAATGGCTTTACCACTAGGTTGTCACTGCGATGAACGTTCTGTTTATTGACTCCCCTCCCCCGCACCATTTTTTTTTCTTTTTCTTTTATGTGCATCCGACAAGAGTATCGCCCACTACCAATAGCTTTACCACTAGGCTGTCATCGCGATGAATGTCCCTCCCCCCCGTATGCATCCGATGATAGTCAGTGGGTTTTGGGCTTGGATGGGGGTCACCCATTACTAGGATGCCATTGTGATAGTTATTTTATGTGGATCGTACGGGCTAAAAAGGTTTCTTTTCTTTTCCTTCTGTTTTGCTAACCTTATATGAACAACTCCAACTTCTTGTACGTGATAGTGTTATTTGCAGAAGAATGCTAGAATTGTCGTGTATGCCTGTGCAAAGAATGATCAAAGAAGCATGCTTATGATAACTGTAAAAGTGGGGAGTGCGTACCTTATTCGAAGTTTAATTCTTATCATTTTCTTACAACACATTTGTAGAAAAAGATTGAGGGGGAGCATACATTATCAACATAGCAACTCTTAAAAGGAAGATAAAAAACTTATTTTATGCAACAGAACATCAAGTACCTCTCCTTCAAAACAGCGGGTAATTTACTACTTGCAATTTCTGGGCATGATAGCTTCTTCTCTGACATGCATCATTCATCCACCAGAGCAAGACTCTTCCATCCAAAACATACATAAATCTGCAAAACATGACTTTGAACTATGATTTAAACCACTTCACCCTCCGGCCATGGAGGGCAACCCTCCGTGCGCAGCACCTTGTTTTTTTCGGCCATTGGGAATTAGGTGCACGTAACCTAAAGCTCTACCGTGCTAATCCCTAAGATTACGAAAGAACAGGGATTTTTTTTTTCCTCAAAAGGACGACGAATTGTATTATACCATAATATTAACAAATACACTATCAAAGGCAGGAACAAAAGCCCAGAGGATAATCACAACCCACCTATCCTACATATTACATATGTAATTGATATTGTCCGATAGGGACGTCCGCGTGGCAACAAATTGTGCATCCTAAAGTATAACGCATGTTTTTCCCGGACTTTAAGGAAGAGAAAATTAAGAAATACTTGGGCAGCAGCTGGGCGCCAGATAATCTTGCGACGCCTCTCGGTGCTCTGGCCGGCTGCCTCGAGCAGCCCCAAATCGGGCTGTGGAGCCCCAAATCGGGCAGATAGAAGAACCTAAGGGCCGACTTGAGCATAAGAGACCACATCCCGAATATAACTTGTGGGTTTTCTCGATTCATGAAGGGCAGTATGATGGGCCCAACCGGCCTGCACAGGCACCTTCATCTCCTCTCTCCGTCGCCATCGCTGTATCCTATCTGTCTCTGCTATGTTTCTTTACAAAAAAGACAATGACTGGCACCTCACCTTTCATTGCCCTTCTATGTACATAGGCACAAACAATATGCCGCAATTCTGTACATATCCAAGTATGGCTTACCGGCAGCACTAGTGCTATTCTCACGCGCTGATTTATAGAATCCCCTTGACTCAAGCCTGCTGCAAATCCGACCTGTACTAGATCGCCAGAATCCTTTTTGACCGATCCGGCCAGTCCTCTGCAATCTGAAAGCCGCTCTAATCCTATTTTGACCAATTCTGGCCTATGTGCAGAATTCCGTTGAGATGATGTGCACTCCTCTTTGAGTCGTTTCTTCTACCTCACTCCTAAGGCCTCGTATCTCTTATTCTGATTCTACTCTTTTTGCTTTCTTGATCCACCGACCTCTTTGCCAGGTCATCCCTGTATTTTCTCTTTCAGTGGTTATTTTCCAGTGGTGGTACACGCCGTAGTTTATCAACAACTAGATTTACTTTATGTTTGCAGTACTAGAAGTCCTATTTACAGGTTGATGCACTCAAATATCTATTTTGCCTTTCTAGTGGTTAAGAACAAGCTCTAATAAACAACAGCTTTGTAATTTCTGTGGCATTAAACACTGAATTTGATGAAAGTTTTTGGTTGCTTGAACCACATGCATGGTTGATCTCTCAAAAAAGGAGGCAAATGCAAGCTCATCCTCGATCATAGAGCTGAAAAGGGCTTTTTGAATCCTGCTCATTCTTTTTCCATTTTCTTGCCGAGATTAATGCAAGCCAAATTCGCAAAGATATTATCATCACTGAGGATGATAATATCTGAGGATGATAATATCGCTACCACCCGAGGAAACAATACAAACCTTGCAAGCAAACTGTTTTCACCTGAACAAATTCGTCTAACAAAAATTCATTACTAAACAAGTATTTCGCTACTAAACCTTGAACATTAAGAGTAGGTCCAATCACAAGAGTATGGAACCAAAGAAATGTTCGCGGCGGCCTTGGCCGCCACGATAAATTTCTTGTACATATAAGTAAAGTCTCGCAAATAAACCTCAAAAATTAGGTGTGGCTTGGTTCACAATCTAAACTACCCTCCTACTTTTTATTCTAGCAAGACATATGCCTTTTTCCTCACTACTTCTTGAACCAAGTTATAGGGTTATTTTTCACATTCTTAGGATTGCCTCTCGAGGCAATTTCTTGTTGAGGTCTCCCTTCTTGTATACGGGAATCGTCCGCTAGGTGACATTCCAACATAGTTAAAGCCTGTTGATGTCGTGATGGAATGTCGACCAACAAGTGATTCACTTAACATGAAGTTTGGCTAGGAGACATTTGGCTTCTCATGGCTCTCCTTGTACCCATGTGGACTCGTCTCAATCCTCGACTAGGATTGAGACGAGTCCACATGTGTAAAATGAGAGCCATGAAAAGCTTGGGGGTTTCCGGATGTGGCTATAGCCTGGAGTACTGCTAGCCTAAAATGTACAATAGTAAAGTGCCTAAGTTGTTGCATTGTCATTTATAAAGAGCATCATAGCGAATGGATTCAAGGTATAAACGGTATGGGACATTGTATTCCTAATGGGAGAATGGTTCTGAGCTAAGTTTTGCATTGTGTGAAATGTTACTATCTTTTCTTGTTCGGTGAAGTACATAGGTATCGGAGCTACATCAATGATAGCCAGGCTTAACATGTTTGTATTGTGATCATAATCTTCATCATTGAGTTTGCTATCTCGACATTTGGATGTCTGAATAACATTGGCAAAGGAATTACATGTAGAAAATATGGGTAAGCTTTTGCTTTGCGACATGGCTAGATTGTGATTGGGATCATGGGCATCATCGAGAATTGATCTTTTAGGCACATGTATATTATATAATGTAATGAACATCACATGTTATAGTCCATGTCATTGTACAACTGTTCTCTTTGTATATGTTCTTGGATCCTCCGGGGTCGGGCTTCTAGGTTCGGTGGCCTGGGTTGCTCCGGCATGCTTATATATATTCATCTGTGTTTCTATGTGGTGTTCTTGTGCTCTGTGACACCGAGCATAGTTCTTCTGGCAAGGATGCTACGCCACCTCTGTGACTCCATGGTAAAAGGTCAGCCAGCGCCAGCGTGGGCTGGGAAGGGTATGCGCATACAAGGTTCACCCATCACTCCAGCTACAGGGCTCGGAATGTGAACTGTCTGAGCTTCACATTGTCTCAGAGCTATGGTTATGATGTTTTGGTGATTTGACTATGTTCTTTGCTTTTGATGCTTATGTATTGTATTTCATTTGATCATGTTGCCATTGTTTAGCGTTGTACTCACATAGGATCTAGTGTCTTTGCTTGTGTTTATGTTCTTGTTATCCAAGATTTCCAAGATGTTCAATGCATGCAGTGGCAGCCAAGGATCCCCACTTAGTCATGAGGACTAACCCCTGTGAGTGCATGTGCAGTGAATTAGCAAGCAACGGTCAAGCTATTGGAGATAGTGGAGCTGGGGAGCATGGTTGAGCTAGAAGGTTCTGGGCTGAGTTGCTACATTATATTGTACTTGTATTATGGATACTATAATTCCTCCGAATTTATGTTGAATGCATAAGAATGGTTCATATTTCAACTACAAAGGAAGATCCAATTCTACACCTATACTATCAACCTAGAATTAGTGCAAGTATTGACAAGATCCCGAGTTGCCAGGAGGGTCAACTCGACAGGCTCGTCACAAGAGGCATACCAAGAAGCTTTGAAGCATGTAGAGAGTACTGAGCACTCGAATTCCAGAGATATGTGACTGATTTACATCACCAATAACTACACTCTTGGCTAAAAATTTAAAAAACACCAAAGGCAACCGAGAATTGAGTAATGATATCTAAGAAGAAATTAATATTGACCACATTAGAATTTAAGAATGCAAAAATGTCATCTGCATATTGAGATATAGTGAGAGAATCATTACCCTTTGATTATTTGAGCCCTGTCATCATATCATTATTTTGAAGATGCTCAATGACTCTAGTTAGCATGTCTGCTCCTTACCCCCCCCCCCCAAATATAAAAAGCTTTGTCCCTTTCTAAGTAGATTTGTAAGGGGAGCAGCTACCTTTGAAAATTTTGGAACAAATTTTCTATAATAAGTGATAGGCCTAGAAAACTTCTCACATTTTGCACATCTACTAGTTGTGGCCATTCATTTATGGCTTGTACTTTGTCTGGATGTTGGGTCGGTCCCATTTTTGAGATTATATGTCTAAGATATGCCATTTGTTGCTTTAAAAACTCACACTTGGAGAGTTCGGCAAAAAACTTGCGCTCCTAGAGCAATAGCAACACTTTTTCCAAGTGTTCCTAATTAAGATATCATCCAACAATATTTGGATAAACTTATCTAACTACCCCTAAAACATATTATACATTAGCCGCATAAAGGTGGCTGGGGCATTACTTAATCCAAAGGGCATTAGTGTAAACCCAAAGTGCCCATGGTTGGTTCGGAAAGTCGTTTTGGGTTCATCCCCTTCCCCAATGCTATTTGATGATATCCACTTCTTAGATCAATTTTGGAGAAATATTTTGCTCTCACTTAATCGATCCATAATATCTTCAACTATAGGCATTGGTGGTAAAGATATTTGATCGTAGCTTTATTCAAGGCCCTATGGTCAATATACATGCACATGTTTCCATCCTTTTTCTTTACAAGGATCACAAGTGCTCCAAATTGTGACTTGCTCGGCCGTATGAAACCTTTGAGCAATTCTTTAATTTGTTTCTTAACCTCTTTTTGCTCTAAGGGACTAAGTCTATATGGTGCCCTGGCCACTCGCTTAGTTCTCGACTCCAATCAATCTCATGAGAGATTTCTCGTGATGGTACTCTGTCTAGGAGTTCATCTGGGTACACATCTCGATATTTGTTCAAGTTCGTTATCCTTATTTATAGCATTTATTTGTATTGAATCTATGGGGAAGTGGTCAGATGATGTTGCGCCCTAATTTCTAGGGGGCGCAGCAGCCCATTTGGAGAAACCTTGTTGTTGCAACGATTCTTTGGATGAGCGGCCAATTGAGCGATTGGGCTGCTTACGCCTCCGCAAGGCTATGGTTGATGGAAAGGGGTTGCTTCCCCCGCTTGTGGATCTGCCGCAAATGGGAATCGATGGAATCTGACCGCTTCTTCAAAACTTCCCCAAGCATCGGTTATGATCGGGTAAGGGGTGTCCTTTTTGCATTTGCCATTAGCTTTTGTTATGGAGAGAATAGCTAGCGACTAGTATGAGACAAAAGGCTCTTGATGGCTTAGAGCTTTTGCCTTAGTCCGCCTTTAGTCTCATTTTTCCACTAGTGCTAGAACTATAAACAAGGTTTGAGCATGGTTTTTCGATCCGGTCTTTCAAACTGGTTTGTTTGCACCGGGCGAAGATTATTTCCATTCTTATGTGGTTTTGGCCTTAAGTCCGAGATCCCGGTTGCACTCACTGCAACATAAGGGCCGCACTCACTGTGGTTGTGTCTGCACTCACTGCAGATACACGTCTCGTTTTCTTGCTATTGTCACGACAGATGGGGAATATGTAGTGATTGACTGGATCTTAAGTGTTGCATGCTTCGTTATCGTTTGTGGATATTTTTCCCCTTCTCTATCCCAGCTAGAGAGGGTTTCATGGTGATTCTTGCATTACAGGGAAGAGGAATGGTGAAAGTAAGAGTTACTGTGATCGGAGGCTTGTAATTCTTCATTGTAGTAAGCTAGCGGCTATATAGACACATATCGCGTCGTGGTGGTACTTGTCTTCAAATGTTTTGGTGGTGCGCTTGGGAGGTAGATATCATTGAGCGTGTTTTTTTGTTCACCATATCTTTTGTTTTGTAATGATGGGGCTGCCACGGATCCTTGGGGTTGCAAAGATCTTGTTGGAAGCCTTAACATGATGGAGCCTTCTAGGAATGAAAGAGGCTTCCTCCCATAGTAATTAGGATAGCAAGAAATGGAGCTCATTTCTTTTGGTCTTTTTGGGAAATAGGCTTATGATCTAAATACCTTTGTTGTAAAGAAGAGGTTGAGGCAAATTTGTAGGAGTGGAGTGATGGATACTTTGGGTCCGATTGGTGCCTTTGGATGACCAATCATAGTATCTCTCTTGTGGAAGGCGGTGAGCAATCCCCAAAGACTTTTTGTTTTGTTTTTGCTTGCATCTCCGGGTTGTGCTTCAAGGTAGCGAGGAACATATCGAATGGAAAGGGACTAGTATCCCATAGTACTTAAGTGAGAGAAGAGAATGGAATTTCAGAATGCACCTCCGACCTCCGAGTCTCCATGTTGAAAGAATTATTCTTCCAAGGTATATATGTCGGGGTGCTTCAAGATCTGGAAGGATGTTTTTAGTAGAGCTCCACAAATATAACTGTTTTCCCATAGTATCTGCAATGAAGGTACAAGGAATATGCTCTATAGTACTGGATGGGCTGGAGAGGAGGTTCTCTATCCTCTTGTTATGATAATGAAGAGGTTGAGGGCTTTTTGACAGATCTGAGGGGCATCATTTTGTTGAGGTTCTCTAGTTTGGTGGCTGTATTGTTATATATGTGTTAATTCTTTCTATCTGGTGACCATGTGCTACTTCTTCCTATAAGGCCTCTGGGCCGCTCTGTAATAAGGTCTTGGCCACTTTTTATTAATAGAAAATCATACTTCTTACCCTCAAAAAAAAAAAAAAAAAAAAAAAATCTATGGGGAAGTCAAGAACATAGACAAGATATTTTTCATTAATATTGGAACAGGAACAATGTTTGCCTTGCATATCAACTATTAACTTAGAGGAAGCTACATAAGGAATACCTTATCGCTTTTTCTCCCCAAAAAATAACTAACGAATGATTTTTTCAATCGATAGGAGTTAATCATTTGAAGCCATTTGATACCCAGTATCATGAAATCTTGTGAGTTTTGCTAAATCAAAACTCGTTGTTTTCTCATAGTCCCCAATGGTCAAACGCACACTTGCCACCCCGTGGCTCCAATGTTGAATTTGTTTCCCAGCATCAATCTCAATCTCGTATAGTGCCACTCGAACCATTTCCAACTTTAATTCTTGTGCTAAGTCTACATAAATGGAATTGTTAGTACTTCCCAAGTCAATAAGGATAATAAAATTTCTATCATTTATTTTTCCAAGTAAACAGATAACTTATTAACAAAGTTACATTTACTTACCGAATTGAGCTTTCCCCGACCCCGAGCTATGGTAGAGAGTTGCTTTGGTCCTCCCTTCACTTTCTTAGTTGTGGAGGCGATTACCTTCTTTTTTTTGTGGGGTTTAGTGTCTTCTCCCCTGAAGAGGTCTGACCCTTGCCCTTATCACTATTTGAGGAAATAACTTAGGCTACTCTAGCCATTTTGTTGGGTCCTTCTTGCTTATTTTTGAATTTTCTTTTCTTCCACTGTTGAAAGCGATGAAATTTCTTGTTCTCTTCTTTCCTTTCTTCCTTTGGAGAACCTGCTAAAATCCGTACCAAGGACACGACAGACTCAAAGTACTTTGGACTTAACTACCTAATATATGCCTTGAGGATATGGTCCCGAAGATCATCCGCAAAATGACTCACTTGCATCCAAGTGGGCATATCCTTGATCCTTGCAAGCACACCTCTTAATATGTTGATATACTGCTATAAAGTGCACGTCTGCCTGATGTTTTTAATTGGATCAAGGCATGATGTTCATCATGGTGGGGGACGTGTTCTTGCTTAAAGGCACTGCAAAATTCTGCCCAATTGTTAATCCCATCGATCCGAGCCATCGGATCGCCATTCTGGAAAAGGACGAGCCCCTATATTAGGCTAGTTCCATTCTTAGGCTGGTTATCGGCGTCTTCTCACAGCAGCATTTTCTTCTTTCTCGTAGCGACCATGGCCTTTCGGCCAGAGCCAGTTCTTCACCGGCTTCTCTCGGTCTGTCTCCACCTCCTTGCTCCACCTCCTTGCAACCGGCATCTTCTGGCGGAAGTTTGATCGTCCTTCTTTGGAAGGTGCGGCTTCCTTGCTTTCATGCTTAGCCTTATTCTTACTGAGTTTTTTGTTCTATCATTTTCTCTTCGTTGCTCGCATGGCTTCTCTTTGTTTTACATTGCATGTTGAGTTTTTGGTGCACGGGCTCCTCGGTGGTTACAAGGCGGTACGTGGTTGACGTGTAATTATGGTTCAAGTTTTAGATTGGATGTTTTGCCTTTTTGTTCTGGTCTGCTGGGTTCATTTTCACGGGTATTGGTTGCTCTACATTGCATGGTTGGATCGCTTTGCCGTGGAGTGCTTTAGTATTCTTGAGCTGTTCGGGACAGAGCTATTGGCCCACCTGAGCTTATCCACGCGGGGGTTAGTTAAATTTGATTTAGTGTAGCTCGTTTTGTGAAGATTGCTAGATTTGTGTTGGGTGATACCGCCGGATGTCGGGTGCATGGTCGATTCCATAGCCGGATTTGTTGTTGCCGAATTCCATAGCCAATTTTCCTTGAATTGAATTCGAAATCCAGAAGCCAAAGCTTAGCCTCCCACAAAGATCTAATTTTTTCGACATTTGTTGTCTTGGGATTAGCGTGGACATGATCGGGGATTCTTTTGCATATTCATACCAGAGCATCTGTTGAGTTTGTTGCATGCCCTTTTTTCCCTCATTGGGTTGATTCGGGCTTCTTGTTTTTCATTTTTTCTGTTCGCCTTTCTCATCGTCTCACGGTTGGGTTTTAAGCCCTCCCATAATCCGATTCTTTGCTTGGGCTTGTCGTGGGATCCGGTTCCATTCCTTCCTGGCGGCTTAGTTCTCATCCCTTAGATTTACGCTCCATACCACCTTATACACTGTTTGGGTTTCTTGTGCCCTCTGTGCATTCTTTGGTTCCGCTTTAAGTTTTTTCACCGCCACGAGATCCTTTTTACTGGCCGTTTGCTTTTTGGCCCTCTGACTTCTTTTAGGTATACCTTTTTGGTTTTTTTCCGCAGGTTAGATCTTGGTTCCTTGCCCCTTTTGTTCCGCTACGATTTTTCCTGTTGGATTTTTTCCTCCCTTTTCACCACCTACAGAGTTTCACGTTTATGTCTTTTCTTGTTTTTAGATCATAGACGCCAAAATATTGTGGGTTTCTTGCCCATTCCTATATGTGCTTAATTTTATAAAGGTTTCTAATTATTATTGTTGTTTCTCATGTATGACGCACCTATAGGGGTCTTGTGATATGTTTTCATGGTTCTGAACTTCGGGGCTTATCTCTCTTTTCTTGTGTTACTTTTTTACATTTTTGCGTTTGGTTGACAACGTGGGTTTCACTATATGTTGGCATCCTCTTATTAATCATAGGCATTCACATGGTTTTTGATTTTTTATGTTTGGCATCATTCGAATTTGCGATGTATCAAACTATTTTCAACGTTATAATTTCTATGCATTATTTTGCAATAATGGTTAAAGTTACTGCTGCTTGGATATTCGCGATTAAAGAACTTTATATTTTTCTTTTTCGTATTGTTGCCTGTGCTCTGGTTCAAGTCGATCTTGTTGCCTATTTTTCCTTTTGAAATGTTGTTCTCGAACGTTGTTTTCCTTTTTTAGGCATACGGAGCATTACGGTGGTTTCATTTTCTTTTCCCGTTATTGCCTATGTCATGTTTCCGATTCTGCTACCTAGCTAGGTTCATCTGCAAGGTTGCATCTTGTCTTTCTAACGTTTATGCATCTTCTTCGCAACCATAGGTTGGCTTTTCCTCTTCATCTTATTGCTTTTGTATTGGGTTATTTATCATTATTGACAACTTGGGGGGTTTTGCATGAGTGGGCCTCATCTTTTTGCATTGTCTGCTGAATAATATGCTATCAAGCATTTATCTTGTGTTTCGTTTTTCATGTTTTTTGGATCTTTAAAAAGAATGTGATTTTTCTTCCTAAGTGTTTTTGAGGGGTTCCCTCTTTATTGTTGTTTCTCTCATAAGGTACTTATGGATTTATAATGGGGTGCTCTTTTTTATGATCTCTTTACGTTTTTCATGAGTTAGGGGGTTTCTTGCTATAAACACGCTTTTATCGTTATTTCTATTGTTGGGTTTGTCTTATTTTTGCTATTTTTCCATGATGGGTTTGGATTATTTTTTGCTGTGCTCTATTCTGGGGTTATTGCGCCATTCGGGCTACTGTTTTTCATCTCTAGGATTCCTTTTCGTTTGGTGTTGTGCTTTCTATCATGTTGTGATTTTTACGTCTATCATCGTTTCTGTTTTATTGGCATTATCTCATGAGTTGCCTTTTGTCCTTTTCATGTTTATCCATTTTTTGCACATTATTATGGGTTTGTTCTTCTTCTTTCTTTTTATTATGCAAGTGGATCATGGGGGTTCTTGGTATGAAGCTTGCTTTCCTCATTATTTGCCCATGGTGGGTTTGGATTCTTTCTTGCTATTGTATTTTAGAGGGTTTTTTGATGCTTTGCTCTATTCTATGGTTGTGGCGATATTTGGGCTACTGTGTCATTTTATGTTATGATTTCTTTACCTCTCCTCGTTTGTGTTATTCTTAATATTATGTTGTGATTTTGATATCTATTTCGGTTTGTGCGTTGTTGGCCTCATTTGATGGGTTATACTTTGTCTTTTTGTGTTTACCCAATTTTTGTACATTGTCATGGGTTCCTTGTTTTTTGGCATTTTGATCATTCCTAGGACCTCGTTTGTCGGTTATTGAATGCACCGTTGCACTTTGTTCTTTGGCGACATCTGTCCGATTGCATTGTCTTTTTTCTGTCTATGCATTTTTTCGTTTCCATAGGTCGATTTCTTCTCTTGGTCATATTATTTCAATTACTTGTTACTTATTATTTATCGTGATTGTTTTTCCTTTTGGGCTCCCGATGCGTTCGGTTGGGGTCCTCGCATCGTTCCGCGGACTTCCGTCCGGTTAAGCCATTCCTTCAGCTTCCTCATTGTGGCGGCGTGCCTTTCTTTACGATGGTTCTTGTTTTCTAATGACCTTCTTTTTCCAGGTCATTGAGCTGATCCAGATCCCTTGCAAGCGCCACGGCTCTTCTTAATCACTTTCTCGCTTACGGCTTCTGGCTTCGTGCTGGCGGTACTTTCGGCGATCAGCGGCGAGCTTCCCTTTCCTTGAGGCGACTCTTGGGACCACGGTTCCCTTTCTCCTCCACTTCCCCATTTACATCATCTATCTACTTTTCTTTTGGTCTCCCTCGGCCTTTCTTTGCTCCTTTCTCTTCTCCGTTGGTCCCGCTTTTACGTGTCTCCTACTCAATTGGCTCCTCTTTTTTCTTCTCTTCCGCCTTTGCATTTTCCGCTTCACGGCTACTTTGTGTCTTCGGCGCTTTGTTTCTCACGAATTCACTTTCGGTTTTGCTACGCGAGCTTCAGCGACACGGGCTACACTCCGAGCTCTCCAGGACTTCGATGGCCCGGCAATTGTCGGTTCGGACTCAACTTGAGCATCTCCAGCGGGACGATCGGGGCGGGTCCGCGCGTCCTACTCCTTCTTTTGACCCCGCGACTCATGCGGCATTACCTCACGAGTTTGCGTCGCGCTATGGACACTTTCGTTTTCGATGGATTCATGGCCGTCTTGCTATGTTGGGGGTTGCCATTCCGGATGATGTCTTTTGCGGATGGTAGAGGAAGGTGGCGTTTGGCGGATCGAGGGAAATGAAATTTGTTCTTATTCTTTGATCAACATGGTTATGGCGTCGCCTTGCACTTTAGCGAGTCCCTAGTTTGAATTTTTCTTGAGGAGGAGTCAGCGCTTGCATCGGGCTAAGAAATTACGCCCGGGGAAAGCGTCTATCTTCTTATAAGCCCTTAGCCATACCCTTCCTCTGCTTCTCTTTACGCTTCTTCCCTGCCAATTCCTCTACCCCGCCGTTGTACTTTTTGTGGTCGTTTTTACGCCCTGCTAGCGACAATTGTTTTAAATCGTCGGTTCTCTCATAATCTTTCGTTCCTCCCTTTTCCAACGAGTATTTTTCTCAAACTATACCTCTCAATCCTACTCCTTTGTTGGTGTTTTCCTCCACCACCTTAGCATTGACCCTTTTCTCACTTTGTGTTGCCTCGGCCTTGGTCTTCTTGAGCCATTTTAGTTGTTACGCTTATCTCTTTTGTATTTTGTTTTTGATCATTAATAAAAGCGTCATCCTTGGTGGTTCTTCATTGGCCTACACGCACCATGGTGGCCTTTACTCTGGGCCGGGATCGGCTTGGCGTCTTTATTAAAAAAATTTACGTTTTTGATGCATTTTCTTTGGCTTTATTGCTACATCTTTGGCGACCTTTCTTTGGGTGTCATGATCATGTAACTCTTTATGTTTTCGTTGTTCATTTGAATGAAGTTAACATGGTTTTATATTTGTTGTGACAGCTACTTCTCGCTTGCTCACCCCCGAGGAGGTTCCTTTTTTCTTTGCGACTTTGCCTTTAGTTTTTTCCTCCCGTGTGCCTCATCTACTCTTTTGGCTTACTTCGCTATGTTCCGCCGCTTTGTTGCTTGGTGCCCTCTACATCTTGTTCCTTATCTTCCGGCTTCTCCTTTTTGTTGTTCGCGACCTTTTTGCCTCTCTTCATCATCCTCGGATATCGCCCTCATCCATTTCTTGACCTCGGCAGACCATATCCTTTTTTTCATCAACTTTTCAACCTTCCCTCTCCAGCCATTTTTACCTTTAACCTCGTTGGCTCGTCGGTCTACCTTTCGTCACGCTAGCCCTCCTCGTACCTTTCTTCCTCTCCCGCCTCGGCATGTTATCGATTGTTCTCCACTTTGCGCATCGTCGCGGCTTCTTTTCCCTCTCACGGCGGCGCCGCTCGTTTGTAGTTTCCTTTCGCGGCTTTTTTGCGCATCTCGGAGGCCCTTGCCCTCAATTAGGCGTGATCTTTCTTTTTCCTTATCGCATGTGGATCTTCTTATTCGTCATTCCAAAGCGTGACCAACTTGCCCGGTCATCGCGATTTCTTTAGCTCGCTTGCCTTTGTTCGCATGCCCTGTCACTATCCTCCATCAGGCGGCCCTCTTTTTCGTTCCTCTCCTTCTTTTTGCGTCCGTTATCCTATCCGATCAGCTTTCGGGGTGGTGGCGGGGTGTCTTCTTGCTATCGGCTTGAATCCATCCCGATATGGTACTCATTCACTCGTCGCGGGGGCTTGGCGACGCCGCTCGGGAGTTCCACCTGATCTTTGCGCGCGCGCTCACTCCGCGGTTGGCGCTCCTCTTCTTCTCACTCTCGCTATGTGCTTCAAGACCCAACTCAACACACGGAGGTTTCGCGGGCGCTGGGTTTATAGTTAAGGAAGTCCTTTGGTAGTCGGCGGTTTTTGTGTCTCTACATGAGTCCTTTCCCGAATCCCATCGATCCGAGCCATCGGATCGCCATTCGGGAAAGGGCGAAAACTGGCATTAGGCTAGTTCCATTCTCAGGTGGTTATCGGCGTCTTCTCACATCGGCATTTTCTTCTTTCTCGTAACCCTCCCTTCCCACTACCTGCGTGGGCGTCACGTCTTTTCATTTGTATTAGTATTGATTCTTGCCCTCTTTTTGTTGTTTTCACCGCGGTGTCGCTTTTTTTTCCTTATTCTTTGTTTCCTTGGCATTTTTTCGTGTTTTTCTCCGCTGCTGGTGATCTTTGTTATTTCCACCTTGAGGGTGATGCATCTTTAGATATCATGTTTTCCACCCATTGGGTGATGCTTTTCCACCTTATCGGTGATGCTATCTTTTTTTGTTATGCTTTTTTACTCGCTATTTTTATGCCTTATATCTTCCTCGCTTTCTTGATCACGCATTCTTTTTATGGCGGGGCTTGTTTCTCTAACTCTTTACTGGTGTTTTTGAGTTTTTTGGTATTGCGAGATTGCGTTATCTTCCACCGGTGTTGGGGTCCTCATTGGTTTTTCCGCTCGTCATCCTCGTTGTTACATGGGGTTTTTTTTGTTGTTTTTGGGGGTCGTGCTTTGTGTTTGCCTTCGCTCTCGTCCGGTTTCTCTCTGTTCTCTAGGCAACACATTCGAGGTTGGTGGCGACCATTTCTCATTAGGGTTTTCTCGAAAACCCGAAAGGGCGGGGTTTTTTATCCCGATGAGAACTTGTCGCCATTGCCCTCCTATAATGCCTTAGCACATTTTCTTTTTTGGGGTAGTCCGATATTGTTCCTATGGTCGGCTACCCCTCTCTCTTCTTACACATTGTATACTGCTGTGTGATGAATGACAAGCCTATCTACGGCCGGTTTTGTGTCTCTCGCGAGTCCTTTCCCAGAATTTCCACTCCTCTCCAGGAGAAGACCTCACCAAGAAGCGGCAACTTCCCACAACTGGAGAGTAGCATGCAGCACTCTAGCTGCATCTCCCTTATTGATGGTTCGAAAATAGGTTTCTAACAAATTAATCCATTGAATGGTCTGTCCTACTGATTCAATACCACAGAATTCAGAATGATCTTGTTTTTCTAGCCCATTGACTTCCTCAAGTGACAAGGCTGCTAGAACTTCCAGTTCTTGTGTGAGATTTGCATCCATCATCCTAGCTCCAATTTCCTAAGCTTGGCTACTTTGATTTGCAATTGCAGATGGGGGTACATGCAAGGGGTTTATATGGGATAAGGTCTTCCCACGGGCTCCACGAGCCTAGTTAGGTTCCCCATTGGCATTGGTGTCCCCTGAACCCTTTTCCAATAATCGGGTTATAGTATCAAATAATTTTCTCAATCTTTCTCTGCAGCTTCATTAGCTTGCTTTGTTAATTGTAGTTGCAGATTGTTAAGCAACTGGTTGGTATGTGCTTGCTCAATTTTAACTTATGCAACTTGCTCCATCAATTCATAGATCCTTGCTTTGGCATAATGAACTCCCTCTAAAATTTAAAAGGATCCGGATCTTCTAAGTTTTTTGGTGTAACTAGGGTTTATTTGGCTGCAAGCTCCTCTACTTGATGATCTACTTGCTGATCATCAAGCCCATCATTATGGAATTTGGATGTGAGTTCATCCAAATCCATTATTTCTTCCTCTAGTAGAGCAATATCATCAAGATTTATATTATCTCCTCCTTCGGGAATAAGGGAAGCCAAACCCATAAGAGGGTTTGCTGCCATATCAATCTCCTTCTCCATGTTA
The DNA here is from genome assembly GCA_021234155.1 of Isoetes taiwanensis. Taxonomy (NCBI): domain Eukaryota; kingdom Viridiplantae; phylum Streptophyta; class Lycopodiopsida; order Isoetales; family Isoetaceae; genus Isoetes; species Isoetes taiwanensis. The sequence goes on along the minus strand of JAJEKV010000099.1, from coordinate 1,618,152 downwards.
GCCTCTAACCTGCTCTAATACCATTGAAATAGATTTCCTTGTACCGGAGCGATGAACTGCATCAATTCACATCTACCGCATCTACCCTCGAAATCCCTGCTTTCCCCACGGTGTTACAGAGTCACTGCCTCAGAATTGATGCCTACAATCTAGATAAGAATTATTCGGAGAAGATCAGAAGCTCCTGCTATGCCCCGGCTTTGGAAATCCCAGATCCTTAAATACTACTCCAAATCCTTTTTTGATGCATTTTCTGGGAGCCTAAGGGCTGATTCTGCTCTCCAAGTCGATTGGATGGCAGTTCCTTCAGTTGCTGCCCTATGCTAAATGAAGCCTTTGAGCGCTTAAAAAAGGCCCACCCAATCGTGTGGTGCCATGTCATTCCACATAGGGGAATTTATAACCATAGGTTATGTTCGGATACAATAACCAATCTATGGTAGTTCACCACCCAATCGGGTCATTCAGTGCTAATACTGGCAGAATTATGGCAAGACCTGACAATTCGCTTCCAATGCTAGCTCCTCCCTCAAGCTAATAGTCCTCAATATAAAACACCCAGAATTAGGCCCATAAATAGTAATAGATTATTAAACAAGAACAACAGAAGCTCTAGGAAAAAGTAATTGCCTTCTTAGAATCAGAATCAAGAGTGAATGAGTAGAGCAAACTTCTTTGACCTCCTGTCACTCGTTCGACCAAACTAGACGATGTAGTATCATATTTCAGAAACTAGACTCTAAGACATTTTAGAGAAGTAAGAATTGCCCAAATCCGATCTTTGGTTGCTGAGATATGTGTAATTTAAGTTCAGCTTCTGTTTATAGAACTCTGCTATGACTTTAGCCCTTTTTTTATTTAGCAAACCTTTTTAGCATCATAATTAAATAGAGACCATAGGTTGCCTTTATTGCCTTGCCTTGCCAATAATTTGTCAAACTTCTTCACTTACTAGAACCAAAATGTGGAGGTGGCTTCCACTTCCAAGTATTTGGGCGTAAAGTTTCCTTCTACCACATAGTGGAACACTTCCATTTGGCTGCACGATCACATCAAGCTGGAAAGTGCTGCATGCCATGCAGAACAATAGCCACAAAGAAAAGTGGTATGCCTCGGGCAATCGCACTTGTTCATGACCTTGATAGAGCCCGTTCTCTTATAAGGACCCGAGGTTTGAGCCCAATATTATCCTTCGCCATCTGGATTGAGCTAGAACAGATGCAGAAGATCTTCTTAGGTCGAGCATATGGGGGTAAAGTCCACAGTTCCATATCAGATCCTGCTATATGAAACATGTCTTTTTCCGCTTCAAAGGGCTGCAATGGACCGCCGTATCATCTATTTTTAGAAGGTGATCAGTATGGGGATGCTTGTCTTTCCACTCTTGCTTATGCCGCAGCACTGGGTCCACAGTGCCTTAAAGCTTGCTAGAAGGAAAAACAAGCTCAGTGATTCTCCCGATAGAACATGCAAGTACGCAGGTGCGTACAGGTCCAAGAAGATCACAATCACTTTCACTTGAGCTGGTACCTTGATACTTGCTTTCTTAGCAAACTCTGGGATACAGTTCCTCTGGGACATATTAAGACGGCACAATACCAGTAGCAAATCAATCTCATGCTCACACGAGGCCCACAATACTACCTACATTAGATATTTGCCCATGACGAAGCACAGACTGATAGCACAAACTGATGGCACACAAGAATATGATCTATCAGTGTTGCCAACAAGGAGCCACTGAAAACGAATACTGCCCTTCAAACTTGTCCAGGATTCGATCATATCCGGGCACGATATGTTCAGTTAATCTCGTCTATTCTGCTGCTAGATGTGCTATTAGACATTGCCTTTGTGGGCTTCCTAGGATCATATCTTCAACATGTCATGGATATGCGCACTCAGATATATCCTCCGGCATGGTTTTGCATTGTACCATATTATATTATTGTACAGTTTATCAGCATACTTATTACTGCCAAGGTTTTTCCCTCAAAAACCCTTCGGGAAAAGGGAGGAAGGGGGTCCTCGTAATTTTGATAGTAATATCCTTGTTGTTCTCCTTGTTTCGATCCCATAGGCCAATTGGTCTCCATGGATGATAAAAATATATTCCATTCCATTGTTACTTTCCATGTATCTTGCACTGTTAGGGGGTTATCTCTAAGCCTAATGGGAGCATCAGAAAATGATTTAAGATTTGAATAGTATGTCAGATTAGATGGAGACAAAAAGTATCATTTAGCATACTTTTTAATAATATGTATGTATTTGATTTCTTCACTAATGGACCTGAGGACCTGGATTGGCCGTGATAATAAATCATCAACATCATCAATGGCACATCAAAATAAAGCTAACACCCTTTCTGATCACTAGCACTACAAGCTACTTAAAGGAATAACATATAAAATCATCTCTTGATGTGTGCCTACATGAGACTTTATAAAGCCAATTACTGCATATCCTTGAGATCATATGAACAATTAAAAAAGGAGAAATATTGCCACTATCCAACTGCTCCCACTTTATGTGTTAGGCAAGATGACGTCATTTATGATAGAAATAGCCATTGTTATCACACAAGAGAGATGCTGAAGTATCTTTACCTCTGATATCTTCATGCAAATGAACTAATTAGATCATTTCTTGGACTACATATATAAGGCCTTGATATATGTTCATGTAGTACCAGGATTATATGTTAGCATTTTTCCTAGAACCTCAAGTGACAGGATTTGTAGCAAAAGAGGAGATGTAATTTGTAAAGATATTTTTTACACTTGAAGTAGCAAAATTTGCAAAGATGATTAAGGGAGACTACTTGTACAAGTATAGTAATGCCTTGAGTTTTAGTACCATGAAGATAATGAAGAATTCTCTTGTCTGCTTGTCAATGAGAAGATTTTGAATGTGGCATAAAGCATGTCACAACTTCTATAATATAAACAAAATCATATATGTTAATTTCTCGGTGGGTTCTGGATCCTCTATAAGACAAACGATAGTGTGATTTTGGAATCAAACAGATGCAAAACAAAGAAGGAAAGAAACAAAAAGAAATGAATTGCAAGAGAATTTGATTGCAAAACACTTTGTCGTTTGAACACACGCCTCTAATCTAGCAAAGTGTTGCGATCAAAAATGAATAAGAAAACCCGAAATCTTGATAACATCTATTCTTAAAGCTTGTTGGGCCAAAATAGCTGAATCTCTGAAGCATCAACCATTGTTATGGTTGCGGCTGTATTGTATCCAAAAATCTCTGAGATCGACAAAAAGGCCAAAATGGTCATCTTAACAAGCGGCCCTGTTACCATCAGAAAGTGGGATCATGCTGTGATGGTTGTAACATTCCCTGTCTGTAGGTATAACTCAAGAGTCGGGACTGTTACATCAACTTCCCTAGGTTGCATGTCCATGCGGACACTCTCAGATTCGTTGACATACATTATCACCCATGTTGGAAGGATATTGGGGCATGGAATAACGATTAAAGTCACTTTACACATCAAAGTCGCTTTAATGTTACAAGAATTTATCGCAGCGGCCTTCATCGCAACTGGCTTATGTTTTTTACTTTGTGGATCAAACTAAAACATGTATCCAGTTTGTAAGATCTCTTCATATGGCATATGCTCTGAACATATGGTATGAAAATTAAAACTTAGTAATGGTCATTCCTGAAGTGGAACTTAAAATATATTTTCAAAAAAAGGAAAGAGCATTTTTATAGCCATCTCCATAAAAGAATTAAAAGAAAAAGAACAAAACTGATTGGGATTCATGAATCCCTAGCCAAATTGTATATGCCTTGGCAAAGATACTGAAAGATGTGAATATGCTTGCGCTCTCAGCATAAAAAAATCAACGACTGCAATTGTGGCTGCTAAGTGCATTAGGTGTATAGTGCACCAAGTTGTTTAGCAAAATTCAATACTATGATTATGTTAAAATTTTGAATATTGCATTCGTTATTAGGGTAAAATTGATTTGCCCTTTTGTGTTAGTCATAAAATAGAAATAGCCGTCATGAATGTCGACTATGTAGTAAAATACCAATGGGCAATTAGTTGGAAGTGAGATATGTATTTTCCATTTAGAGAACTTTTACACATTTCGAAACGACCCAGATTTAAAGGTACCTTCTATCATAAATTGCAAGAAAATATACCTATAGAAACTGTGAACACAATAATAAGGAGTAGTGCATCTGAATTTGGGATTACTCCATATATAGATAGCATAACTGGACCAGCATGTGAACTTCAAAGCAATGACACAGTTTAACTAAAGAGTGCATATCATATTGCGAGCAAAAATATTATGGGATTAATTTAAAGCATCCATAATGAAAATTACATATTCCTTTCACAATTTAGCATCAAATTTCCTTTATTAAATGATATTCTTTTACACTTTTCAGCTAATAATGCAGGCAGACCCTTTGCATTCTATATTCATGTGATTAAAAACACGTCTTTCCACCAAAAACAAACCCGTGTTTCAACATGTTACATAAGAATGGTTGAATATAGCTTCATAAAAATGGTTGAATATAGTTACGCAAGTCTACATTTACGTATGGGACACTAACAAAATTCCAGTCTCCAATTAGTCTTTACTGCAAGTGATTTGGCATCCCCATTTTCAAATTTTGTAAGCTTCTGGCTTCCACGACTAAATTTCTTTTTCTTTTTAGAATCAGCAGTTCCTCTAGAGAAAGCGGCTTCAGAAGCTTCATCACATGCAACACTAGCATGTTCATCTCGAATATGAGGTCCATCTCGGAATGCTTAAAGTAAAGTTTTATGCTCATTCACAAAGCGTTTATAATAACACCCGCTTTCTACATGATTCGGCTTTTTACAATAGGCACAAACAGTCTCTGATTTAGGTTGCTCAAGTTTAGCCAATTACTGACTACCACCACCACCATGACCTCAGCTTTGGCCATGACCACGATTGCGCTTAGTATAAGTAACAAAAGCCTTTTCATCTTCTCGATCTCGTTTCTTACTATCAACAAGTAAAGCTTGATCTTCTTACATAGATTGCCTTTGTAATTTTCATACTCCATCTTTTAGAGATTTACAAGCTTGATCTAAGGTCATAGATTTTTTATTGGCTAGCACAATCGTAAGAGTTTAAAGCTCTTTAGGCATGTATTCCAGAAAATGGACATGTTGATCATGCGGAATACTAGCATCAGCGGTAGACAATGCTTCTAGAAGCGCTTTAAATTTATGCACATGTTCATCGAACGAATCGTTCAAACGATACTGCAATGATGTAAGATTTTTGCGGAGACTAACCACTTCATGCATAGTCTTCTTCATATAAGTTTTTTCTAAATACTTCCATACTTCACTAGAAGTAACAAAATCCTTAGCATCCATTAAAATGGATTCTTTGAGAGCATAGAGAATCAATGCTCGAGCTGCTTGATCTTTTTCATTACAATCATCTACATTCTTAACCCAAGCATCGTATGTAGCACCATTTAGAACAAGAAATCTGATAGTAACCAGCTACACCGGAGGAAGGTTATTCCCGATCACAATTCCAAAAAGCTTTTCGCTTTGTAGAACGAGCTCCATCTTGATCTTCCAAGTTGGATATCCAGCTCCAGAGAAAACATACAAAGTTTTCATCCCAGTAAGCCCTCGAAAATTCACAACCACTCCAGAACTAGATGCAAGCTCTCATATCATGTTGAACTTGCTAGTTTACTAAGAAAGCACAAGAGAGAGAGGTATGCACCACAGTAGAAGACACATGTATTGAATAATACGTGTTACAATATATAGGTATCATAAAAGGTACATCCTATGGAAAAAGGTGCAAGATAAAAGTAGCTACGTTGTCTTTTTGTAAAGGCACGCTGCCTTCTTAATATAGGCAGTCTCGCTAACACTTTTTTGCTTGCTACAGTATAGATCTCTCTTACAATAGGCTGAAAAGCCTTTGCAACATTTGCGGCTTCCGATGTCTCAATAAGAAACGTCCCTTGTAACTGGGCCAGATATGTAGCTTCTTGCATCTAGGAGCCTTTTAGTCATAGTTTGAAGTCATGGTTTGGAATTTCAGAGAAGAATGGTTGAGAAGAGTGTTTGAGAACAACGAGCTTCATGACGGCTCTTTTTTTGGACGAGCTTCTCTATAATCCAAGGTATTTGAAGGTGCACACATAGTGTAGGCCCAGACCAGATCATATATGAAATTTGATTCAAACTTGTGAAAAAAACCTCGATTCTCAGCTTTCGAACTGGCAAAAAGATCAAAGAATAATGCCCTAGACCAGATCATGTATGAAATTTAGTGGGCATTCAGACTTGTGGCCTTTTGATTCAACCCTATTTCTAAGTGAGTATATCCAAGAGAAAATTACTTTGGAGGTCTTGAAGCAGGGGCACGAATCTACTGATGTACATCTTGAAAGCAAAATCTAGAGATGTACAATATGAAAGGTACAACAAACACCTTAAATCGAGACACTCCACAACTGGATCAAATTGAATTTCTCCCTATGAATCAGACTCTTCTCTGGAAAAATTAGTTGATGCAAATAATTTTCATTCCAATTCTATTGATTTCAAGATTCCTCCTCCTTCAAACTTCAAACCATTTAGGCCCAAAAGCAGACATTGTAATGTAAGCATCAAGAAACTCTCAAGTCCAGTTAGAAATACACAAAAAATCATATGTTTAGGCCAAATATTGTCTCGCCATCGACTTCACCTAAAACTAAAGATCGTAATCAAAATTCTGAAAGAAAGTAAGGGAATAAATACTGTTGAACAATACTTCCCTGATCGTTCAACAATATTTTCTTGCCAGTAAATAAAATGGGCAGGGCGGACATGGCGGTTACTTCTGTTGCACCAAATTGTATATCTGCCTAATGCCTTATGCTTGAGGGATTTTTATACCTAAAGGTCAATTAGACCAACAATCCACCATATGAACAACAACCTAGAAGAAACTAACAGTCACCACATAGCTAACAAAAGTCCTAACTAGCTTGCTTACCTAATCTTTTCTCCGACAATACTGGAACCCTGTCGAAATTGAAGATCCAACTAGAACTTTAGAACTCCTTTTAGTTTTTTCCTGCCTTTGTGCCCTACAAATCTAACCTGGACACATACATAACTTCCATACCTTTGACTCTGCTTCAACCTCAGACGCCTATACTGTAATTTGATCTGAGCGGCTGACCTTTGCTCTTTATATATCATCCTCAAGAATAGCCTGGAAACTATCAGGAGGTGGATAAAAGCTTCTCTAACACCCTGCGCCATTCTAGAATACCTACCACACATGCTCAAAACTTCCAGAACAAATTACATCCTTCCAAACATTTTGTGTGCTCACACGTGTCCAATTTAAATCATAATTTTCCATAAAAAACACAGACACCTAAGCTAACCCTTACCTTCCTTATCTTATCTTAACATATATAATTCTTAGGGGGAAGATGCATTTGGCATATTCGGTTGATTCCCGCCACGTATTTCCGGAGGGAAAAAATAGAGAAACAAAAAAAAGGCCAGAGAAAATGAAATCGAAGAAAAAAAAAACCTGGACTGAGATCGTCGCCATCGCCATAGCCATCGCCGCAACAAAGAATGGAATCGTCAAGCATCTTCCTTCATCAAAATGGGATGGCCCTTCGTCAAAGCGGCATGGCAAATCTGTGGGAAAAGTTCGGCTGAAACTTGGCCGCTGTGGGGTTTGTTGGGCTGCGTGGAAATACTGCCCAGATGCTTCCATCGATGAGTATACTGATCTTCCATTTGGCAAGGGCATACTAATTTGGCAAGGGCCTGTGATTTTTACTGGGCTTGGAGAAATTTGGCAAGGGCGATTGGCGGAGTATTTCCAGGAATTTTGTGGTTTCTTGAACACCAACACAAGTAGCCAGGCATGCACAGAAATATTTTATTCGGCTAAACTCCATCAACAAGGATAAGAGACGGACTAGCATCCATGACATAACTAGTGTTAACAACATTGGGGAGGCCAGGCAACAGAGTCACCCATCCACCTATGAGTTCTCCAGGTGTGGGTATGTACATGAACCCCGATGATGCACCCATTGCACCAACAAAGGACTTCTTCAGGGCCCATTCCTTCGGCTATTCGCAATTCCCAGTTTGTACATTTTGCAAGAGCAGATTAGGAACTGAAATTTTTGAATCTTTATATGGTGTACATGAGCCATCTGTGGTGAGAAATATGCTCTTGAGATTTCAAGATGAGACACTTTTTCGAGAGTCCGGTAGGAAAATCCGTTTAGATTCAAATTACCTCTTGAGTTCCTTTTTGTAGAGGTAAGAGATACCCTCTTCTTTTGCTTGACGCCTTCCGCAAAGAAGGCGCCGCAACAAATGATTTTTTCTCATTCATACCGTCACGCCATTTCGCCAGACACTTTACAATGGGTTCTCAGGACCCCATTGTCTCCCTTCAACACTCGGGTCCTGAGTAATCGCATTTTCGTGGATAAGGTAGTTCTTCATTATGTGAAGATATTTTCATTTGTTGGTTCTTAGTTGCATCGCGAAGGAAGAATTCGATGTCCGGATCGCTTTGGCTATAAGACATGTATGCTTCCTCTTTTGCTTTACATGCAATTCTTCTTTGTGAATATGCTCTTCCCTTTTTGCTAATTTTGTGTGGTTATCAGGCAAAAAATGCGCACATTCGGTGTTTACCATTGAACATTTGGCACTCGGCGTTGGACGATCTTTACCAATCCAAAGGAGGTTTTTTCCCCACTAAGCATGTTCCCTATTATATGATCTATTATATGATGAGCATGCATATCACTGTCATTTTTCCAAAAAAATTTTACTCTTGGGATTTTTCTCAAACCAAGCAAAATTGTCGAAATATAAGGGTGTTTTGGCCGAGAATAACAGATAGGTTAGATATGCAACGAAGATGAATCACATAGAAAGTTCTTGCATTTCCTTCTACATTTCGTTTTTTTTGGCAGGTCTATGGAGTGCAAGAAATGGCTTGAAACTCTCTGCCCTCAAAGTGATGTATCTTTGATATTGTTTGCCCTTTACGCTTTGAATATGGTTTGCACACTATGTTCATGCATTTTGCTTGGACCATGTGCGTAGTTTCTCTAGTTGCTAATTATGATGCGGCTTGCTTCTTAGTTTGAATTCGATCTTGCTTCTTATAGTTTGTTCTTGGGCTTCCTGCACCTTTTGTTTTGCTACCCTAGGTCGGTATGGCGAGATGAAGAGCGGTGGGCTCGGCCTTTGTGAAAGGGGCTAAGATGTTCCTCTACCAATTGTAGAGACAACTTGATAAGTCCGCATTGTTTTAAAATTTTATATCTTTTCCTCGCTTCAAATGTAGGGTTTATGCTTATGTCTTGGTAATGCGATCATCCGATATTATATAATCAGCTTTGTTAAATGGCGAAGGGATCATTGCGTGTTCCGCATGATATTGCGCCTTTCGCTACACCAAGAACAACATTCTCGCTTTTTCAAAACATTCTCTCGTTACATCTAGGTCTTGAATTTTCCATGTTTATCTGTTTCAAAGAGACATTTCACTTCTAGTGAAGCAATTTGAGAAAAAAAAAAATTTTTGGATTTTGGAGGACTTCAAATTATATATCTAAGGAAGGCTCAGAGCTCTAGCCCGAAAAAACAAAGTGGCATGCATGAAGACTTCTATTATCCTTTGGAATCGTGGATCTTAGTTATCCCTTGGTGAATTTTCCGTATACAGATGTTGTCTAATGGCAGGGCACTGCCCTTCAATGACAGAGTTTGTGTCCACACGAGCTATAGCTATTGCCTAGTTCTTTTTTTTTAAAGTCTTGCTTGTGAAGTTTTACGACATTTCTAATTTCTTTTCTTTTTTGGAATTAGTGCCTTGCAAAGCAGGTAAGATAGACAGATAGATATTGTTTTAGAGAAGCATGGAATGAAGATGCAAGATGACACAAGTAGACATGCAGTAAATGTTCAAGAATGAAGGCAAAAAATGTGTGTGCATTCAACTTTTGATGCTTGCAGATTGGAGTTTATTATACCATCTTATATACCCAAGTTGTATGCTACTGTCAAAAAACAATACAAATGTTAATCTCATCCCTTACTAGACATCAACTTTTTGGTGGCAATACACATTTATAAGGATCTAATGTAAATGATTGTTAGGTTCTATAGGAATTTACTCGAAGTTTTTACATCGAATCGACTGTAGATTTCCATAATGGCATTGAAATATCTCGTGACGTTGAAATTGTCAATATGTATCTCAATGTCATATTAAAACTTGTGCAAGGCATTGTGATTGCACACAAGTCGTTCATAGGCATTGGCATAAGCATTCCTTGGGGTATGAAGACTTGACAAGCAATGCCAACAACAAGCCATCATCTGCATCTGGTTATCAGGTTTTTTTTACCTTGAAGAAACTTTGGGTGGTGCAAAAAAAGTCACTCCTATTTATGGGTTGAGCAGTGGACTTAGATGCTTCATTCCTAAGGAATACCCCTCCTCTGCTTTTACAAAGAACTCTTTGTGGTAGGCAGAAGTCATAGCAGGCATGACTTTCCCTTCAAAAACAAGACGTTGGGTTAAAGTCAACAATAGATTAATTGATATCCACAAAATTGTACCCTATGATTGTCAGACCATTGGGTGAAATTAACAATAGAGTCAATTGATATCCACAAAATTGCCTCCCTTGAGACAAAGCATATAGCCCCGCCGAATTAAATTGGTACCAAAATTTTAGCCATTGCACCATTAGATATGCTAAAATATTTCTCAAGATGCTCAAGGCACCCTCTACCTAACGAATTGCACTTTAATAGGGGCAACCCAAAAACATTCCTTAAGATGCTCAAAACCACCCCCTTAAGAGGGGCAATCCAAAAACCTCCCCTCCCTTAAAAGAAGTTCGATGTTTAGATGATCTAGGACCATTTGGGTAGCACCTAGTAATTAAGGCTTTGCTAAATTCCTGGCCTGGAAATGAGAACCCAATAATGGGCAGTATTGAGGCTAGGTGCAGCTTCCTCCAGAAAAAAAATAGAGGCAAAATTGGAGTAGTCATAAGTTAATTGCATTTTGGCGGGTAAGTTCTCTCTTCAAGTATTAACTTTATTGGGCAGTCTCTGAATGAATTGGTGCTTCGTAAGAAATTCTTTAGGGCTCTTTGAGCAAGAAATTCTTTAGTGCTCTTTGAGCTGAAGGAGACATGGACAAGGAGCAGTAGATTCTCAAAACTAATATAGTTTGAGGAACATGCAGATTCAACTACTGCATGTTCTTTCACATCTCAAAGATGTCCAGAATTGAAATCTATTCAACTTAGCACAAAACTTCTTTTGCAGCAGGTTGGAGAAGAGAAATGTTCGCGGCGGCCGCAAGGCCGCCGCGATAAATTTCTTGTTACAATTATTTCTATTCAGTTTACCTTTTGGCTTCTCCTCCTTGGATCTAGCAACTCTAGCGCTTTCCTCGCCAAGCTTCGACTATACACATGTGTTCTACCATCAAGCTTTTTGGTTGTGGATGCTACAAGGTTAGTAGATCATCCCCATTTGGTGCTTTACTAGCTAAGAGTCCTATTGCAGGGTATGGAGAATGTTGCTTTTGAGTCTTTTATATATTACCTGACCTTGTTCTATAGATGATCTTGATGTATCTTTTTTTTTTTTTTTTTTTTTTTTCAGTGCATATCGTAAAATGAACTTTTTCTTGTAGTTGCCTAAAGGAATAGTGATGCATTTGTAGTATATTCCTAGAGGTCTTGCACCTATTTGGCTCCCAAGTCAAGCCCACATGTGACCCTCATGGATCAAATGGAGGATTGCCATATCTTGAGTAGCAATGCAAACAAGATCTAGCTCAACTAAACACCACTCCCGATAATTGGGAATGTCATGAAAGGCAGGAGGTTATCGTCCCCTTGATGAGGAGAGTTGGAAGGCTTTTCATCTCTATCCTTTGCAAATTTCACGGGGTTCAGTCAGACACCATTCCGTTGTTCTCTCAAAGATCTCTAGATCTATGCCCAGTTGCGTCACCAAGGTATGCCTTAGTGTGCCCTTGGACTATTTGGGGTAGCAATATAGGCGCTACTATGACTGCATTGGTCTCCAAGCTCAAGGCCCCACCTCCGACATCTATGGTTGATCCTATTCTCACAGGGCTTCGACGGAGGGACGGATGGATGGATGGATGGATGGATGGATGGACAATAGTGGATCCTTAGTCTATATGTATACAACTTGTCAACCAGTCAGTAAACACTCTTGTCTTAGGAAAGCCCTAAGACTCAAACTCATCTCTTTATAGTATCTGTAAGCTAGGGCATGGCATTGGCATACTGTGAAGGTAAAAGATGGTGTAACCCTCTTTTTCTCTCTAGCTTATGTCTATTTTTTTTGGAAATTGCAAGGTTCATGGACACATCGTTCCCTTCCACGTGTTTCATCCCTCATATATAGGCTTGAGTATTTTTTCGTTAGTCTTGACTTTGCCACCTAGGTTGCATAAACTGTTGACATAAGTGTTGAATTTAATGTTCTATTAGCACTAAGAATTAAGATGAAAGATAAGTCATCTTTAGGCAGTTTTTGACATTATGAATTAAGCTGAAAGATAAGTCATCTTTAGGCAATTTCTAGCATAGAATTAACTTGAAAGCTAAGTTTATCTTTAGGCAGGTTCTAGCACTAAGAACTAAGCTCAAAGATAAGACATCTTCAAGCACTAGAAACTAGTTAAAAATACTGGATATTACCATGCTAACTCCTTTACCCACAAAGACCTTGAGTTTAAGTGGTGTAGAACTTTGAAAAAAATATATAACTATTACAATCATCCTTTGGAGCCACAACATTGGCTACATTTCAACTAGCCTACATTGTAGGTGTAAACCCCACCTAAGTTGGACTATACCAAATCCACAAGTCATGAAAAATGAACTAGTTGCGGGTATACAATCAGAGATTTATAGCAATACCTAAACCTATGCAAATATCAAAGTGGATCCAATATGCAGGAGTATTAAGCAATAAAAAAAAAGGAAAGGGTCATTTTGATCGCTCTAGAGCACTCTATGTGGAGCTCCAGATACCTTTTCGTCGGCTACTCAATAGATTCAATGGTAAAAATCCTAAGCCACTTGGCTAGAAGAGGCTAGAATCCTTTAAATGCACGAGATGCACCAAGGTCTTCTCAGCATAAATGAAATGCAACATGGTTGCAAATCCTAATGTCAAAATTTAAAGTCACAAGAGACGCCATCGTTTCAAAGGAAACAGAGAAATATTAGAGTAGCCGCTTTGCAAATGCAATATGTAAAGAAATTATAATAACGCCAAGGGGATGTAGGCCCCCAATCATAAATGACCATAATCGAAACGAGAGCCAGAGACCCAATACACGATCTGGGCCATAGCTTGGATGGATCTGATGACTGAGGTAGTCTAGGGCACACCTCGTTTAGAAATGTGTAATGCACGTAATTCACAAAGATTATAACTACAAGTGACAACCAAGAAAGCCTTCAGTGCCAAATGAAAGAAGTCGACATAAATAGATGAAGTTAGAGTTAGTTGCGCGGCTTGAAGATTATGCAACCAATGAAGTTAGAGTTTAAGAAGTATGAATTTTACATTGCATCTCTGCCCTTGTAACATCCTTGTAATAGTAGAGTCATGTATGTATTACAAAATCAAAAAGGTTTCAGAACTTTGCTCCCAATTAGGGAGTACAAGTTTTTCAATAATGAGCCAATGAGTTGTGTCACATGCATCCTATTGTTAGTAACTATCAAGGTTTAATTCTAGAAATTGGAATCCACTCACAGAATTGTGTGGGTATTTAAGTACACTTGACACTGATCAAATATATGTATTTTAAAGAAAATAGTCCAAAACTTAGCATGTGATGCGCCCAAGTTTTGGTAGATCATGAGCAAGATTTGACCCATGGTTTACTCCTAAATGGCCCGTATTTTTTCTTTACCCCTTATTTTTGTTTAAAGAATGACAATTTATTATCAAGAAAAATCAAGATGCATACCAAAGGACTATGACATGGAACTCAAAACCTAGAGAATAAAATGGTCCACTAAACAAAGCCACCCATACACAGTGTACAATGAAGTCCTTGTGCCATCTTGAGGCATTTAATGACCTCATCACAATCACCATGTTCTACAACATTCAGATGAGGATTTTGCTACATGTACTCTTCACTCTCCTATGTGGCCTCAGAGAGTGGTTGGCCTCGCCACAAAATCAAGTACTCTGCAATATTTCTATTGTGCAAATTTTTGAATGCGAGTGTCTAGGATCGCCTCAAGAGTTACCTTAGAGCTAAGGGTTAGGGGTATTGTTGCCAGAGCTATCACCTTGTCCGTGGACAATATAACTTTCCTGAGTTGGCTTACATGGAAAATAGGATGCACATCAACTTCATTTGGAAGTTCTAACTCATATGTTATCTCATTGATCCTTCTTAACACCTTAAAGAGTCCAGCATATCGGGGTCAAATTGCGAATCTTTTCCTTGACCAATGGTTTCAAAGTCCCAATCCTGAGTGCCAAAGAATAAACAATTCGTAAAAACACATACTCGCCTTTCTTAAAGGTTACTTCTCTACAATGTTTATTGGCACTTACGATGGCTCGATCTTGAGCCTTCTTTAAGTTTGCTCTACACTGATATAATATGGCTTGCCTATCTTCCCGTCCTACCCATCCTACACATCATGGCCACAAAGGGATTCATTTTAGTACCTATGTGTGGTACGCATTGTTATAAGCGAATTCTACACAAGGCAAATATTCTTTCCACTTGGATCGATTTTCAAACACAAAATATCTTAATATATCCTCCAGGATCCTGTTAATTTAATTTCTTTATCCATTAGTTTAGGGGCGATTTTCACTACTCATACTGAGACTTACTCCTAACCCCTTCACGAAATCTTTCCAAAAATGCATTGTGAACTTAGAGACTCGATCGCTTACAATCCTTCGTGGCAGACCAAATGTAGGGTGCACAACTCGTAGGTACTCCTTTGTCACATCTTGTCCAGTGGCATCACCTCGTAGTGCTAAGAACTTTGCATACTTTGTCAAACAATCAACCATCACTAGTACTTGTGTGTTTTGTTGATTGGATCAAGGGGGTGCAACTATGAAATCCATACTTATGCATTCCCTCCTTTACAAAGGTATGGGTAATGGCTGTAACAATCCTGGCATCTTGCCATGATCTGTTTTTACAGCTTGACATACTTGGCACTGTGATACATAAGATTTTAAATCTTGTTTCATAGCAGACCAAAAGAATCGTCTTTTAATCAATTCGTATATCTTCCATCCTCCCCCCGGGGGGCCTTGCTTGCGGGGTATTATGGAAGTCGTAAAGGATCTCCTTCCTAAGATTGCCTACTAAAGGTACATAAATGCGTCCCTAATTTCATACCCAAAGATTACTTTCATTTTTGGTTGGATCTTGATCCTTCTCATAGAAATCACTGATTTGTCGGAAGCAATCCCACTCTAGAGATGCCATCCCATTGATATATTATATTCTCAAAAGGTCATTTGCAACTGGGTTATCTTTTTCCTGGGTGTTTTATTTCGAAATGGAATTTATGTAAGAAATCTAACCAGTGCGCTTGTCTGGGATTTACTTCTCTTGCAAAAATTTCAATGGTTTATGGCCTGTGAATACTATAAACTTGCATGGTTTTTTGTTGGTAACGCTGACTTCAAGTAATGCCGCCAAATTTTTAAGGTATGAACTATAGCCAACAACTCTTGTTCATAAGTGGCATAGTTGTTTTCTACCGAATTTAACTTGCGGCTCTCATAAGCCACAACATGCCCTTGTTGCATCAAAACTGCTCCTAGAGCTTGTCTACATGTATTCGTGTAAACCTCGAAGAGAAAATTTAAATCTGGATTCTTTTCAAGGTTGGTTCGAGATAAGACCTTAATCATTCAAAGGCTTTCTTTTGCTCAACCCCCTCACCATTCCCCCCCCCCACAAAACCCAAAATGAATATGTAGCATAATAACAGGGGGTTTTCTTTGTGTTTTTGTACGCTTTTCACTAAGGTTTTCCTATGATTTCGTGATGTATTCAAATGGATGTACTAATGCGTACATCTAGAGTGCACCATTTCTGAGCCATTGATTTTAGCCTTTTTTTTTCCAATGGTCAACAACCAATGGCTCACAACAAAAGCCCTTTTTTTGTGCGTGTGGTGCATAATGGTCAACAACCAATGGCTCACAACAAAAGCTCTTTTTTTATTGTGTGGTGCATAATGGTCAACAACCAATGGCTCACAACAAAAGCCCTCTTTTTTGTGTGTGTGGTGCATAATGGGCACATGAAGGGCGCATGTAGTGCGCTTTTCCCGGCCGGCAACACATTTCTTTATCATAACTTTTTGATCCGAGCTCGCTTGAGATGATGTTTATTATGCTGGAAAGCTCTCTCCGGAGATCTTTTGATAGTGTATGATATGGATATGTTTGGTTAAGTTATCTATGCTAAAACAGCAATTTTTCCGGCCGGGTTTGGTAGGCTTTTACATCCTACCACCGATTAATCTGTGATTGCGCTTATTGGATATTGTTTTATGGCTCATTTCGAATGAAGCCTGCAAAAAATTACCATGCATTTTTAGATTTTGAGGCTTCTAGATCCTTGTGCTAACAAGCGTAAAAAGTTTCCCACTTTGGTTTCTCACCACAAGAATCCATGGAGGCCAAAGGTTGCTTTTAAATTCCGCTTGAAAAAATGTTTGTGTATGGGTGTTGCAAACTTTATGACTTTTCAGAATAATGGGATCAATCTGCTCTATCTTTATGGTAACTTTTTACTTATGTTCTATTTGTTTTATTGTGATGAAATTCAAAAGCTACAGTGATGAAAGCCTCAAATGAATTCTAGTTTTTCTCCTGGTTTGAATTCTAAATTTTTGTCTCACCGGGGAGGGGGGTCTGATGTCCTTAAGGCCCCGGAAGGGGCCAAAATTTTTTTTTGCAACACAAACCATTAACATCCAACATATAAAAAAATTAAACCCCCAACACACATAACAACCATTGACATTAACAACCAACACATAACTACCATTGACATTAATTAACACAACCATTGGGTCCAAACACATTTAAATTAAAATCCCCTTAAACCCCTTTGGTTTGGGTGCATATTCACACCTGGGTGACGAGGGGCAATGAGAGCCCTCATAATTGTATTTTGCACGTATGAAATCAACACTATATAGTATTCTGCTTGAAATCTTATAGTATTTTGCGAATCTTGTTATACAGTATAGCAAATTTTGTACTTGCATACCCCACAAACGAGGAACTTTACGTACGGTGTAGATTAAGGAATAAGGGGTGAATATGCCTATCCAACAGCTCTCGTTTCCTTTTGGGAGCAGCTACCTTTGAAAGTTCTGGAACAAATTTTCTATAATAAGTGGCTAGGCCTAGGAAGCTTCTCACATCTGACACATATACTAGTTGTGGCCATTCCTTTATGGCTCATACTTTGTCTAGATCTGGGGCCAATCCCGTTTCTGAGACCATGTATCCGAGAACTTGGGGAGTTTGGCAAAATATTTGCGCCCTCGGAGCAATAGCAACACATTTTCCAAGCGTTCCAACTATTTTTACTCCTTGAGCAAACTAAAATATCCTCCAAAAATATTTCGATAAACTTATCTAAATACCCTATATGTAGCAAAATAACAGGGGGTTCCAGGGGGATTTGATATAGATATAATTCTTGAAACCATAGACCATATCCTTAAAACAATTCAATGGGTTATCATAAAAAAAACATAGATTTAAGATAAAAAATAGTCACATTAGCTCACCGGGTTAGATTGGTTAAAAGTAGTCCTATTAGGACATTGAGTTATTTTGGTAAAGGTTCAATCCTCGATTTCATATTCTAAAAAGCTTAAGCGAAAACGATAGAGGCTCGATATACCATCAAAACCTTAGGCAAACTCAGATTCGACATCTTAAAATCATAGGCCCCCCAATCATAATTGAGCATAATCAAAACGAGAGGTGTCCAGTGAGGCTCCAACATACGCCCGGGTCGAGGGATTGACAGATCCGGCGACCGTGGTAGTCCAGATGCACCTCGCTTAGAAATATGTAGCAAAATAACAGGGGGTTCCAGGGGGATTTGATATAGATATAATTCTTGAAACCATAGACCATATCCTTAAAACAATTCAATGGGTTATCATAAAAAAAACATAGATTTAAGATAAAAAATAGTCACATTAGCTCACTGGTTAGATTGGTTAAAGTAGTCCTATTAGGACATTGAGTTATTTTGGTAAAGGTTCAATCCTCAGATTTCATATTCTAAAAGCTTAAAAAACGATAGAGGCTCGATATACCATCAAAACCTTTAGGCAAACCTCAGATTCTCACATCTTAAAATCATAGGCGCCCCCAATCATAATTGAGCATAATCGAAACGAGAGGTGTCCGTGAGGCTCCAACATACCAAAGTGGGGTTTTTGATATAGATTGACAGATCCGACGATTTTAATCAGAAGTCCAGATGCACCTTGTTTAGAATATGTAGCATATTACTCATTAGATGCATAACGGTGGTTGGGACATTAGATAATACAAAGGGCATTATTGTAAACTCAAAACACCATGGTTGGCTCGAAAAGCCATTTTGGGTTCATACCCTTCACTAGTGCTAATTTAATGATATCCACTTATTATATCAATTTTGGAGAAATATTTTGCTCCCACTAAACGATCCTCAATATCATAATTCTAGACATTGAGTAATGATCCCCGATCATAGCTTTATCCCTATAGTCAATACACATGCACATGTTTCCATCCTTTTTCTTTACAAGGATCATAGGCGCTTCAAATGGTGACTTGCTCGGCCTAATGAAACCTTTTTGGAGCAATTCTTGAATTTGTTTTTTAACCTCTTTTTGCTCCTAGGGACTAAGTCTATATGGCGCCCTGGCCACTGGCATAGTTGCCGACTTCAATTCAATCTCATCAGAGATTTCTCGTAATGGTACTCCCTCTGAGAGTTCATTTGGAAACGCATCCCGATATTTGTTAAGCAAACTCTCAAATTTGTTATCCTTATCCATAGCATTTATTTGTATCGAATCTATGGGGAGTCAAGAACATAGACAAGATATTTTTCATTAATATTGGAATGGAAAGAATGTCTTGCTTGCATAGCAGTTATTAACTTAAGGGAAGCTACATAAGGAATACCCTATCTCTTTTCCTCCCCTAGAAATAACTAAAAAAATGTTTTTTCCAATCAATAAAAGGATTAATTCCTTGAAGCCATTTGATACCCAGTATCACATCAAATCTTGTAAGTTTTGCTAAATCAAAACTCATTGTTTTCTCATAATTCCCCATGG
Source organism: Isoetes taiwanensis (assembly GCA_021234155.1). NCBI lineage: Eukaryota > Viridiplantae > Streptophyta > Lycopodiopsida > Isoetales > Isoetaceae > Isoetes > Isoetes taiwanensis. The sequence goes on along the minus strand of JAJEKV010000099.1, from coordinate 1,598,679 downwards.
TCGCGTGCACACCAACCACCTGTGGCTCCAATGCTGAATCTATTTCCCAGCTTTAGTCTCAATCTTGTATCTTGTATGTTGTCATTCGAACCATTTTTAGCTTTAATTCTTGTGCTAAGTCTGCAAAAATGAAATTGTCAGTACTTGCTGAGTCAACAAGGACAATAACATTTTTATCATTTATTTTTTCAAGTAAACGGATAACTTGTCCAACAAAGTTACATTCTTTACTTACTGAATTAACCTCTCCCAGAGGAGAGTGTTTTTAGTTGCTGCGGTGGTCTAGTTGGCCACAGATTCACATATTTTACAAAATAGCTGGCCATGCCGGAATAGGATACGTTCTCACCATGACCAAAGGATGGTGGCCAGTTCATAACACCAACTTATTAGATTCACTCCATAAGTTGGCCACAAATTCACATATTTTACAAAATAGCAGGCCACGCCGGAATAGGATACATTCTCACCATGACCAAAGGATGGTGGCCAGTTCATAACACCAAAATGGAAATTGGGTCTCTATTTTGGTCGGAAGATGGTTCATGTTTCGCCACGTGTACATTCTCTCCACTGCGGAATCGAAGTTGGGTCGACGATTCCGCTTATCTGGTGAACAATCGGTACTCTGCTGCTAGAACAACTGGTACTCTGCTGCTAGACCAGATCTGCCATAGCTCTGTGGTCTAATCTTGTTGGGCGGATTACATGGCGATAAAACCTCTTTGCATTTGGTATTAAAACCACTGTTCTGCTATTCTGGACTGCATGAGTTGGGCCGCTTTACATTTTTTGTTTTTGTTGGGGCTGTTGCACAGACAACCTGCACACACAATCATAGATGCATCGGAGACATAACTCTGCCCGCTTGATGCTACGTCTATTTCCCGATTGAATCCCTATTGAATCCCTGCTCGGTTCAAGCCCTATTTACCCTATTGAATCCCCTCGCTTCGGTTCAAGCCACCTCACGGAACCCAAATCAAAGCTACAAAGAAAACATGTCATGTTTCAAGCCCGAACTCAAAACACTTCGCCACACAAAAAAAGAGCCTTCCAATCTACAAGAAGAAGGAATGGCGCCCTCAAAGAACGCCTCCGTGCCTTCAATCAGCCATCATCGGAGCTCGAACATGCAGGGGAGAGGAATTTTTAGGTTACGACCCAACTTCCATTTTGTTGGGGAATGAAAGGGGGTTCCCCTTTTCTGGTTTGGAAGGGACCCCCTCCCGGCTGCCGCCGGTCAGGGGCCCCCCTTCCAAACCGGAAAAGGGGTCCCCCTTTCCATTCCCCAATACAACTTATTAGATTCACTCCATAAGTGGCCAATTTAATATATGCCAACTCTTCAAACCCTTAAGGCGTGGCCATTCCAAAATACTATGCGCACTAGCAACTTGTTATGGTGGCTATTTACACCATGGAATAATTTTATATTTCTAGGATTATGCTCAAGCTCTATATTGGCCAAGCGTATGGACATAATTTCGCTACTTGTAGGGGGCTAAAATCAGCCAAGTGTAGAGACATAATTTTGCCACTTGTAAGGGGCTAAAATCTTTTCGAGTAAAAGGCATTTCTAATAATATAGCTTTTTTTTTTTTTTGGATCAAAATTGTTTTGATTTAATTTGCAATTTGCATTTCGAATTTTTTCTTCATCATCCTTCCCGAATCTGCTTCATCTTTCCAACTCAAGTACCTACAATATGCTTTTTAGTGAGATCCATCCTACCGAATCCGTTTGGCTTCTACCTACATTCAACATGTTTCATACGTCTAAATGATCTTATGGTAATCTTAGCTAGTTAGATAGATATTATTTTAACATCTACAGGGACCTCACAGCAGGCCATGGGACTAGTCTATACAAAGTGTGACTCTAGGCGGTCTCGAACTCGACCATTGTGACAACTGCATAGAGCATCATAGAAACTCGAGACTGTCCTACTGACAAGGCTGTCATCCTTACGTGATAGATGTATGGATATGGCCAATTCAATCTTTTGGGAAAAATGTTAGTTCCATAATTTCAGCATTTTTTTTTTTTTTGAAGAACTGTGTCAGCAATATATTAAAAGAATGGTAATGTTACAAAGCAAGTGAGGAGGAAGGAGAACTGCCCCAAAGAGACGAAAGATACCTCGACACTCCACAACAATCGCAACTCTCTTGGCTGTACAAACCGACCATCACCATCTACCACACCCAAGAAGTCCCGCCAAATGGAAAACTTCCGCCTACTAATCCCCGGAACACCAAAAGCTTTGAAATAGCTTGTACCTCGAAGTCGAAATCGAGAGGCCGCAGTTCTTGAATCCCCCGAAGATCCACAACCGCCGCCTTCCAAATCAACCACACCAAATAAGCCGCGACAGATGCAAGGCTTGCTGCCGTGACGAAGCGGCCAAGCACCGGAGATATACATGAAGCAAAGAATTGTTGGCTATTCAATCTCACCAAAACAAAGCCCCGACCCAATCCCGTGCAACCCGCAAGTGAGGGCATAAAACCGCACAATGCTCCACCAATCAATGATGAAGGCCACAACAAGGGCAAAGAGGGCTCACACCCGCCTAAACCGACTCACAAGGACATTCACCACGATAATGCAATTGCACCACACCGCCACATAAGCACCCGAACCTTCGGTGGGGGAAGTGAGCTCCATGTCCACGTCCAAACCGAGCGCCATTTAAGTTACAACCTCTTGGTGTAATGATTCGAAAAAGGGCCAGGTCAAACTATGCTTAGCAAACTATCCAAGGTGTGTAGTGGCCAATATATTACGCCCCGTCAAATAGAATAGAATACATTTGTATCCATGTGGTCGTGAGGTCATTGGACTTGCGTAGCATTGGCGAGCCACCCCCAAAGGGTTGCTACTATCGGCAACACTTAACAATATTGTAGCCATCCTGCGGGCATCGCTTGGATTCTTTTATATATACCAGCACACTGCTTTTAGTTGGCACCGAGGTCATTGGATTTGTGTAGCATCGGCGAGACACCCCCAAAGGGTTGCTAGTATCAGCAATGCTTAACAATATTGTAGCCATCCTGCGGACTTCGTTGGATTGTTCCAGCACACTTCTTTTGGTTGACATTTATGTCATGCAAGTGGGCGTCAGCTTTGAGCTGTACATTGTGGGTTCCATTGACGCACATTTTCTTATGATAATAAATTATGAACCCTTTTTCTTTTTGCACCTCCTGATGTCTTTTTGTCATTTCTGCAATGGCATCTGCCAAATCTACAATATGTAAGGAGGTTAAACAATACCCTGTCCCCGAGCTATGGCAGAGAGTTGCTTTGTTCCTCCCTCAGCTTGTTTGGTTGTGGAGGCTATTGCCTTCTTTTCCTTGTAGGATTTTGGGCATTCTCTAGCCATATGCCCCGTTGCACCACAATTGTAACAAGCAAATGACTTAGTGGGCTTCTTCCCTGAAGAGGCCCCACCCTTGCCTCTATCATTATTTGAGGAATTAACTTGGGGTACTCTAGCAGTTCAGAATAGTCTTATCCTCGGGGATCCTAGAGGAGAAATTACCGGCCTCCGGTATCTCCACCAATTCAAAACGGAGTCTGTTCACGGCCCCTCCGTCCATTGTACTGACACACATGAGGGGCCCTACGGAAATAACGGGCCTCCAGCGTCGTGATGCATCCGGGCCATCCGTGGTATTCCCCTTCCTCCCGTATCACCAAAAAAAGTACAAGATTATCACGACCTCTAGAATCACCAACACGCAATCCGGGCCTCCGGGATCCCCAAGCTATGGCTGATAATGATGTTGGAATCAGCCGCTGTTATCCCAACGTCCGGGATCCCCGTGTCTTGGGGAAGTGATTCCCTCCTCCGGGATCATACACAGACGACTGATACTGGGATCACCACCCCGGCCGATGTTGCCCTCCGGGATCCGCGGTGATGATATTCCGGTGATCGTGTCCTCTAGGATCACCACTACATGGCCGATAACAGGAACGATATCGGCCAGTGGGAAGATCCCCGCCTCTGGAGTCCCCGAAGGATAATCTTCACCGTCAATAGGCGAGTCTGAAGCAATCATGGTTATCCATATCCAACGTCTGGGATCCCCACAAACCCCAACACATCTTGACTGTCCATGTGGTGACATCACAGCCAATCATTTGAATTAATGCCTACGGGGAGTGTAACGTTCCTAACCTACATGCCCTTAACCAACTGGGCAAAACCGTCTAGACATTTTATGAGTAGTCGCTTCTACCCATTTATGCCAGTGTCTCGGAACGTGATACCCTTATTTACTCGAGCAGTCTCCCATGGGTCTTTTACAATCTCTCCCACTAGAATTATGCTCGTCCTCGAGCATCACAAGACCCCCATGATGTCCAAGACCAAGTCATGACCTACCGTCCAACGGTATTCCAGGTCATACTTGCCCCCATGGAGACTCGAACGCGAGCCCTGATCTGATACCAAATGTAATGTTCCTAACCGACATGCCCTTAACCAGCTGGGAAAAATCGTCTAGACGTTTTACGAGTAGTCGCTTCTACCCATTTATGCCGGTGTCTAAAAAACGCGACACCCAGATCTACTTGAGCGGTCTCCCATGGGTTTGTTATGACGAGTAAAGACTGACTCTTTACCTACTTATGGTGATACTGAAGGGTGGAAAAATTGCCAGACTCAGTCATAGAGCATCCAATGGAGAGTGCTCACATCCACAGTGGGGATTCCAGAGGAAGGGATTAGAATTTGGCAATGGCTAACTCCGAACTCATAATTCATATTCACAATTCAAGACAAGGAAAAAGGGAAGCAAATTCCACTTCAATTAGTCTTTAAATTCACAATGGTTATCAGATTTTCACACACAAAGGAGGCAATTTACATTGAACAAAAGGTAAACATTTTTAGAGTTTAATTCATGGACCATTTAGCACAACCAGGTCACGGGCCTTGTAAAATGATTGCTATCAAGCAGAATTCGGATGGCTCGCCAAATTGTTAGATTCGGACTTAGCCATCGCCAAATTCTATTCCCTTCCTCCGGAATCAAACAGGGTAAGACTATCCTGAGCCTACTCTAGCCCTCTTGTTGGGTCCCCCTTGCTTATTTTCGAATTTTCGCATTGTTTCTACTCTTGAAAGCAACGAGATTTTTTGCCCCTTTTTCCTTTGGAGAACTTGTTAAAATCTATACCAAGGACATGACCGACTCAAAGCATCCATAAGACCATCCTCAACATATGTGCCTTGAGGATACGATCCCTATGAACATCCTCAAAATAACTCACTTGCATCCAAGCGGGCATATCCTTGATCCTTGCAAATACACCTCTTAAGGTATTGATATACTGTTGTAAAGTGCATGTCTGTCTAAATGGATCAAGGCATGATGTTCATCATGATGAGTTTGCAAAATTCAGTTCAATTGTTAATTTCCACTCCTCTCCCTATGAGGAGGCCACACTAAGAAGCTGCAACTCGCCGCAACTGGAGAGCAGCATGCAGCACACTAGCAGTCTCTCCCTTTTTGGTGGCTCGAAAATAGGTTTCTAACCAATGAAGCCATTGAATAGACTGCTCTGCTGACTCAGTGACGCAGAATTTAGAATGATCACATTTTTCTAGGTCATTAACTTCCTCAAGTGACAAGGCTGCTATAACTTCCACTCCTTGAGTGAGATTTGCGTCCATCATCTTAGCGACAACTTCCTGAGCTTGGCTAGATTGATTTACAATTGCAGCTTGGGGTACATGAGAGGGGTTTGTTTGGGATAAGGCCTTCCCTCGGGTTCTTTGAGCCTAGTTAGGTGCCCCATTGACATTGGTGCGCTTGGGCCCTTTGCCAATAATCGGGTTATAATAATATTAAATAATTTCCTCTCTCTCTCTCTGCTGCTTCATTAGCTTGCTAATATAACAAAGTGATGGTTTGTGCCCTTAAAATTTGGTCATATTAAGTTTTAACATAATGGTAACCAAAACTAGGAAAATTTATCACATTATACAATACTAGAAAAAGTGCCCAGCGTTGCTGGGCGTTTCTTCAGACATAATTTCAAAAGCTAATAAAAAGGTGGATTATATTTTATAAAGGCCGTGTTGCCTTTCTTTAAGCTAGTACATAATTAGAAAAATGAAGTCCCTCAATGTCGGATAAGATTAATATTTATTCTATACATTTACACAAAATACATATATATGCTTCACAATAGATCTCACATATATATGCTTCACAATATATGCTTCACATGATGGTTTTCCTTTTCCTTTGTTGCTTTCTTGCAAGTTGAAATCTCAGTTAGCTTTTGTGCCATGGAGTGATCTTGGTTTCCCATCTTTCATCTGTCTAAAATATCGGAAAGAACGGCTTCTATATGACACGCTAAGTAAGATGGATTCCCATACCACTTTGCCCCTTAATAATTACTTTAGAGATATAATTTACATGTGTTTGCAGAGATCCTTGTTAGATTTAAAACCCCCATTCATTTCCAGGTTACATTTGGGTTGTAAGCTGTAGACATGAAGATTGAAAGAGTGCATGTAAAGTGATTATTCTTTTGAGTAGATAAATACGGTATTAACATCTTTACCTTGAGAAAAGAAATTGACATTATGTAGAGCCTCTAGAGGATGAAATTGAGACAGGTAAAGTGCCTAGACTGTTCTCTACTTTCTAGGGTTATTGAGTTCTTCAATGGCTCTAGGAATCCTAATGGATACTAACGTTAATGGGATGTGCCACCATTGCTTATCCAATTTGGCGTATTATATGTATCAAGAACAAGTTGCAGCATATTAACATAACTCCACCAAAACCTCCTGGAGCTTCCTGAGACAGTTTACTAATACAAATTGTGTTCCTTGCATTGTCTGCATGCAGTCAGAGTTAGGCAAGTATGTTCAATGGGACACATGGTTTTTATTACAATGATATGGATGATGAACTGTTCAGACACTACAAGAATAGGGTAAGTCAGTGATGCAAGAGCTGTCTTTTGGCATTTTTCTTATAGTATCATTTCCTACCTATATAAAAAGTTCTGGCCATGTGGAATCCCACAATACTGACCCTTACACGTAATCCCCAATGCTTCACATCTATTTGTTCAGAATTTTGCAGCATTGCTTTACACTTCAGTAATTAAACAATGCCATATTCCAGATTCCATTTATTTTTCATGCTACGAACCATGTTGATGGGTCATTATACGGTTGGGTAAAATGATGTCACAATCGATATTTGGACAGATTTTATAAAGGACGAATTGCTTTTATCTTTAACAAAAATCTATACATCTGATATTTCCGCCTGAAGTGCTTTTACATTTAACAAAGGCCTGTAGTCTGTACATTTGATATTTCCATTTGATACAAAGGCATGAATAACTCCAGAGCTTTTACAAACTAAATGTTGTAGAAAGACTGTTCGTTAAAATGATAGTTGTCTTACTACAAACATTAGAAAAATGCAGTGCACTGTCCTTGCAGAACATTCTCAATAAGGCCTGAACAGGAGACTGCATTTTGCAAATTGAGGTTGTGGAGACAGATGAGAAAGAGGCCAATCTCTGCAAGTGCAATAGATTTAAAGAGACAAAGACAATGAGCTATGAGCAGGACACTAAACACTCTTGCAACAGAAGTTCATACAGGAAATGCTTTAAAAATCCAAAGCAAGGAAGCAAAACAATGATAAGAGAATCTTATTGTGTGTCTAAGGAGCCTTCAAAGCCTCTAGATGCTATTATACAATAATGCATTCGGATATAACCCACCTGCTCAAGCACAGTCCAAGGTTCTCCATTTCCTAGCAAGCAGCTCCTGACAAATTCTGCATGCATCTTGCATCCAATTTATCCATTTCAGACTTGTATAATTCAGCATACGATATTCAACATTGAACTCATTATATAGTCACTACTTTGAGCATAGTATGCTTGGATATGCTGCAAGGATCCAAACACTTAAATTAATACATGCCAAATCCACTGGATAGCATTGATCTCATTTTGTGGCCAAACCGTCACTATAACATACACTGGCACATCATTATCTTATTAATCTTACAAGGCTATAGTGAATCCACCCAAGTTATGAATATTGTTGTGCATACAAGTAGTCGTTGCACACTGACCAACATATCCATACTATATTATTTTAGCCAAAAATCCAAGAAATATAGCTGCACCAAGATTCCCAATACCCTTTATCGCTCTCGTTTTTAACCTATCAAAACTCACACCAAGGCATCTATTACAAGGTATAAAGAAAATCTCCAATCTTAAATTCATCTTGGAACCTTGATAGTATGATGTATATCATTAACATCAGACATTAACATCAGACAGGATAACTGCCTTTTTAGATGTGTATACACATAAGATCTAGGAGGATTAAATTTCAGAATTATCACATGTAATGTAGCACCATATTGAATTTATTTCGTAATAAGAAGAACTCGATTGTTGGCGACCTCAAATATATCCGCGTCTATCGTGCACATCAACATTTTGCATCCTCAAGACTTTCATCAGTTAAGGCTTCTAGAGATTAAAGCATCTTCCTGCAACAACAGTGGTTTTGGGGCAAAAAAAACATTTGTGCCAGTTACATCGATGCTCTTAAGAGGCAACATCAACCAAAAATTTAAAAATACATCTCATTGTAAACCACTTTGAAACATCATTATTGTATGCCAAAGAACCATACCTGATCCTTTTTGTGGGCAAGAGCCTGGCAAGCTAAACATAATCTTGAATTCATACTTCAATAATCATCATGGCTCCGTGCACTATCTTAACGCTAGAGCATAAACCTGTTTGTATGCACCATACATATTAGAAACATCCAGAACTTAATAACTCAGAAGCAGCTAAGCTAGATTATAGCAAAGGCTAACATCCATTTATTGGCAACTACCTTAAATCGCTTCTGTAGTATAAGGGTCTTAATGCTGCAAATAATTTCTCAGAAGACACGCGAACTTTTACCATACAAACCAACTCCACCGGCCCTTAAGGTAAAAGTATGATAGTATAAGCTAAGATATCCAAGGCCTTACCCTGCAGATTGGGATTGTCGTTACAGGGAAAAACTACATCTCTATCATTTCGTTTTTTTACATTAATTTATACCTGGATTTGTTTGAAGCAGCATGTATTCAATCGGCCCAGGGCTGCATACTAACCGTCATACGCATTTTGACTGTCCCAGACATGATAAATGGCACTCACAGCCAACTCCGACCTGATATCAGAGTGAATCATTTGCCTTCGGCCAAATTTTGTGCCACCAGTAGTCGCAAGAGCCTTTGCAGATTCGAAATTAGAACTTCTACAAATAAACGTAAGATCTACAAAATTTTAGGATTCACCGAGGAGCCCATGGAGAAAGGAGAACGGTGATTTAGGGATGTGGGCGGAGAATAAGATGAGAATGAAGAGACGCGTGAAACAAAAACGGCAAATCAAAAAAAAAAAAAATCAAAAAAATAAAAAAACTCAAAAAACATCAACGGACAAGATCGCGCACAAACTATCCTAAAACGCCATTATTATTATATATAGATAGATAGATAGATTATATATATAGATAATGGTAAACATGTGGCAAAGGGCCTAGCGTGCATCCCCATTTGGCCCTTGTCTCAATTTCTTAGTTTGTGTCAGTTTAGTAAAACTGAGACACAAAGCGATTCCCAAGAAGACAAATAATTGGACAAACAAGGCAAGCTAGAGGACAAAGCCAGCCCGACCCAAGTTAGCTCCAACCCAAGTTTTTCTAAAGTATGCTGGAACTTCCAAGAATTAGGTTCCTTTACCACATACGAGGAAATTAACCGAAGGAAATGAACGTGAAAGGTGATTGCCACATGGCAAATTCAGGCACCCTTAGTCGAGATCCCACTTATGACTATTAAATAGTTGGTTAGTTTCATCATAATCTCAACCTCCTTATTAGTTTAACCAAAATCTCGACCTTTAGTACCCTAAATCTATAATTTTCCAGCACCACATAAGGTTTTTGATTTACGGTTTTGGTTGATGGAACCCCCAACGCATTCTTCTGTAAATTTTGAATGCTGTAAAATCTAACTTGGCAGGAGGTTAGGCCTGGAAATTACAGCTTCATATTTTCTAGTCCAAAGAGCAAGAGGCAGAGTTGTTTGCATCTAGACTAGAGGCATGATAAATATCCTCCACATCAAACATTTTACAAGCACTATGGATCGAAATCCACATGACAACATTGGGCTGATTTGGCATCCCATCAATAAAATCATGAAGCTCATCAAATTGTCCAGTTCGTCCAATATGATCGACCAAGCATCCATAATGCTCTATCGCTGGTGTTATACCAAATGTTTCAGCCATTGAACTAAAACAATAGTAAGCTTCATTCAAATGCCCCACGGAACATAAAATGCACATAAATGTCAACTCATTTGGTCTTATGCCTTCTCCTTGCATTTGTTTAAACAGCTTTAGAACCTCCTTACCTTGTCCATTCTGCAAACATGCTGTGAACAAGGCATTCCATGATACAGTATTTTTCGCTGGTATCTTGATAAAGTATGCCCGCGCTTCATCTAGATTCCCACATTTACCATACATGTCAATTAGAGCATTGCTCACAACAATATCTGATTCAAATCTCATTTCTATGGTATAACTATGGATCATAATGCCCTCAGTTTGAAGTGCCATATTTGCACATGCGTCCAGGACACAAATGACCAAGATCTTGTCTGGCAACAGCAAACCTTGTGTATTCATTCTATGAAATATGCGCAAGCATTCTTCATTACAGCCGTGCTGAGCATATGCTTTTATCATAGCAGTATACAGTACCACATCTTCGTCATGCACGCTCTCAAAGACCATACTTGCAGCCTCAAGTTGTCCACACTTACTATACATGATTATAAGGGCAGCAGTTATTACAGTATCAAAAGCTAATGCATCCAAAATAGCCCACGCATGCACAAATCTACCGACCATTGATGCCTCTAGATTGGCGCAAGCATCCAAAAGACCAATAAATGTAATCTTGTCAGCTGCTACTTTGGGTGGAATCTTTGTAAAAATCTGCAAGACTTCTATATAATGGCTGTTCTCGAGATACGCTGTTATGATCGAGTTCCATGATACTATATCTTGATCTTGCATTTGGTCAAATACCATGCACGCATTCTCTGTACTTCCACACCTACCATATGTATGGACGAGAGCATTGGACAACTTTATGTCTGGAATTATCTTCCTCCTCAGTATTTGACCATGAATATATTTGGCTTCTGCTAAAGAACTTTGGGATGCAATCGAATTTAAAATGCATGAGTATGTAAATAAATTTGGTTGCATTCCCTGTGAAACCATCTCCCTGTATAATTGCACCGATGTCCGCATGTCGCCCTGCTGTGCATGCATAGAGATCATTGTAGTCCATGAGATAATATTTCTTTGGTGCATGGTACCAAATTCTATCCAAACATCCTTTAAACAACAATTTTTCCCATACATATCGATGAGGGCAGTAGTAACAACTATGTCTGACTGTAACTTGTAATGAATAATCAAGGAATGAATCAACTTACCTATTTCTAAGGCCATACAGGCATTGAGGACGACTGTGAAGGTAACCTTGTTAGGCTTTATACCACCAAGGCACATGTCTGATAGGACATGCACAGCGTTCCTGTGATGGCCTTCTTGGGCATGAGCCTGGATTATAGCTGTCCATGAGATGACATTGTAATGCTGCATTTTCTCAAATACTGCCAATGCATCATCTAGACTCCTGCATTTACCATACATATTGATAAGCGCATTTTGCACGGAAAGTTCTGCTTGCAATCCATGTTTGAAAATGGATGCATGAATTAACTTACCAAATCTTAAATCGTCAGGAGACACACAAGCGGAAAGAAGATTTAGGAAGGTAATTCTATCAGGCTTCTCATCTTCCAACAAAAGCTGCCTGAAATAGAGAAAGGCCTCCACCTGCTGGTCATGTTGAGCATATGCTCCAATTAAAATATTCCATGAAACAACATCGGTTTGGGACAACCTGTAAAGTATTTCCATGCAATCCACCAAGCCATGAAATTTTCCATACGTCTTCATGAGTTTATTCCAAAGTACAGTTTCTTGATGAAGCCCATATTTCAGAAAGTAGGCATGACACAATCTCACATCTGCTATAGTCTTTACAACAGCAAGGGAACGCAATAATGAAGGCTTGATCCATGCATTGTCTATGCCATTCTTCTTCTCAATAAGAGAGAAGATAGAACTGACAGAGGTGCAAAAACTTGCCTTCATAATGCGATGAATCTTCCATTTTGCTAAACATAGGAAATGCATCAGTACTCCATATCCTCCTCAAAAGTTCAAAGTCCTTGTTTGGTGTAAGGTTGAGATTCCATTAGCAGCATTTGATGCCTGGCAATTAAGAACGGACCAATAAAAATTGAAATAATTTAGAATTAGCTCTGTTAGAACTGATTCCACTTACGCTGGTACAGATGCAGAGGTGATAAACGGCTCCCTGAAATTTTAGAGGAAAGGAACTACCGGAAACAAGATCTTCGCCGAGTGATAACTTTCCAACAATTCCCAATCTTGATCCCTCTTAGAACAAGCTGCCGTCGCACAGTGGGTAGCCCTTGTGATAGAAAAGTCATACTTCGATAAAGAAAAAGGAACTTCAATGTATGACCACAAATAGAAAAAAATCTACTATGGCGATTCAAAGCTCAACCAATTGTTATCCCAACCTGATTACCGAGAGCAGCAGATCAAATCTTCATCCTTTCAAGCAGGAAGCACGTCGTGGCTTCACTAGTAATCACTACCTAAAGCCTAAAACATGTGAGCACCTAGCAGATCACTGCCTGCTCAACTTTTAGTTTGCATTACATTTAGTAACAAATCTCCAGTTCCTCTTGATGGCTAATTTGCATAATTTTGTGCATTAAATTCTATACAGGATTCTTACCAGGCCTCCCATACCAATGAGTTCCTTTGTGAATATCTCTCATGAATGTATAGGGGAATGGAGGTTGGGCCTCCATTCCGGGTTTCCAGGTGGGGTCCCGCGACCGGCGTTAGCCGGGAGCGGGTCACCTGGAAACCGGAATGGAGGCCCAACCTCCATTCCCCTACAATATAGAAGTTGGGGACGTTTTTTTCCCTCACAGATCTGGCGAAGCTTCAAAAACAGAGCAGGGCTTCTTCTTTAATCCGGCAAAGCAGAGTATGGCTTCAAGATCTGGCGAATCAGAGCAAAACAGAGCAAAAGATCCGGCAAATCAGTGTAGGTTTCAAAATCTGGCAAAACACAGCAAGGCTTCGATCCGGCAAAACACAGCAAGGCTTCAAGATCCGGCAAGATCCGGCAAAGCAGATCAAAGCAGGGCTTCAAAAATGCTCTGGTATGGCGAGCAAAGCAAACAGATTTAAAAAATCAGAAGATTTACGTTTCTTCTTCTATGTTACACCGGGGATCTGTGTAAAGAACAAGCTTCATATGCTCATCTTCGATCTGCATGAAAAACTGACGATCTCTGTGCACTAATCTGCATGAAAAACCGACGATCTCTGTGCTTGGCGGCAGCCCTAAAGATGAACCCTAAAAACAAAATGGAGAACCCTAACCTGCGCAGCCGGTTAGGCGGAATGCATTAACCCAACTGCGATTCCGCAGTATTGGGCTGCGCCACGTGGCGCCACGAAAATGCACGCCAGAGAAAAAAACGGACCCAACTTCTATATTGTAAGTTAATAGGGTATGGTCGCCCCCTACCGCGACTTGCCTGCGTCGGCGGGACCAGGGCTCCCCTGCCAGCACGTTGCAAGGCTCCCAAGTACCGTGCAATGTAGAGATGCCCCGCACGTATGATGGGCCCCGACACCGCGCAGGACATAAGTTACAATCGCGACACGTCACACCCGGCATCGATGGCTATGGCGCATTCGGCAAGGCCTCCCGAACCCATGGCGTGCCCTTTTGCCAGACATAGCACGTTCGGCAAAGCCCGCCCATTTCATCGAGATAGGGGCAATTCAATGCGTTCTACTTCGAATTGGTGGGCGGATCGATCGATCCTTAGAGAGGCCTCTAGGAGATCCGGTATACCTGAGTCTACCATACGTGATTGGCAATATGGTTTGCATTCATCCATGCATAATTTTGCAATATACAGAATGTGCTTCCATGAGCGTATTCAACCAGACCCATGCCCATTTCCACCAACTCGTAGACAATGCAATTTGGACATAATCTAAGCATGGCATGCTATTAATTGCATCTGCAATGAGCATATGTGGCATGCAAGAGGCCATGGAGTTAGTCCCTCTTGTCGTGGCTAGCCCGAATACACATTAAGTTAATTGATAATGTTGGTAAACTTTTTGAAGCCTTACCAATTATGTGGTACTAGATATCAACCTTTTTAATTTGGGATTTTCAGGTATGATAAAAAAACTTTTTGGAATTGTTTTGAAGATGTTTTCCTAAGGTTTTGAAGAGTCTGGACGCCAGAAAAAATTCTCGATTTGCCAAAAATCGAAGAAACTTTTTGTTCTATGATTTTTGGGCTCCCTATCTTTGCGATCTACTGGGATGCAGCTGGCGAGGGGAAATCCATGCCACAGATCGTGCCTATTGACAGCTGGTCATCGTGGTGATATAAGCATGCAAGCCGACCCACGGATGGATTCAAAGCTCCAATTTGCAGGTTACGGTTTGTGTTTTCTTTGTTTGAAAGGAAATCGACACCCTATGTGGATGCTGCTATTGTATAACTCTGTCACGGACGAAGATAAAGATGTCGACGGTAAGGCTATAGCTGATTTTTACTGAGTTGAATTTGTATTCTGAATCTGGTTGCCTTTGTAAATGGATCCTCTGTGGAATCAATTTACCTTAGGGTTTTTCAGCAACTTCGGGCAACCCAAAAATCAAATTTATTTTGAAAATAGAAACCTTTTCATTATATTGATCGAAGCATCGAATTCCGGCACATGGCGCAGCCCTCCCTTGCATCCAGTACGTTTGAGCTAAAAAAATGCAGGATTTGAAGGCCCCTCAGTTCAAATACCAAGGATCGGCCTGGGTGTATGGCAGATGAAGACTGATGAAGCTTACAGTGTTGTGGCTGAGGCCCTTAGGTTAGGGTATCCCCATATTGATACAGCTTGAGGCTATAACAACGAGAAAGGCATTGGTGAGTATATCTCGCGTGATTCCTTTGCTTGCTGTTAAGAAGAACATAATGAACGCTTTCTTCAGGTAGAGTTGTACGTGAAAGTTGCATTCCCAGAGAAGAAATATTTATAACCACCAAACTTAGGAATCCTGATGCCTCTAAGGTTGGAATCCTGGAGGGCTATGAAGGTACTTCTTAAATCAGGTAAAGCAAAGTCAATTGGAGTTAGCAACCATGGCATTCATCACTTAGAAGAGCTTTTTCCTAATTCATTGGTACGGCCATTTGTAAAGCAGGTAGGATATTTAACATAAGCATATATGTTTGTGTTCATGTCATATCTTTATTTCCTACTGTCTTGACGCACAGATAGAAATCCACTCTTTAAATACCAGACCACATTTGGTTAAGTTCTGTCAGAAATATGGAATTATTTTGGAAGCATATTCTCCTCTTACTACAGGGAAGCATCTTGCTAATCCAAATTTCTCAAGGTGAGTCTCCTCTATTCCGCATGACAATTAATGGTTTTGTAGTCCATACTGATATAAGCTATCACAGATTGCAGCAAAATACAATAAGACATTTGCCAAGCTTCTCATAAGCTGGAGTCTACAGAAAAATTATGTTGTTTTGCCCAGGTCTGTGACCCCATCAAGAATAGCAGAAAATTCTCTGTTCGCATTCTTACTCTTAGAGCTTTTCTTTATTCATTGACTTAAAGGCAGCGTCTTATGGAATAAGGTGTTGATCTAT
The DNA here is from genome assembly GCA_021234155.1 of Isoetes taiwanensis. Taxonomy (NCBI): domain Eukaryota; kingdom Viridiplantae; phylum Streptophyta; class Lycopodiopsida; order Isoetales; family Isoetaceae; genus Isoetes; species Isoetes taiwanensis. Next base: position 1,582,708 of record JAJEKV010000099.1, on the reverse strand, counting down.
ATCTTATTCATGCCCCTATGCCTCTAAGGTTGTAATCCTGGAGGGCTATGGAGGTACTCATTGAATCAGGTAAAGCAAAGTTAATTGGAGTTAGCAACCATGGCATTCATCACTTAGAAGAGCTTTTTGCTAATTCATTGGTACGGCCATCTGTAAAGCAAGTAGGATATTTAACATAAGCATATATGTTTGTGTTCATGTCTATCTTTATTTTTTACTGTCTTGATGCACAGGTAGAAATCCACCCTTTAAATACCAGACCACATTTGGTTAAGTTCTGTCAGGAACATGGAATTATTCCGGAAGCATATTCTCCTCTTACTACAGGAAAGCATCTTGCTAATCCAAATTTCCTAAAGGTGAGTCTCCTCTATTCCGCATGACAATTAATGGTTTTGTGGGGTCCATACTTATATAAGCTATCACAGATTGCAGCAGATTACAATAAGACATCTGCCAAGCTTCTCATAAGGTGGAGTCTATAAGGTGGAGTCTATAAGCTATCACAGATTGCAGCAAAATACAATAAGACATCTGCCCAGCTTCTCATAAGGTTGAGTCTACAGAAAAACTATGTTGTTTTGCCCAAGTTTGTGACCCCATCAAGAATAGCAAAAAATTCTCAGGTTGCCTTCTTATCATTAACCTATTATGTCATATTAGTAACAGAGGAATTAACAAGTGCATTTATTCTAATTGTGCCCAAATTTGCAGCATATCATCTCTCTATAGAATTGAGCTATGGCCAGGTGATTCGTTTGGAAATTATAACATATATAAAGCTTGAAGACAGTTTGTTTGAAGACGCTTCTTAGCAAGGTATGTAATTAATAGATGTGTCTAGCTTCTTTACAAAAGCTCTTGCTCCATATATACCTTGCAGGATTATGATCAAGCTAAACACTGTCTTCATATTGCTCATACCACCCTGTTTGGTCCTTCAAGCAGCTATATGCAACCCCTTTTGGTAAACTTTACGGCTACTTTTTGTTTTTGTAGCTTAAGATTTTGTGTTATATAGGCTTTTCCAGTCATATGATTATTTGCCTTATTCTTTCTAGGTTCTATCTTTTCAAGACACGAACTTCGAATAGAAGATTGGTTCACATGGTAAGTTTTCATATTGGAAATTTTGGTGCCACAGGGTAGATCTAGCGGAGAGCTTTCGAGGAGACCAAAGACTGCACATGAGAGAGTTGAGCCTGCAGGTGAAATAATGGTGAGCTCAAGTACAGTGGTGATACAGTTTTTGATAATGAAATATTTGGCCCTGCTGGAAAAATCTAAAGCAATTGATTGATATTGTGCTACTTTGGCTATTGTCTTGATGAAGAAAGCCAGACTAGCGTTTGTACGCTAATTCTATTTCGAAATGTAATAAATGTTCAGAACCTACAAAAACCTGTGATCAGATATATGTAAATGTTCAGAACCTACAAAAACCCGTGATCAAATATATGTATACGTAACTTAAAAAGAAACAAGGTTCTCAACATTGTCAGCTGGTCAAAACCTCTGCCCATGTAATTCATAATGACGCTTGAGATTCCTTTGCCCATCTCCCTAAAATGAAGCTTCAGATTGGTATATATGTCATGTTATTTGCCCCCCTCCATTTTAATTCCTAAATGTTAAAACTAGAAATGGTGCATTGATATAACTAAAGACTTTACCCCATCCACAAATTGCCACATGCTTCAACATGAAACAATAGTTGATTTTTATCTCATTAATGCATACCTTCAACCTTTCAATAGTACAAGTAGTTTAATAAACTTTATGATGATTTCCGTGCTTTATTGTTTAAGAAAGAAGTCTTACATCCCTCTTCCTCCCTATGGTGTATGCATATACTATTTATGGAGCCATTGCTTTTGAAAGGACTTCCAACACCATCGACCATGATGAAGCGCAAATTATGTGATTGCACCGCATTAAGAAACATTTATTTCAAGTTGATGTCTTCTCATTTGACGTGAACCCATTATCCCTAACACCATTGCAAATGATGTAGTACATAATATGTGCCTCTTCTTTATAACCACAAATATCACAAGACTCCAACTCAATACATTCGAAATACACTCTCAAAATAGTTCCAACATCCAAACACACACGTCCACATCGACATCTATATCGCATATATCACTCTCTCTATAACAGGTATTAGCTAATATCATCTTCATATAATAATTTTCAACTTGGAACATCATCATATATTTCAATATCTAGAATAATAATTGAGGGTTTCTTTTTAAAGTTTTGGATGTAATCGTTCATGCACTACCTATTTCGTCCAATCAAATGTAGCGCATTAACTTATATTTGTACGTATGTCCGGCAACGCCGAGCATTCGTTACTAGTTATATAACAATTTATGTTTTTATTTTTGTCATAACTATGGGTCCTCCGTTTATACAGGAAAAAACAAAGTGCTCATATTACCAGCTCACACAACTTTCAGCAACCAATAGTAATTTGATAGTTTGCATTGAACTCTAAAGGATTTCGAAAGGAGAAAAAGAAGAAGAAAAAATTGATTGATTGCGGAGAAAGAATAAGGAGGCATATCCATCATCACGAAGTTTTCTGGAGGTTGAATTTGCTCGTCTTTCACGAGTTTTGAAAGAGGGAATGAACTTTCAAGGGCTTTTTACATTTTTTGAACCACTGGATTGGAAAATAGTAGATCTTATGAAGGGGATAAATATACCCCTCGAGTAGATGATGGTAAATAAAATGGCATGATGTGGTAGTTTAAATGGATAGGCTGGAATTGCAGGAGTTTTTGTAGGGGCGATAGGCCAGCCTGCTAAAACTGATGGTAAAAAGAAATAAATTTGTCCGACCTTGTCATGGGTACAGTAGGCCCAGTAAACCAATTTGTCAATTCTCTCTAACAACTATCTTATAAAGCAATATATGTAGATTCTGAAGGTAATCACCTATTGTCCATTCACATTTGACATGTTTATAAGGTTTTGGTTCCCTCCCATTGTTTCTGCTTGCCCCATAAATAAATCTTTACATTCATTTCTCCAACAATAAATACACTCTCAAACTTAATGGAGATGGTGCACCATGTACCATAGAGCCAACATCATAAGGATTCTAATCTCATTGTAGACAACTATGAGAATACATATGTTAATGCTCGTTAAATGCGTTTACCAATAAGAAACTATTTAGGTTCTAATATGCTCAAACATTGCTCATCAAGTGGGTTTTTAGTCCTCTTTTAATGAATATTTTTGGGGTTGAAAACACCTTAAGAAGATACTTTACCAAGATTTGCAACTCGAATACCAGGATTTCCATCTCTTATAATTTGCAGCTGGAATAACAGGATTAAACCTGCATCAACACTTTGAATCTACCCGTCCATGGGAATCCGCTCACCAATTTTCTTCGCTAGCTCCTTGCCACTGTACATTGCAGCAACAATGATAGAAGAGGACGACATCACCACCAAACCAAATCCAAATCATGTTGCCTTGAAATTGGTAGATGTAACTGCCGCAATGTCTACTGCAATAGTGAATATCAAGGTTTGCAGCTCGAATACCAAGATGTGGATACCTTAAGAAATGGGAATGAGGATTCCTTTATGCCTGTAGCATGCAAAATGGATCCTTTCGACTGATTCCATACAATCTCTTATTTCATAGGATATTCTCTGCAACTCGATTTAGAAAGAACTATAGGAATGGCATATTTTTTTTGCTATAAATCTTCGCCGTAAATTTGAGATATTTTGCAAATATTATTGTTTCCTCACTTTCATCAGGGATTACCCTTCAAACAACCCAAAAAGCAAGTCATTAAAGAGACAAATGCTTTTAAAGTTTAGCAATTTTTTATCTGAAAATTAGATGAGATGGTTGAACTAATGGTTGAACTAGGTTATGGTAGCTCCCTTTTGCACTTAAGGGGCCAATCTACAAATGACACACCAAACTTGCTTTGAATTGGACAAATGTAGCACCATTGGATTCCCCTTGAGAAAAGAATTCAATGGTCTAAATAAAAACGAAAAAGAAACCCCTTATGGTCCATTTTATGAAGCATAAGGATAGGGGGATCCATGAACCCCTTTGTTGGCCCATGATCCCGCCTATGTGGCCAAGAGTGCCAAATATCGTGCGTAGTAGCCACTGTTGTGGCAGCTAGGGATCTATGAATGAGGGAAATAGGCTCCTGCTGCCGCACAAGGCCTCATACGGATCCCCTTCTTGAGCCCAACCCCTCGTGCATGTCCCAAGGTGCCACATGCAGTGGCCCGCTTTCCTCTGACCTTTACTTGTCCCATTATTGAGGGCACGTAATCCTTAATCGTCCCTTAAATATATGTGATAGAATGCTTTTGGCCCTGATTACTCCTAAGCAAGCCCATAATTTTCTTCATATTTGATGAAGTCATTCAATTCACGTACAACACAAGACAGTTGGGGTCATAATCACTTCACGTAAAAATAGGGTGGGCCACTTTCTGCCCTATCCGCCTATGTATGTTTGTCACGTGGCAGGCATTCTTTCCAAGAATCACTGATTCTTAAACTCAAATTTTCAGGAATCACTCATTCTGAAGCATTTTTTTAAGCGTGTATTTCTGCTGTTAAAATTTCTCCATTAGCAGATATTCATCAAACTCATGGATAGATTCACAAAAAGAGATTCACACAGAGAGATTGATAAAATCATAACACTTTTGCATTCATAAAACTACCAGAAAATTACATAGAATCACAAGATAGATCCTTTCTGCTTTCTTATCCAAGCTTCGGAAGTCCAAAAATCCCTGATATTTTTCATATTTCAAGAAACGGAGCTCGAAACAGAGATATCATATTCCAAGAAACAGAACTCGAAACAGAGATATCATATTCCAAGAAACAGAGCTCGAAACTGATATTTTTCATATTCCAAGAAACAGTCCAAAATTCCAAGAAACAGAGCTCGAAGTTGAGATATCAGAAAGAACTGCCGCAGCCGCATGTGCCATAAGTCATATGCTTGCGTTCAAGAGACCTGGCCGCCATACCATAAGCTTGCTTTGTTCCAAGAAACTCGTCCACACCCATAAGCTAGCTCCAAGAACTCATCCACAGCACTAAGAAAGTCGTCCTAGCACTCTAGAAACCCTGTTATGTCAAAAATCAAAACAATAGAGGCCGATCGCCCTAGCCAAGCTCTGTGGCGCCACAGCGACGCCATAGCTGAAGCTCCGCCGGAAGAGAGAGAGAATGAATGAACAGTAGCAAAAAGTGTCCCACCCGTATTTTCACGTTACATCAATGTCCACGTGTCGGGGATTCCTGTATACGGAAAAGACTCGGCTTATATAAGAAAGGGAGCAAGATACATGATGTTCTTGATATTCTGTAAGTGGTTGCTGATATTTTATCTCCGAATTCTCAGAGATGTTATTATTATGTTTATTCTTATGCATGCAGATTAAAGATGGCTGATCGAACGCAATAGAGTCGCCTATCATTCCAAGGCTGATTTATGGCGATGCCCTCTTCTCGTTCCCCTGCTAAGCGCGGGCGAATTCAAAGCAGCTCCGTTGATACTTCCTCTTCCATGCCTTTGGAGCCACCGTTTGTGACATTTCGCAACATTCTCATCACTCTGGACAAAGTGCAGGAGGTCGTATGCTCCACAATTCCAGCAGCCTGGAGTCGCAGATGCCCTCCAATACAACAAATTGAATGAGCAGATTCATCGCGAGCTGAGGGTTCTTTAGAATTTTTTGGTTTTGATAATCATTTTGTTTTAGTAGTTTGGTTGATCAGTTTGCTTTGATCTTGTTTGGTTGCACAATTTATTCTATTTGGTCGATCAGCTTTTGCTAACAATATTATCACAAAATGATACCTTACAACCTTATCAACAAGCTATAAACATTTTTGTTTACATCCACGTGTTTGAAGAGATGTAATTCATCTATTGATATGCCCCTCAACAAAGGTAATGACATACGATACTATACACAATGCAACACAAGTCTAAGCTTGACCAATCAATTCTTAACCCTTATGCCCAACCCTAAACCAATAAGAATTATTTATAATTAATTTGATCAATGACTACCCCTCTTAGTTGTTGCATGTTGCTTTTGTCTCTTCGCGATATCATAGTCCTCATCTGCAATGTTCTCAGTGTCAATTGCATCATGAAATGCAGATGGGGAGTTGGATACTTGGTCAATATCATGTCAACGTTAGGACAGATGCATCAATTTGGAACATAGCATGCCCATAATATCACTAACCTCGGCCATTTCCCGCGATTAAAAATGCAACATCCATGCCTTCGGACTTGGAAATGATGTCCTCCTTGACCCCATCACGATGCCCCTTATGGCTTTGTCAATTGCAAAGACATGGTCAAGTGCAGGATCAGTATTTAGGTCAGCATATACGATCCATCCTTGAGTGTTCAGTTTTCCATACTTGAGTTTCATTTCCTCCATTCTGTTCATTTGTGTCATGTTAGTCCTGTGCCTCCTGGTACAAGACTATTCATGCATACGACGGACCAAGTCAAGGCCAAGGATCCACAGTCAGGCACGGGTCAGTCGTCAAAGGCCCAGCAGAAGACCAAGCAGACCACGCAGACAAAGACCACGCCAGGCGTCAAGAGGAGGCGCTTAGACAAGTGACGGCCCATCACCGCCCGCGTCGGGCCAAGCGTGATTTCGTTGCACTTCAAGAGGCACCGCCAAGATTCTGCAAATCGGGCCTCCTTCCGTGAGTCGGCACCAAATCAGTCCGAGTGTCTATATTGGGCCAAAGGCCATTGTACTATATATATGAGTAGAGCTAGCACATGAGTTTTTAGATGAGTTTTGAGTCTTGTCTCACATCAGTTTTCTCTCGATTGCGAGAGCTCATGTATCTTCATTGACATCAAGGAAGTTGTTCTCATTATTGTCTCAATTGTTCTCTGTTGTTTCTTTTCTCTTTTCTTGTTTCTTTTGGCAAATCCCCGTGACATAGTCCCCGGATTCTCTGTTAGATCCAAGGGTCCTCACGGCAGGGCTGTCTAGGAGTTCCCCAACCCAGACCCCAAACAGCATCGCCATTCCGGGTCTTTCTTTCTTTTCCATCCATCATATGCGCTCGGGGTTTCACTCAAGAACTTTTTGCCAAACGGGCGGCTCGCTGGGCGTCATCAACACGCCAGGGCTGTTGGGATATGTATGACACTGCTTATGACATTGAGGGAGGTCGTATCCGCTCAAGAGCTCAGTCGACACCTCCTACCCCTCGTGCTCATTCTCGACCAGGATCTCCCCCTGTGTGTCGTCATTGTTCACAACCGCAATCTCCACAACATACCCATGTTCAGCCCACGCCTCACTATTTCCAGACTCCTGACAGCACCTATATCAACATTCCTTCAGGCCACACCCCTCTTCAATCACAACCTTATTCACCTCCTGGTGGGATGGGCTACCCTCATGTGTCTTTTGGCCCTACCCACGTTCACGACTTTCAGTCTTCTCCATCTTTTCAGCATGCTCTTCATGTTTACCAAACCACTGATCTCAAGCCTAATGAGGATGGCTCCCAAGGCCCTTCCCCACCAGATGCTCCTTTTGCTGGCCCACAAGTTTTTTCCGTTCCACCCCCTTGCTCTCAGTCTCAGACTGTACCACCTCTTTATGCCTCTGCATATCCTCCATCAAATCCACCTATCTATGCGCCAGTTCCGCCTTCATCGCCCTCTCATAATTTGAAGCTGACTTATCCCACTTTTGGCAACACTAAAGGCAAACCTCTGGATCAAAGTGCTTCGGCACACATGGAGGAATTTGAAGCCTTGGCCATTCTGAATGGTCATGCTCAGCCCTAACTTAAATTTCATATCTTTTCGACCACGCTCAGAGGCGCCCCTCATCAGTGGTTAATGGCCAATAAGAGCCACTGGAAACAAAGTTGGCCAGAAATGAAAACTGCCTTTCTGTCTCATTACGGCACCACGGACGATGACCAATTACTCCTCAAACGACTCAATGACCTTCAGCAAGAGCCCACGGAGTCCGCCAGGGATTTTGCGGACCGTCTTCATATTCTCGTCAGTAAACTCCAGGAGTACCCCACGCAAAGCCAGATCCTCGTCTGGTTTCTGCAGGGCCTTCCTCCTGCCATTCGCCTCATGACAGAATACCTGCGTCCAAAGTCTCTGGAGCAGGCCATTGAATTGGTCAATCATTCGGTCAATGTTTCTTCTCGGGGTGTTCCTCTCCAGGAACTCCCTTTCATGCCCCCCGTCATGGTTCCCCAGAACTCTGTTCAGCCTCAGCAAGCAAATCCACAACGCGCTCACATCTGGTGCACTATTTGTAAATATCAAGGTCATCTGGCAAATGAATGCAACTCCTCCAATGGACCTCCTCATTGTAAAAGATGCAATATGTGCAATCACGCCACGGAAGAATGCACTCGTTCTCATCCTACACCTTTTCGCAATAAAATTGTCTTTCAAGTCCAGACCACGCCCTCAACAACAGTCATATCCGCCTCAGCAATATCCCACTCAACAACAGTCGCAGTATCTACAACCGCAGCAATCTCAGCTGCCACGAGGACAAGGCAACCGTCCTCCCTTTGATCCTTCAAAGGCTCAATGTTATCATTGTCATGAATGGGGTCACACCACCACGGCGTGTCCTCAACTTCCTCAAGTTCAAGTTCAACTTCCAGGTTCAAATCAACCAGCTTACGGCTTATCAACTATGGGTGGCCAACGGTAAACAGGGCCCTCGTCCTGTTTTGAGAAAGCCTCCTCGGCCGCCTCAACAACAGCGACCTCAGCAAGCAGCGTCTACTTCCAATCCTATGGATCAACAAGCTCAGGAAGAGACTTATCAGGCTCTCAACCCTCCCGTCCAGCAGTCAAATTGGATTGGTCATACACGGGCTTCCCGCCCTTTGACCATTATTCCGCATGACACGCAACCTGCTTTTGCAGTGGAAACTGTCCCTCATGACGATGATAAAAAAGTTCACTTCGCGCCTGATCTTGATAAACTCATGCCTCACGTCATGCCTAAAGTGCGACAAAGTATACTAAAACTCATGCAAGCTGCGGAAGGTCGCACCTTGGCAAATGTTCACGCCACCACTCGCGTTCAGCAGCGTCAAGGCGAGCCGTCATCATCCACTGGTGCCCGCTCTCAGACGTACCCAAATATTGCTGTTGAGGTAGAGCTTCTCCAAGAAGTCTCAACTTCTTTACCACAGACTCCCGCTCCACTGGACCCTGCGGACCCCTTTTCTCATGTTCCTTTGGAACTTCAGGAAGAACTCGCCAAGATCAAGATTCCTTTGAGCCTGGCCACCATTTTGAAACTCTGTCCGGCTCTCAAAGATCAGTTACCTCTTCCTACGGTTCTGGTTGGAGCTGTTGCAACTTCAACACCCATGGTGCATGCCACGGTGGGCAATCAGCACATCAATCATGTCCAAATTGATGGTGGTAGTGCTGTCAATCTCATTACTGATAAACTCAGGAAGCAATTGGGCATCAAACAATTATACCGTGCCCCTTATGACATCAAGTTAGCAAATGGCCATATCACGCGTCCTCAAGGTGTCACTCCTCTTCTCCACATCAGCATTGGTGATCTCAAATTCCCTTGGAATTTGGTGTTTGGAAAGCTGGAGAAGATCCTGGTGACTATGAAATGCTGGTTGGAAGACATTTTCCCCGACAGGCAAAGAGTATTCATTACTGGGCCACGGACCAACTTATTATCACCGATGGCCATCTCAATGCCACAATGGATCTGGAAACTGGCCAATTGATCTCTGTTGAGAATGCTGAACCTTCCATCTCAGACACTGACTCTGAAGAAGCCCAAAATATTTATCATGTTCAAGCTCCTCCAGCAGGTCTACCTCTCTCCTCTTACCCTGAGTATGCAGATCCTTGGGGTGACATGACGCTCGATCAGGACCAGGCTGTGGCGGCTCTCTTGGACCCTTACCTGGCTTCCTGCAATCGCATTCAACGTCTTGATCATTTTTCTGATCCACTTCCTTCCTCGGAGACCGTTGATGTTCATGCCGTCATGAAGCAACCCTTGCTTGATGACGCCAGCTGAAATCTTTTTTTCTTCACCACGCAAAATGCCGCTCCTCCCCGCCATGCTTCAGCCTCCTCGCTCATCAGGTTCAGGACACGGAGGTTGTTCCTCATATTCAAACTCCCGAAGTGGACATTGTGGACATTGGTAACAATCAACCAGTCCGCTTAGCTGCTAATCTTTCGACTACCTATAAAGCACGCGCTGTGACGCTGTTCAGGGAATTCAAACATATTTTTGCTTGGAGCTACAAAGACCTTCGGGGTATCAAAAAAGAATTGGGGGAACTCACCATTCCTACTAAATCTGATGCACACCCAATCTAGCAACGACAGTATCGGCTCAACCCAAATTACCATGACCGTGTCAAGGCTGAAATTGACAAACTCTTGGCTACAGGCCTGATTTATGAGGTCAAACATTCCGAATGGGTGAGCCCCATTGTCATTGCTCTCAAACACAATGGTAAGATCCGCGTTTGCGTGGACTACCGAAAACTCAATCAAGCCATGGAGCGTGATCATTTTCCGCTTCCCTTCACTGACCAGGTTCTTGAAGAAGTTGCTGGTCATGAGATGTACTCTTTCATGTATGGTTAATTTCTATCAAGCAAGAAGATCAACTCAAAACTACCTTCACCACCCCGTGGGGCACTTTTGCCTACAAGGTGGTCCCTTTTGGTTTGTCAAACTCTCCTTCAACCTTTCAACAAGATCATGCTCTCCTGCTTTTCAAGACTTTATGAAGAATAAACCTTTTCTTCAGATCTTTCAAGATGATTTTTCAGCCTACAGCTCCATGGATGATCACTTGGAAAAATTGGAACTTGTCTTTCAAAAATGTGATGAATCTGGCATAAGTCTCAATCCTGAGAAGTGTACTTTTTGTGTCACCTCCGGTGTTTTGTTGGGACATATGGTCAGTCGAGAAGGCATCACCACGGATCCCGCTAAAATTAGTTGTGTCCTGAAAGCTCAAGCACCATCTAATATCAAAGAGACACGCTCTTTCCTGGGTAAGGTAAATTACCATTCCACCTTCATTCCTGGACTTGCAGCTCTGACCCCATTCATAAACTCACGGGTGATGAATCCACTTGGGCTTGGAACTCCCAAGCGGAAGCTGCTTTTCAGAAGTTGAAGCTGTTACTTACTCAGGCCCCGGTCCTTGTTCCTCCTCAATGGGACAAGCCTTTCCATGTTCATGTTGATGTCTCTGCCTTTGCCATTGGTGCTGTTCTCTCTCAGGCCTATGATGAAACCACGGATAAACCAATCCGCTATGCCACCGAAACTAAATCTGGCCCAACAACTACTCTGCCACGAAACGCGAAGCTTTGGGCTTAGTCTTCTGTGTCCAACGTTTCAGACATTATCTGTTGGGTAGCCAGATTAAGTTCTTTGTTGACCATTAAGCTCTTCTTTATTTGATCAACAAAGCCACGCCCACGGGTAGAATTGCTCGTTGGGTCCTTCTTCGCAAGAGTTAAAACCCCCTTCAAATTGTTCATAAAGCGTGCAAATCTCATGTGGTGCCCGATTATCTTTCACGCATCCATCACGGACGATCCCTCCACGGGTGTTTTGGACGCCTTTCAGACGCTCAATTGTTCCTGGTCACGGCCACGCCACATTGGTTTCATAACTTTCAGCAATATCTTCTCACTGGTGCTCTTCCTCCCGCCGATCCGACGCTCTCTCCAGAAAAGCTTCGCTCCCGCCACCGTCAGTTTCTCAGAGAGGTCCGTGACTATACCATGGTTGCAGGCCATTTGTACAAACGCGGCAAAGACATGGTCCTCCGTCGTCGTGTCCTCCCTCATGAGGTGCCCGATATTGTTCGACAAGCCCACGATGGGCTTGGTGGTGGTCATTTTAGTGGTGACGCCACGGCACGCAAAATACTTCTAGCAGGATACTTCTGGCCCACGCTCTTCAAAGATGCCCACGCTTATGCTCGCACGTGTGACGTATGTCAGCGTGTGGGAAAGTCCACGGCCCGTGACGCTCTTCCATTGACGCCGGTCGCCACGCCACATCCCTTCAGCAAATGGGGCATGGATTTATTGGGACCCATGGACCCACCGGCGCGGCACACCCGTGCCCGCTATATTCTGGTCATCACGGATTATGCTACCAAATGGGCGAAAGCTTGTGCACTTCTAGACAACACTGCTGCCAGCACAGCCAAGGTTCTCTACACGCACATCATCACGCATTTTGGTTGTCCCACGGAACTTGTTAGTGATCGTGGCGTGTTTTTTGTCAATCATATCATCAAGGAGTTGACGGATTATCTTCACATCCAGCACCGGAAGAGTACACCTTACTATCCTCAAGGCAATGGCTTGGCTGAAAGTACCAACAAAACCCTCATCACAGTTCTCAAGAAAATTTGTGACGCTTCTCGCACAGATTGGCAAGATAAATTGCCTACTGTTCTTTGGGCTTACAACACTAGTTTCAAAATAGCTACTGGTCACACTCCTTTCAAACTGGTTTATGGTCAAGAAGCTCTCATGCCTTTTGAATATATTCTTCCAACTCTCCGTTTTCAACTTGCTACAGCCCATAATCCACCTGCTGCACTCAAGGAACGGGTTTATCAATTGGAACAGTTGGATGAACTTAGGCGCGATCGTGTTCTTCATGGACAACAGTTGCAAAAATCTTTGCATGACAAACGTCTTAAGACAAAAACATTCAAAGAAGGTGATTTGGTTCTTCTTTATGATTCTCGTTACAAAAATTTTCCGGGCAAGTTAAAGTTCAGATGGCTTGGTCCGTATCAAATCATTCAAGTTGTGCAACCCAGTGTTTTCAAGCTGGCCGAACTAGATGGCACTCCATTATCTACACTGGTTAATGGCTTTCGTCTCAAACAATTTCATGCAACAAATACAGACAGTCATCCACCAGATGCAGCACAAGAAATTGAATCCCCAGATAGTGACTAAAGACGCATATTTATATTATAGAGGCAAATTTTTACAAAATGAGGGCGGAGCCCATTTATTTCCGCTATGAGCAGAGCTCTATGGGCAGTGCCCTATTTACAAAATCCTAAGGAGAAAAACCCTCTACTCCGGGTTTGGAGAAGAGGTGATGCTGAGGATATGATACCAGTTCTGCTCCGGGTCCCAGCGAAGGTGAATGACCACCTCCATCCCGTTGGTGTGGGGATCGGGATGCTCAGCCATCCCTGCACACCACCCATCCATGGGAATGCCACGGTTGTGGCACCTCCACAGGTCCAGGCAGTCCATCTTGCATGTTATCCACTCCAGGCAGTTCGACGGCATGGTGCACTTGTCGTGGAGTCCTGCAGCAGACATACTGAGCGCCATCAGGTGTCTCAGCTTCACCCACCGTTTGTCTTATATAGCCAACCGCGGACCTCTCTGTCGACGTGGACCACTAAGAAATTTTGCCAACGTGGTTGCAATGCACGGCTGTTTCTAAATGGGGAATCTTTTCTCCCGCCGCATATCTAGCCATGGTACCTTCTGACACCTTCGTTTTAATGATATCCCCCTTCGAGTTGCCAGCATTAAATGACATTCCTTCTTTTCACGCCCGTCGAACATTAATAGGTGTCCTTTTGCCAACTGTCACATCAGATCATTCTCTTCAGTCTCATCGCCACCGTTCACTGCTTCTCCCTTTACCGTTTGGGGACTTAGCCAAAATTTTGCCTCTCAATCGCCTCCTTCGCATCCGTCGCCACCTGGCATCATCAACGGTTGTCTGTTCATCCTCATCATGCCCCTTCGCAAACACTTGTGCGCCCTAAAACCTTTCCGCCCTCCGCTCTCCGCCTTCTCAAGACAGTTCTTCTCTGACGCTCTTTGCCATGGCTACTGCACCCAAATTTCCTACACTTCAAGCTTCAGCTCCAAGGGATTCGGCTCTTTTCGAGTCTGTGTCTTTCTCGACACCCACCTTTCGTGACGCCCTCGTTGGCCCCAGTCGAGAAGTCACGGAACGCTAGAAGCTTTACGAATTCTCGCAAATGGACCTCCCGGCCCCAAATCCGGAACAATTGAAGCAGTTCATCGCACGACACATCATCAACAGCCCGAACGGATATGCTACTGTGGTCGATGGCACCACCATCTTGCTTACTCAGCCCCTGATTTCTGAGGTATTCTGTATTCCTTTGCAAACACCTTCTTTATCTTGGGCTGCCTTACAGGACATAGATGTCACTCAGTTCGGCGCACCTTCTTATCAAGCCAACATGCATCGCCTCGCTAATATTGCAAAGACCCATGACACTTTCGTTTTCTGTGGCGCAAATTGCTTGGGTATTCTATCAAAAACACCCATATCAATAAGCCGTTCTATAATATGGTGATCACAGCCATCTACTCCACTCACCATATTGATTGGCCACAGCTATTGTTCTACCGTCTCCTTCATGAAGTAGACCGCATTAGGGCTGCTCCCTCCTCTGTCTTTGAAGCCTCTGTGGGTGGCCATCTTCAAGCCCTCATCCGTCATTATCTTCCTGTTCCTGTGTCCGTTTCAAATTCTCATGCCTCCACTCAACAGTCTTTTCATTCACTTCCTCAAAACCAACAGGCTGGCACTTCACGCCCTTCTTCTTCTGGTCATGTCCAACATAATGCCACGCATGTCACTGTCTCCTCTTTTTCCACAGAAACAAGGCCCCCCAGTTCTCATCATGTCTCTCAAACGTCACAAACAAGGCAACCGCAGACCCCTGCACCTCCCCATCCTCGCCAGCTTCTGTATCAATACCAGCAGGATGTTCAAGCTGCTATACTCAAGTTCCAGGAATCCCAGGAAGTCCTCATGAATGATGTTCACGCGTCCCTGGAAGGCTCGGATGCGGTTCAAAGAGACCTTCAAGCTGCTAACACGCAAATTCACACTCTGGAGGACAAGCTTCAAGAAAAGCACGAGGCTCTTTTACAGGCCCGTGAGGATCTAAAGAATGCCCACGATCGAGCGATGCGCTGGCGATCAGGGGCTCAATTGCAAACCACCATTCAGGAATTGTTGGAGCAGGTCAAGACACGGGAGACTCTCTTGGTTGACAAAGATAAAGACATTGCTAAGCTTGACACGCTGTATACAGAGCTTTCTCAGCATTACACCACTCAAGCCCATGACCTTACGGCGCGTGACGCTCAAATCGCCTTTTTAGAAGCTCAGCTCTCCACGCTGGCCAGTCAACTCACGCCTCTTCAGGAACAACTCACGGAGGCCAAAAAGCAAAAGATACTTGATGATGCAGAGATTGCAAAGCTTCGACTCCATACTCCTGGGCAATCCTCTTCACATGCCACGCTTCCTCAGAAACGGGTCCGTGATCAGTCGCGTCTTCTGTTAGAAAAGGAAAACCGGATCCGCGGTCTTGAAAATCAGCTCCATCAAGCTGTCCAATCTGCCGAAGAGGCCCAAACTAAACAAGAGGGCTACCTTAATATTGCTCTCCACCAGTCTGTGGATTTCGCTATTCCTTCCAGTTACCTAGATTATGTGGTTGCCCGACGCCACCTCTTTCTTTTCAAGTGGTATGCGGCAAATGGTCAGGTTGATACCCACATGTGCACCGAGGATTTTCTCGGTTGGGCAGACCTCTCGCTTGAAGACAAAGGCTTACTCGGCCCTCTTAGTCTTGACCTCATTCACCGTGAAGACCCTGATTTAATCACCTTCAGGGATTGTTTAGCCCGGGCGTGCATCATTCATGACTTCTATCCGGGTGACACACGGGACAAATTTCGTGATGGGCCACATCGTAACTTTCGTATTACTCCTGGCTCACCGGGTTGTTATTGGACAACAACCGTATCTTAGCGATCATGATCGGACTCACACTCTTCATCGGAGTACATGCTCAGCTTGCTTCAAGATTTACCTCTCCGGCAAAGGCTGGCTTAAAACGGAGAAGGTGAGAAAGAATCTTGGGCATCCCGAGGGATCTTCCGTCGCCCAAGTTTATATGCGACATTTGGCGTGGCTACAATCAATTGCGTGCCCATACGGATAGCAAGACAATACCCACGAGATGGGATAGTCCGCTTGCTCATACTCGACTCTCTACTTCCGAGTGGGATCGGTGGTGCAAAAGCTCTTGATCCGACCTTGTATGCATTCAGGGAGCGGGCTCGGCAGCCCTCGCCCACGGGCATGGCTCACTCTCCGGTATGCTTCATTGGGTGTCCTCCATGCCCCAGATTTTTAACCTCCGACTGGCGTCTTCCCTTTTGGACCAAGGTCCTAGATGGCCACTGGCCCGGGTCGACTCCAAATCTCGACCAGATCTCCGTTGGGATCCCCGTTTTGTCCGACGCTCCAATTGGGAGGATGGTGCCACTTTGGACACTACTGCAAATTGGATCTATATTGCTAATGAGCGTGGTTGGCAACGGCCTGTGGATGCTCTTCATGGCCTTGACACCTTCTTGCGTGAATACCGCCACCTCACCGAACCCTTGAGTTCCGCAAACAAAGCGTGCTTACGTGCTGCCCTCGGTGCATTACGGTAGCTCCTTAAATCGTAGCGTCCCATCTTTTCTTGCAACCCGAATGCGGCGTCGGTGCCCTAATCTCCACCGCCTACTCATGGAGTGCCGGTTAGTTCATTCTGAAGCCCATCTTGCCCTTGAAGACATGGTGCGCTCTAAATTCCCTCATTGATGATCCAGCCCTTGGGCTCTTCAACACTCTGGCAGCTTCAAACACGCCAGGGACCCTCATTGGCACTTACCATAATGGCGCCCCCTCACTCCCGTGGGGATCACTCAAAATGCTGGTTTCCCGCCATCACGAAACACTTCCTCCTTTTCTTCACTCGAGGTGTGCTTTGGTGGGGAGTGTTAGTCATGCCTCACGGTACATGACTATTCATGCATCTGACGGACCAAGTCAAGGCCAAGGGATCCACCGGGCGGGTCGAATTCGTCAAAGGCCCAACAGAAGACCAAGCGGACCACACGCAGACAAAGACCCACGCCAGCGCCAAGAGGAGGCGCTCCGGACAAGTGGCGCCCCGCCACCGCCGCGTCGGTGTCGTGATTTCGTGCACTTCAAGAGGCACCGCCCGGCATTCCTGCAAATCAGGCCTCCCTTCCGAGAGCCGGCACCGGGGAATCGGTCCCGAGTGTCTATATTGGGCCAAAGGCCATTGTACTATATATATGAGTAGAGCTAGCACATGAGTTTTAGATGAGTTTTGAGTCTTGTCTCACATCGGTTTTCTCTCGATTGCGAGCTCATATATCTTCATTGACATCGAGGAAGTTGTTCTCATTATTGTCTCAATTGTTCTCTGTTGTTTCTTTTCTCTTTTCTTGTTTCTTTTGCAAATCCCGCGTGACATAGTCCCCGGATTCTCCTGTTAGATCCAAGGGTCCTCACAGAGGGCTGTCTTACAGGAGTTCCCGAACCCAGACCCCAAACATGTCATCCTCAAAAAGCATATTCACTTGCCCCCCAAGCCTAATATTGCATGTCAAGTCCCATGCAATATTGGCAACTCTATTTGAGATAGGTCTTACTAGGGGTATATGACCATCTATGGTCATATAGAGATTGACTGTATATGGCACAAACTCTCCTTCATTTGCAGCATCACTGGAAAGAGCATCATGCCTCATAGGGCTCTTCCCATTCATAATCCTCCTCCTATTCATAACCTCCAACCTCCTTCTCTTGGCCTTTGGATTGGTAGTTCTTTGGCTAGATACTCTTGAATGACTCTGAAGGTACATGAACTCTCTAAATTTCTCAGTTCTCAGCTCAAGTTATATGTCAACCCTTCTCCTATCCTCCCTTTCCTCTCCTTGGCTTGTGCCCCCTTCTTGTCCTCCTCTTATTGCCCTCTTCTTGGCAGCCTCCACCTTCCTTGCTTCCATTCTCTCACTCTTTAATCTCTCAGTCTCAACCCCCATGGCTTTCTCTAGTTAAGCTTTTCACAAAAGGTAATAGAGCTGATGTGTCCGTCCAGTCATGTCAGGACCTTTACTTCTCCTCTTATGATAGATTTGATAATTGAGTTTTTGTGGTAGCCGAGGACTGATGCTGAACTTCAATTATACCTGGAAAGAAACCATCATCATGTGGATGTGCTGTTGTAGATGACGAGTTCACTTCATCCACAAACAAGACTGGCCATGTGCTGCCATTCTTTGTACCTATCATATTATGTGGAATATTGTTGTATAGGTTGAAGACCTCGTACTCATGTTGTCCACCTCAACATCTTGGATATTGCAAATCAAGTTCTCATCCTCACCTTCATAAGGATTGTGTCATCGTCACTCCTCTCATCTATAACAGTGTTGCGTGACTAGAGTTACATTGCTGGTCATGAATCTGTATTATTGCACTTTCAGGTGAAGCTCCCTTGACCTTGGTGCTACCAAAGGGGTAGACCTATGTGGCCTGGACCCTATCATTATGTCGTTAGATGTTAACCCTGCTTGTATTGAGTTAGAGATAATTTCAGTTGTCCTCTCTCTGAGGTCCTTGCTAGCACCTCATGACCATGTATTCACCTCTATATCTTTTACAAGCTACCTTGAATGGGGCAAAGCATGCAACATCCAAGGGCTGCTTCTTGTGAGAGGTGTGAGCTGGGAGAAAGGTAAAGTGACTGCTAATGTCTTTTGCTCCTAATATTAGATTCAATTCAACCTAGCTGCTATGACCATCTAAGAAGATTAAATGTGGCCTTTCTGAATAAACATCTCCAGCATGCATTCTTGTTTGAAAGTGTCAACCAAGACTTGAAAAGCTCAATGGTCATCCATGCATTTGGTTGTACTACTTGAACAACCTCATCTTCACAATTGCTTATGTAATCAGATTTCATTCTCTTACACTTGAAGATGTAGAAGTCTAGGAACCCATATCCGTCTACGCTAACACATACCAAAATTGTGACCCATTCCCTTGAGTTCATCACAACCTCATTTGCATTTCGTGTCCTACGACCCCTTACTGTACCTTTTTGTATCTCAATTTTGTCTGCATTTCAAATCTTCAAAGGGGAAAAGTTAAACTCATGATAGATTGACTTGAGACCAGTATAAGACATGTCTAGGTTGTTGGCTAAGACCCATGCTCTTTTCAAAATCTATGCACTTCCCAATGTGATGGTTGGATGGCGCTGCTTGAAGAGCTTCCAGCACTAACACTGGAAATGCCCCCATTGCAGGCCATTTGGGCAGCCCTTTCCATGATTGCACTTACCATAGACCATGTTCCCGTGTTTGCCTAGTCAATGGCCCATGTAACCAGCTCTTCCTCTTCCTCCAGAGTTAAGACATGGGATCTTTCTTTATTTATGGGCAACTCTACCATATTGTCAATCCCTTATAGTGGACTCAGAAATTCTAGACCTCCTATATGCCTCTCTATTGAAATACCATACTCACTTACCACTTCTAAGATGTCTAGCATCTGTTGTTTAGTCCAATAGCCTCTCTTTGGTGAAGGAGTGCATGGCTATAGTTTTCTCGGGTTTTTGCTCGTCCTCCTTTTCCTTACCCTCTTTGCCTAACCTCTTGGTGCTAGCAAGAGCTCCGATTGGTTTGCATTTCCAAAGTGCCCTTTTGATCTAGTTTGCATCATGAAAATTACCAGAAGTCAATTTCGACTTGGTTTGTTGTTGGTCTAGTATTACAGAAGAGATGGTAAATTCAAATCAATTAGATCAGTCCTCCCACTCCATTTGAACAAAAGCGAATTGATTTGCTCGTTAAATGGATAGTTCTCGCATTGAATATGCTCAAATTCGAAAAATTGGGTGGGCTTTCCGATATATGGGAACTCCACCTCGATGCAGATGAAGTCATGGTCGATCGTGGTGCATATGTGGCAGTGAGAAGTGACATTCCATGCAATATTACAGGTGGGTGGATGGGGCTGTCAGGGACTAGTCACACAGCAACATGAGTAAGTCCTAGATATCCTAGATGGAAAGAACTTTCTGGATATGGAGATGCTTCCAATATTCTCTCAAACCAAGAGAGTTTCCCAGCTTAAATTTCGTAAGAGTTTCTGCCAAAAATAGGATCAATCAGAATGTTGAAGTGGTTTAGGTCCATTAATGATAAATTTAAGCAATTTGATCCATAGATTGATTTTAGTAAGGGAAATGATTTTGTTCTTAGCTCTTCATCTGCAATCTTGGTTATTGGCGATTTAACTAAACTAAATCATTCTTTCAGGAAGGGAATTCTATATTTATAACGGGTAAAGAAGTAGCCAATTTTTGGCTTTCCAGAAGTTATTTTGCTCAAACGCAGAAGCAAGTATATTATTTTGTTTGAGAACAATGTTATGTTTCTTTTGTTCGCAACGAGGGGCAAGAGATTCATTTTCAGTAGACAGAAGTCAAAAGAGAGAGATCACCCAATCAAGGACCCTGTAGATGATATGTCATGGGTAAGGTTACTGATGTGCATGTTTTGAGAGTTACAACAGGCTTGACCTCACAGTTAGGAGTCCCTGAGTTCTCACTTGCCAATCCTTTGGGTTTGTTACCCATAACATCTCATCCATTTCATCTACATCTGTTGATGTGAATCTCAGCCTTTGGGAAGGTATCCAGCCTGTTGAGGGCTCTGCACTAGCATCAGCATCTCAGACCAGCATATCTCTTTGTCATGCCACTCTTTTTCCATACTCCTAATACTCTCCCAATGCCACCATCTCCTTTCACACTGCAAGGCATACCACCATCACCTGTTCTTTCTTCTTTCCATTTCAAACCCCCTACACTTTCAATTTTTCAATAGTGCTACCACCCCCTTTTGTGTTGCCACATGTGACACCATCATCCACGCGACAATGTGCTCTTGCATTATCTAGCTTCTACTTCTTCAATCGATATCCATACAATACACTTCTTGTATTCCATTAGTCCGATCACCACGTGCATGCCGCCATGTGGTTCACATCATTTCTGCCACTGTCTATTGGCATCTTGTCTGTTCCATGTACCCTTCCTCCATCACCACACACTCTATTCATTGCATTACCTACCCCACTCTTCACTTGAATTGTGCAACATTGCGGGTATGCTGAAACGTGACAACATAATTCTTGAGAGTATGGGGTTCATCATCTAGGCGTTCTAGTCTAGTGGATGATGCAGTGAGTCCTTCTCCTATGCCTCAAGTTTTCCATGACTTGGATGCACCCATTCCTTCCATGGGTTCCATGCTTGACACCCTTGAGTCGCAGCAAAGTTTATACACGAGCTTCTGTCAGGCACAGAGAGTTAGAGCGGCTCCAATTCAACTACTGAATATTTTCCATAGTGACAGAGGGGAAGGTGTCCTTGAGTCCAAAAAATAGGGAGAAGGTTGGGCCGGATATCCAAGTAGTGGTGGCCACACTAGAATAGTTTGCAAGGATATAGGGAGTATGTCGCTTCATTAAGTAAGCTAGACAGTTAGCAATACTAGAGATTTTTCTAGTAAGCAGAAGATTCCTTATGATGATTATCTTTGTACAAGATTTTGAAATATTTTAGCATCCAACTTAAGAATGGACAAAATAGAGATAATAATCGATTTGTTGAGCCAACTTTTAACTCCCTCTAAGGAAGGACAAATAAGATGAAAGTGAATAAGAATGCCACTGTTAGTGTAAACTTCAGCAGCCCTTTCCTCAATAGCAAATAAATCAACCATGGAGCCCTTCATATTATTTATATCATTTTTTTAACAGGGTTCCCACCATCATACATGCAAGAATTCAATAAAGCATTCTTAAAAGAGAGAGTACACCCGATTTTGTCATATTTAACCATCATTGGAACCTTGGAGTGCAATCTAGAGTCTGAGATTTTTTGTGCATGTTATGTCCAAGTTCAAGCCTAACACCTTGGCACAGTTTGAACATGGTCAGTTTTTTGCTTCATGAGGGTTGAAATATCCATTTAAGTCATTGATAATGCACATTTTGGTGGGCTCTAGTTTTTGAACAATGGTTTCATGGTTAACAACATCTTTGAGTTCTTTGGCAGCTTTGAGTGAGATAGTGTCTTTAAAGTTTGCCTTAAACTTCACAATCTTCTGGTCATCTGCACGTTCCCAAACTTGAACCAATCGAAAGGAGACTTTAGATTTTCACTCCATGAGTTCAAGATCCTCTGCCATATTCTAAGTCGGATAACCCAAGGATTGGATTGCAAAATCAGAAGTCTATAAAAAAAATTGTGATTTCTATGAGTGATTTCAAGAAAACTAGAAGCATTCACTTTGTGAATCAAATTACATCCTTCTAGGCAACAGAACAAAACACACAGAAAAGTACCTATCGATTTCCTCACAAAATCTAAGGAAACCTATTGTAGCTCTTCCCCTAATTGCTGAAAAAATCCAAACTCTAATGATCAATTGTAGCTCCAGTACAATCCCAGCAAGCAAGCTTTGGAGAATGCAGAGGTCAGATTCTCTGCCTCATCCATCAAGCTTGGCTCTTGAATCAAGGCACCAGCAAGAGCATCAATACATGCGCATTGTCACCATTTTCTCATAATTAACAAGCTTTCGCCCCTGTGACAGAAATCTCAGACTGACTACCATTTCCTTCTTCAAGAGAGAGTTATGTGGCAAAAACATAAAAACAGCCTCCATTTGCGAGTCAAAGTACATAGCCTTTATGCAGTAGTGCATTTAAAGAAATTGAATTGAATTGATTGTTAACATCCATGAAGGTCAAAGATCTATGGAATCCAATACAATACAAGCTGATAAGGATTGCAAAATTTATAGTATTTGAAGATCGTATAGCAATATCAAATAAAAGAATAGCCGAAGAACAAGAGATGGTTGGCAATCAAAATCGAGTAGTTAAGATAATATCTTAGCAAATTAATATGAGCATACAGCTTGACCACCCAACCAGATCCAGACTAGGGGAAATCTACAAAAACTAGCTTAGGCTTAGGTTTCGGCTTTATGGATTGATAACCACTATTTCACCGTAGTCTATGATCAAAGGATTAACAATTGGCTTAGAGAAAATTATGAGTAGGAGATCGGAATCAAACCCCGGCTATGACCAAGAAACATTGTTAAGGAATTGAAGAAGCATAAAAAATTATTAACACAACAAAACACTAACTTCAAATAGTTTAACATTTTATATGCCAACTCTTTAATTGGGATGTGGATAGTAATGGTCGTGGGTAGTAATCGTTGTTTATTAGTAATGCTTACTATCATGCATATATAATATGAATAAGTTTGTGTATATCAATTAGAATGACGCATGAGTAGGATCCTTAACAAATGCGCATCAGGTTTACGTGAACATTTAACTAAAAACTAGCTAGTGGACAATTTGAAGGAATCAAAATTTATAGTGCTCCATCGTGGCTTAACATTTCAGTCCAGAATATGAAATAAATGGGCGCATATATCTGTTCTAATAATGGTGGTGTGCTTAATAAAGAAGAGGAGGAAGGGGAGGATTGTACAACAGAGAGGTAGAATGTCATTGACATTTGACAACTTACCTTCTGGGAGGTAAATGGTGGAACCTTTTCAAAAATCTATGCACTTTCTTGGATTGAGACAGAGAAACGTGGTTGGAAACCAAGCCAAATGTAAGTTGTTTTACGGTAAGGAGAATGCATTAATATATCACATGACATTCTTTACTTTTATTTTTTAAATGTCTAAGTGCTAAACATGTTTTGCCGCCATTCCACTTTAACAATGCCATTTAATTAGTATTTCTCATTTGAAGATAATTAGAGTTGTTTGTGCATTTTCAAACATAGTTCCTAGCATCTAAGAGTGGGCACAATGGATTTGCACAGTTTAATACTTGGTGGCAGTTGCACAGGATTGGAAAAACTTCTAGAAATTTGGAAAGCATCTGACCCAAATAAACTAGAAAACGCATTGCCAGAACATGATTTAGGATTCAATCCTTTGCATTTGGCTTGTTCAATTGGCAATGCAGAGATAGTCGAACTGTTGATAGCAAGATACTGTGCTAATGTGCATGCTCCAACTCAATGCAAGAGGAGCATACCATTACACATAGCAGCAGAATATGGAAGGGGGGCAGTGGTCTCAAAGCTTCTAGAACTTGGTGCCCAATCAGATATAGAAGCAAAGGACCACAAGCATGACACAGTCTTCCACATGGCTGCTTTGAATGGCAATGTTAACATTTTAAGGCAGCTATATGAGAGGAACCGTAAGTTAGATCTGCCAAACAAATACAAGCAAACCCCCTTGTGCTATGCTGCAAGAAGGGGAAATATTGATGCAGTGAAGTTCTTTCTACAAAAGGGGGCAAATATTACAAGCTCTGATGATTTGGGATTAACTCCTTTTCATTCATCAGTCAAATGTGGATCTATTTCTGTTATGGAATTATTAAAGCCCCAAAACATTAGTGAGAAACGCGGAAGGGGATTCAATGCATTACACCAGGCTTCATTGAATGGAGATATCCATGCAATAAAATGGTCCTTAGCTAGGGAAGGAGCTATAGAAGAGAGGGATAATGCCCGGGAGGAAACCGCGCTACATCTAGCAGCAAGAAAATGGAATTGCAAAGTTGCCAAAATTTTGGTGGAAGCGGGGGCAGATATTTGTGCCCGCAACAAAGATGGTGATAGTCCTTTAAATTTGGCTGATAAGATGCATCATGCTGAGTTTATCATGAAGTATTGCGAAGTTTCATTATTATGGAGCATATCAATCCAGTTGCACCTCATAATAATGGTTAAATTCCTCACCATTATGCAGCAGCCTATGGGACAAGCAATGACGTTGAGTTGGTGATCAATATAATAAAAGGAATGCTTCAGATTTGCCATCCATTCTGAATAAGAAGGACAAAAAGGGTAGAAATGCAATGCATTGGGCTGCAGAGAAAGGAAATCACGATGCTATACAAATCCTTCATCTTCACAAGGTGGATATGTTGGCTATAGACAATAGGAGACTCACACATTTGTCATGTGCTCTGGTGAATGGGCATGTCCATTTTGCAAGGAAGCTGATCAAAGAGTTGGGAGATGTGGTTTTTGAAGCATGGATTAAGACTTGGCCACATGAAATGCAAGATTACCTGAATGATGAGACTTTAGTAAAGAAGATCAAAAAGTATCTCCCTGCATCAAAAAGCGCTCAAAATGTCATTTGTGAAATGCCACCTTTATGGATAGCTTTCCAGGTAGGAGAGGCAAAAGTAGCCAAATTAATTGTGGAACAATGCAAGGACATTGGAATGGAAGATATAGTGAAAAGGAAAGATCAGTTGACTGGGCGTACTGTACTCCATTGGGCAACCATTTTAGAGGAAACAAACATTGTACTTAGTCTTTGTGAGATGCAGGAATTTAAGGAAAAACTATTGGTTAGTGTAGAAGACAAATCTGGTAAGACTGCATTGCATTTTGCCATAGAAGAGGGTTTGAAGGATATCAGAACCTTGCTGATGAAAACGGATGAAATTAAAGTATGTTTGGACCGCCTGAATAGGCTCTCTCGATTCTATGTGGAAGGGGCAAATGCAATATTAATTGGTGCAACTTTGATCGCCAGTATCACATTTCAGGCATGCATTCATCCTCCATTAGGTCCAAAGCACACTGCACAGGGAGCTTTTTGGGTGGCCAACATACTTTCTTTCCTCTTTGCTGTTGCCACGATAATTACAAGATGTTAGCCCTTTGGGCTAAACATATGTATGAGTGGCATAGGCCACATGTATTTATCACATTGGACCACTTGATCTAGGGCCCAGATTTAGCCCACATGTGTGGTAGGTGGCATAGGCCACATGTATTTGTCATATTGGACCCCACAATCTATGGCCCAGATTTAGCCTAGATCTGTGGAGGGTGAGATGTCAGTTAGGGTTAGGGTTTTGCTCTACTATTTAGAGAGAGCATTTCCTCTCATTGTTTAGGTTTTTGCTCACGTTTTGGAGCACCTCCTTTTGGAGCATCAATGTGATTCAGTTTTGTTCATTCTTTGCTTTGTTCTTGTTCTTGGAGTTTCTTCCCACCTTCTTTTGTTGATCCATGAGCATTTGTGGCGACCTTGGGCATCCGGCAGTCATGGACTGCTTGCTTTGCAGGTGATGCCAAGAACCCCAAACATCAACACCGGGCGCCTCATGCCGGTCTCTTTAAACTCACGATCAATTTGTTGTTTTTATTTCAAGCATCTCCAAAAGTTAAAGTTATTATGAAAAAAAAGTGGTTCTACGATAGACACTTCCTCAGATTCTATCTCTGGTATTTGCCCACTGTAGAAAGGGGCAAAACTGGTTTTTGGCCAGAATAGTTCTTATTTGTCCACATTTACGTTCTTCCACGATGAGATTAAGGGCAAAACGGTTTTTTGGCCGAATGTTCTTATTTGTCCACATTTACGTTCTTCCACGATGAGATTTATCTATCTACCGATACTTTCTTTTTACGCTAAAAGCGGCATTACGTTTATTTTTTTGGGTACCAACATTCTATTTCTTGGGCAAGTAAGACACACTTAGAAGAGGCCCAAACGCTCTTCCAAATATTTTCGTAGCATTAATTGTGGGTTTGGGCTCGCTCGGGCGTAGTCTATTAAACCCCTTTCTTTTTTGGTTCCGGACCGCATCATTGCCAAGGTATTTGTTCTTCATCGAAGTTATTCTCCGTTTTTCTTCTCCTGTGATATTTTGCACAGGCAAAATCGTTTTTGGCATAATAAATTTTTTCATGGATATAAAGCTCGCTTTTCAAGCCGGCTTAAGCCACGGCCAGTATTTCAAATCGAGATCGGGGCTATTCTTGCCCTTTCATTGATACATAGGGCTTTTCCTCGGACCAAATCCACATCACGGCTTGTATGCCCTTGCTTCGTCAAGCAAGCCACAAGAACAGATGACCAACGAGAAGAGTTCATGTTCCAGTTTTCAAAGGAAGTTGCTAGATCCCAATCAGTCCTCGGGCTAGACTTCTTTATGGCAGCCATCACCAGGCCGTCATTTAGCCTAGCTTTCAACATGCGGCCAGACCGCACACATGCACAATTCCGTAATCAAATCCTTTCACAAGAATTTTCACTCATGCCACAGTCATGGAGCTTGCACTGCGCAAGACCCCCTGCCTCTACACAAAAAATGGGACAGCTTGATCCACTGACTGCAACTCTGGTGCAATGGACAAGAAGCAGAACTGCCTCAACAATGCCTACATTTGCAGCAATCTCTATTCATCTTGAAGACCACACCCAGCTGCAAAATCAAGCAAGCATGACCTCTTGTTCTTCACCGGGCCTCAATACAAACCACAGACAAATCAAGTTCTTCAAGGATAAGTTTTCTCTGCCACATCCGCTGAGCCAGCCCCAATCCTTATTGAGAAACGAGAGTTGCAAAGCACTAGACACAAAGAAGACGAGAGCCTCTATTCATTGTCAAAACGAAATACAAATAGACGAGTCCCTTAAAGTTAGGAACAACTACTAAATGCTCCAACAAAATCTATCTACTCTCAACTAAATGCTCCAACGAAATCTATCTACTCTCAACGGGTAGTAAACCGTCAGTCATCTTATTGTCATATCCCAACACTCCCCTCAAGAAGATGATCAAGAAGAAGAAGCTGAAACTCAACAAAACTTTCTCGCATTTGCCAATACACGAAATTTGACCAGTTTCTATGAGAGAGCTTTGTGGACGACTCCCCTTAGCCAATTTAAATGAATTCCACTTCTCGCGACTCCCCTCGTAATTCAAAATGAACTCCACTTCTAGTCCGCCTACATTAATATGGAACAAAGTCTTTGAGAAGATATGATGCACCAAGCTTAGTAAGTACCAACTCTCCCCTTGCATGATGAAGCGAGAACGATCTTCCGGTTATAATGAACTCCACATCCGACGACTCCCCTCAGCCAACTCAAAATGAACTCCACTCTTATGTGCGCCTACATGAATATGGAATGTAGTCCTTTTGAAGATATGATGCATCAAGCTTAGCAAGTACCAACTCTCCTTGCATGACGGCGCGGGGACGAAGCTTACGTTTATCGTGAATTCTCCGTGATAACTTCAACGCCACCAAATCTTTGGTTATGTGCTGCTCCAAATGCAATGGACCTTGGAGAGGACCATCACATTTAACAATACCTTGTTGGTCTCTCTCGTGAGATAATATTCCTGCTGTAATCTTAAGCCTATGGTCCTCCTTTTCCTCTATTTCATGATGCATGATACTACTGTACTGTACACATTGCTATCTTCTCCCCCTTGCGTCTTGAAATATAACACTAATGGCATACTCTCCTGTTCTAGACTCATTAAAGCCCGGTGATACGATGTTTCCAACACCCTTTGCTACAATCGTCATGAGCAAAACTTCCATCACCGCACCATCTTTGCAATGTGCCATCCGGGCTATATCGTCCCCACCAAGGTGATTCAAACAACAACTTGGAATGACTCCGTCCCGCATGGTGTAAGCCGGGCGCCACATCCGTTCTGGCTGTTGTACCTCTAACTTTCGAACCAGATATCTGAGAATCTTGTTTGCGGCATCTACGAATGTGCACAATGTAGACATCCGCGATTCGATGCCAATACAATTTGCATCAACATCTTCCAACCGGTTTCTTTTGTGATTACTAGCCTCGTTCAATCGCCTGCCTTGTATGTTCCAAACTTTCAAAGATGCATCACAACCTGCCCATAATGTACTTCTTGTAAATCTTCTTGTATTTTCTTACTTTTTCTTCTTGGAAGGCGGAAGATCCAAAGAAATAGGTGAATTTGGATCAACTGATGATTCACCGGGCACCGTAATTAGCCCGTTCCTCCATTCCACGGCTACAAAGTTTTCCAAGTAAGATTGCACTTCCTTTTTATTTGTTTCATGCTCGAAGACTTGAGACTACCATATGATGAATCCTTTGTAGGTTCTAGCATCTCAAACTGATTCAAAGCAGAATCATGAACACTGATGATAAAGATCCGATCTGCACATTCTGACCAAATGCTACTACAAACCCCATTAGGTGCGTCCCCAAAGCTCTCAAGAGCATTACAAAAGCTTTGTGCTTGTGGCTGCATCTGTGAAACAGGATTTCCATCCAGGCAATAGGGTGATTCCCCATTAAAATCTTCACCAAAGGCTCGTCTCATAATTACCCTAGAGCTTTTCCCCGATAGCTTGCCCGGTGGGAGTAGTTTGTCTTTGCTAACATGGAACTAGCCTTCATCACTACTTTTGCTTTAACATTTACCTCATCTTGTTACGCTCCTCTTATGAGGCTAACTAAATTGCTCATAGAAAGGAACTTGACGCTTTCGAAACATGGGCCATATAACTTGAGCAAAATGTAATAATAGTATTCCTCTGTAGATCCTTCATTCCCAGTGTATGGTTCCTCAAATTGGACTGTTTTATCTCTCCTTGAAATCCATGTTTCTGTCTCAAACTCATTCTCCTCAATAGGATTGCCAGATGCATATGTGTTATGCTTTTTCAATAAGTATAAGTGAAGATCCAACAACAAATTATTGACACGTTTTCTAAGACCCTTCGCCCACAAAACGATTCGCGTCTTTCTAACCCATCAAAGGAAAGACTGACTGTGTATATTGGTGAGAGAGTAGAACTACTAGCTTCCGAGATTTTGAGCTGATGTTGTTCACTTGCTCCAAGCATAATTTGAGAACTGCCTCTACACGGACAAATTACGAGATAATCTTTCTACCATGAAGTCATCCTTGTTGAAGTTTTTCCTCACAACATTGAACGCCAAACATAAAAGACAATCTTCTACCACTTCTTCAAGCTCGTGCAGGCAATCTAAACCAAATGCCACATCATAAAAAGAACTGTGTGAATTCCGTGTAAGACCAAACAGTTGGAATTCTCGTTGGAATTCTCTACCACGCTCAACAACTGGCATTCCACCTTCATGAACTCCAAAGATTGTAAAAACAATATATACTGCTGTGTTTGCATTGTTACTGAAAGGATGATTGACTTCACCACCTTCCCCCATTCTATTTAATGAACTGAACATGCATGGGCCGCAGAAATAAACGAGCCCAATCACAACCCATGTGAAGGGGCTATCGTATCTCCACAAGCTTGACTTCTTTGTAGATTTCTCCATATCCATGGAGCTTGAGGGCTCGGAGTTCAATTCATCTGGACTCCAGTCCTCCACATCTATTTGATTCCTGCCACATCCTCTCCTTGCATCTGGTGAAATAATTCTCTTTGCACTAAGCGCATAACCCGAATGCCGTTAATACTCCTCCTCCTCATGGCGGTATTCCCATTAGAAATTCCCAAGATCTATATCTTTTGCCACGGGTTGAAGCCAAATTCATGCATGATACTGAACACTCTGCTTCGAATGAGGCTTGCCACTGCCATTACCCTCAACCTTGGCCTCCAAACTTGTTGTCGCGAAATCCAAATCATATCCCTCTTGTTTCCTTGCTGCCATCGACCTCTTCATGGGATCTTTTTTCGTTCCTGCAGACTTGCCTTACTACAAACATACAGAGCCTCCATGCCATATCTCTAGTGTCTCCTCGTGACCACTCAATTCTCCACAATATGTACCTGAAAATGACATATCTCCTCTCTGGCCATAAGACCTCTCTTTTTAGCATCATAACCAAGTTTACGGCCTCCTCTGCGAAGCTTTGCAAGCTCATCATAAGCCGATCCAGTTCTTTGCTACTCGATCTTTTCACCTCTTTTTGCTTGGTGTAGCACACCCATCCACACATAGGATATGGGACTCAAAGCCTTTAATCCTTCTTTACAGGTGGTAAGCGCTCGCATGCTAGCAAGTATTAGATAACTGAGTGCCATTTCAACCTTGCTTGCAAAAGCCCTCCCTCTGCTATACTTCTTGCATCTCTTAGCAAGAAATATATTGTCCTCTGTACTTGAAGACTTCGAGCATATTTTTGCAACTTGGCACTCCGGCACCTTCATCGTTAGGTCTCTTGCTTGCATCTTGTCATCAAGCTTCACCCTTAGGTACCTCACTGCCACCAGCTTCTCCAACAGATTTCCTACTGCTATCAGTGTAATCTTCGGCAACGTTGCTGGCATCTCTTTCGCAAGATCCTGTGAACTTGCATCATTCCATTTTCTTATTGCAACCCAAACCATATTCCAGTTGTCTCCCGGAAAACTCTCATCTTGGAGACCATCGTGGGTTTGTCCTGCATATCTTTTGATCTATCTCGTGATCGAACTTTCGGGCCATGTAGACATTTCAAGGTCACCTCTTTGACCTCCGATTTCCTCCTTTTGATACTCCAAGACCTAGTGCTCTTCTCTAAGGACCAACCCGCTCGATACCATATTGAGAAACGAGAGTTGCAAAGCACTAGACACAAAGAAGACGAGAGCCTCTATTCATTGTCAAAACGAAATACAAATAGACGAGTCCCTTAAAGTTAGGAACAACTACTAAATGCTCCAACAAAATCTATCTACTCTCAACGGGTAGTAAACCGTCGGGCATCGTATTGTCATATCCCAACAATCTCGAAATTTCCGGGGAGCATCTCGCCAAAACACTGCTAAATCAACACATTACGCCTTCACGGGAGCGGGGCCTCCAAATTTGACCCATAACGAGCCCAAAAATCCGAGCATCATGCATGCGGGGGCTTATCAACTTCGGTTCTTTTCCGGCCAAGACCTTTACCTCGTATGGCGGCTCGCTACACCGTCTATTGGCTTCCAAAATTTTCACCGCCTATGGTCCGCGTTTCACCGCAACATCGTGCAGACCATCTTCCGATGATAGGCTGCGGATACACCCTCGGTATTTTTTATGGCGATCAAATGCCCTCTTCCGCGGCGTGGACCAATATAGCTTTCACAAAATGGGAAGCATGAAGCCCACCCACTCTCGACCACAAGATTTTCAAGAAACCACCACCTTCCCCTTGTCAAAAGCAGCAAAGCACTAGAGTTTTTTGCTGCGATCTCTTCAAAGGGTTTGGTCTGCATCAACACACGCCCACGGCCCATCACGGCCTGGCACAAATTCTCTCTTCATGTCTCTATAAATTAACGTCGCTCTCTTCACATCATTGTTGCAGAACTTCGCCCACGGCCCATCATGGCGTGGCACAATTTGTTGTAGCTTCGGTTCAAGTCTCAAAAGCCCACGGCCCCCACCGTGTACCCTTCCTCCACGGCCTCCCTACAAGCATGTCCACGGCCCCACGGCGTGGAAGGTCAAGACCACGGCGACGTGGGTCAAGACCCGAGCCCACGGCCCATCACCAGGCGTGGCACCACTTCACCTGCGTGGGGCGCCAAAAAAAAAAAAAAAAAAAAAAAAAAAAATATCGCATTTAAGGCCATTTATAATGGACAACATTTTTGGTATATTCCACCTCATCTTATTGAAGAAGGTTCTTTTCTCTACCATCTATCCGTCTTTTTATCGGCATCGTTATATGGCAAATGGCTTGAAGATGCATTTTGCCTTCCGCCCTCTTCCAACATCAACCTTACATGGCCCAACGGCATGTTAAGGCCATTCTTGAGCTATGCATGCACAAATTGATCACGGCCACTTGGCGTGATTTTCCAATGGTGACTTTTTGCCTCTTTGTCCAATTTTTGCGGCATCATGCCTTTGAGGTACAATTTCATCAACCCATGATTCCATACCCATCAATACAACAACATCATGACCCAACACATGAGTACATCACAATTGTCCGCGGCCACTCTCACGGCGTGACTTTGAGCCTTTCGATCCTCTTTTCATGCCTGCGAAGTCTTTGGCGCATAATTTTGGCACATTTTGGGGGACGCCTCATCTTTTGTCACATTCTTGGAGATCTTCTTTGCACCCTTGTACCAACAAACCTCACACAGCCGGCGTGTGTAGGCCTTTTTTCAGCAATCTTTCCTCAACATTCAAGCTTACCTCATCGACCCAAATGTAGGGCGTTTGAGAGACAATTTTTTCAATCCATTTTGGCCGTCCATAATCCATGGCGGTCGAGCCTCTTTCAAGTTCAACCATTGGCGTGAAGATGACTTACGGCCTTCCGCCCCTTCAGTTTCAACTCCTTCAAGTTCAACTATCTGCTCAAACTCATTCAAGTTCCATAAATGGCGTGAAGATGAATTAGGCCTTCCGCCCCCTCAATCACTTATGTTTCAACTCTTTCAAGTTCCACTCCTTGTTTCAACTTTTCAAGTTCAAAACTGGCGTGAAGATGACTTAGGGTCTTCCGCCCCTTCAACAATTTTTGTTTCTCATTTTTGTTCAACTCCTTACAAGACACTTTGATTGGCGCATGTATTCGGAGCTAAGTGGCAAGCTCTATGAGAAGTGGTGACAGCCTTCTCAACATTAGATTTGACTTCTATGGAATTAAAGGAGCTCGTGGCAAGCTCAAGAGAAGTGGTGACAGCCTTCTCAACCTCTCATGATTTCTGTACTTCATCGACATTTGCATTTTTCAAGAAATTTCGGCGACATTATCATTATCTCCCCTCACTTTGGACACTGTTGTAAATGTTTAACCTGCTGTTATAAAGGTTCTACATAGTTTGGTGTGGTGGGGGGGAGTGTTAGCCCTTTGGGCTAAACATATGTATGAGTGGCATAGGCCACATGTATTTATCACATTGGACCACTTGATCTAGGGCCCAGATTTAGCCCACATGTGTGGTAGGTGGCATAGGCCACATGTATTTGTCATATTGGACCCCACAATCTATGGCCCAGATTTAGCCTAGATCTGTGGAGGGTGAGATGTCAGTTAGGGTTAGGGTTTTGCTCTACTATTTAGAGAGAGCATTTCCTCTCATTGTTTAGGTTTTTGCTCACGTTTTGGAGCACCTCCTTTTGGAGCATCAATGTGATTCAGTTTTGTTCATTCTTTGCTTTGTTCTTGTTCTTGGAGTTTCTTCCCACCTTCTTTTGTTGATCCATGAGCATTTGTGGCAGCCTTGTGGCATCCGGCAGTCATGGACTGCTGCTGCAAGGTGATGCCAAGAACCCCAAACATCAACACAAGAGCTATTGCTACATTCTTTCCAAGAGCCCGCACCCATCTCGAAACTTCTGTTACCGTTATAAGGCTACTGCTTTTCATACAAACTATTTTATTCGCTTGCTCTATTGCTTTTGTGCTTGCAGCATTTGTATCAGCTACCTTTATTGTTACCCCCACCTTGTTCAAGTACAAGACACAAGCAAGGATTGTCTCTACGTGGGTTACGATTGGCTGTTGTCTAGTTTGTGCTTTGCTTTTTGCGTTGTTCCTAGCCTTTTGGGTCTATGAATACATTCGTCGCTGCAGATGTGGAGATGTATAGACTTTCTCTACGCTTCCACAAATAAAGTCACATGTTACATGTCCAGCTCTAACATATAGAGAGGGAAGGCAGTAACGGGATGCACCATGGGACGATGTCCCATATTTCCAGAATGAATTGTTGTGAGGGCATCAAAAGATTTTTTTTCCATGTTTCAGCTATAAGCATGTAACTTGTTTAATTCCCAAAGTGAAATGCGGCCAGAGATGTTGACTGGCCCATCACAGGCTTGACCTCTTTGCTAAAAGAAGCTTAAGATAGTTGTAATATTTTTGATATATGGTGCTTTAACAATCTCTCTTAAAAGTTACATAATTTAAGAGTATGTAGAATATCTTACATAACACTAAAGCCACTGATTTTCGGCATTTCGGCCATTGATTTTCGTGTCTCTCAACTTTTGTCGTGGGCTGCGCTAATGGGGTTTGAATTTTGTAATATATCTTGAACGTTGATGTTCAATGTAAGTTAATGGTTGAGATTAATTTTGATATAGAATGCAGTTTTTCAGAAATTTATTTCCTCGATAGATTATTATTATTGCTAGAGCGTGTACTAATTTTTGTAGGCCCTACGATTGTGGCATAGTTCATGGAATATTCTCTCTCCATAGATCATGTGCACCCTTCCCAAGTCAATTTGGGGTCAATCAACCCCGACTGACCCGCTTTTAAAGGGTGTGCCTAACGAACAGGCATCACTGGTTAGCATCGTATACAAAGATTATGATATGTATGCAACACGAGGTCATACCAATACAGCACTGAATTGTAGACCTCTCGCACAACAACAGCATCCCAATGTGACATGGGTCTGGAGAATCGAACCCCAATTCGAATCCAATTCACAGCTCACCTATTCATGCTAACTTTCCTCATAGTTACAATAAGCCGATGCATAGGGACGATCAAACAGATGCCACTGACTACCACTCCAAGTTGCAACGGTCAATGGCATGCATCTGATGATCCATATATATAGCTCTTGCCATGACGAAGGACAATACTTGTAATACTACAAACGGAGACCATCAGTGAGCCTGGGGAATTGAACCCCAACGCAATGCCAATGTTCATCCAGGCATAAGAGACATCCCACGAGAGGGGATCGCCCTTATGCTTAGGGGCCGAATCCCACTAAAAGTCTGCAAGTCTTAATAACCGTGGCCACAAATGCACAATAAGAAAACTAGTCCGAAGGAAAAAATAAATCATCAGAATAACAAGCATTACATATTCATCAAATCAGTTAATGTACACCTGGCACAAATGCCACTAACACGATACTACACCATAACCTGATTACATAAAACAACAAGAAGATAAAGCTCTAGTTCATAGATTCCTGAGATGCAGTCTACCTGATGACGAATCAAACTGGCAGATCTCCTGGATGAGCAGACCCCTAACAAGGCTCATGTGTGATCTTAGTGCATACAACTTAGACATCGGAGCCCCAAGTTGCTCCCAAGCAATACTAAAAATTGTCGAATCAATAGTTGCATAAAAATCTATTAACTGCCTCCTCAAGTTCCTAAGGGAAGTTGCAATTCTGTGGGCCTCAGTACCAACCTGCACAATGTTTGATATGAACTCGCACTAAAAATATGTTTAGCCTCTGGAAGATATGCCTGAGGATCAGGCTGGGATGCATCAATTCATGAGCTTATTAAAGAGGGATCCAAGCTCAGAAGGGGGTGGCCCATCTCACCCGAGAATTTACATTGCTCTCCATTCCAACCCTGTAAGAAGGTATCGTCACCACAAACCATGCTCAAGAAAAATAGAAACAAGCACACCATTGAGACTGTACAACAAAGAAACCACATATGGAGTCACCCAACAGCCATGGTGTGGTCCCCAATATGAATGGGAATGTAATCCATACTAGGGTCTGGGATTTCTAGTTCAGGGCCGAAGGATGGATCGAAAGATCCTCAAAGTTAAAATCCTGCTCATCAGGTGGCACAGAATCATCCCAGTACCATCAGCACCCAGGACCATTTCATTCCATAGTCACGTACCATGCAGGCAAACCAAACAGGATAGTCCTGACATCAGATGGCATGCAGTGGGCGGGGTTCAAGAGAACCCTCCATGCAGCATGTACTCTATGCTCATTCACATGAGCACTGTTCGAAGGAATAATTTAGCTACTACTCAAATTGTACTTTCCACTCCTAATCATCCTGCAAATAGTAAATGTCAAGCTAGGAGTGAGTCTACGGCCATCGTAGTAAAATACAAAGGGCCTTACTCAACAGGTTCATGTTGGCCAACACACACAAACCCTTTGTGTCCCCAGCGCCCCATCTTAGATAGAGATCCTTCCCCTTTTCAATCATGAATTCGGATATGTTATGGGGATGGAAAGAGTAGTGCAGCTTATCTATGTCCTTCATACAATACCCCACCATACACTCGAAACATTGTAGCCTGTTATTCTTGAGGACTTTGCAGACTAACCCAACACCAGCTTGGTTTGGAAGGCCAATTGAACTCCCTCTTAATAGCCTCATTCATGGCCTTTGGTGCCTTATAGCGTGCTCTCAGCATAGCTTGGACATGAAGGTGATTTGCAGAAGATCCCTTGTCCAAGGCAACCGCATCAGCCATACATCTTCTATGACAGAATAATGAAAGGGCATCAAGGAAACTAAGCATGATATCATGCCAAAATTGGGTATGGCAGAGGAATTTTGAGTCTGTGCAGAGCTAGAATCAACAGGCATGGAATGCACAGCAGAGACGGACACATGGGCGGCGGGAGCCTTGCCCTTTCTCAATGCTCTCTTCATCGACAAGATGGAAAACAAAAGCAACAAAACAAAACCACAACAACAAACCGCTCACCTGTGTACCATCCTTCAATATGAAGCAAACAAAACCGTCTCCCCATCGCATCTACATGTCGACCTAGATACATGTGCAGACCTAAATTGAAATCACGATCCCTGGTCGCCATCTATCAGGGCACACGTGCACTCCTATTCGACTACCAACAGCTGAAAAATCCTTATACAGTTTCTTACCAAAACCCAGATGCCAACATCAGCATTCTACATATTTTCATACAAATATAGCACAAAACCTTCAACAATCATAAGTTATAAACATACAATTTTTTATTGTAAAAATATTATATTCGCTCCATGTAGACATTTTGTATTATCCATATCATTTCAAGTAACAAAATGGTTGATCAAGAACCCCATGCTCAAGTGGTTCAAATCGCCGCACTCAATTTTTTTGTTGTTTCCAACTGCTTAAAATTCTTGCTGGGTAAGGACGGAAAAATGAAGGTCAAAAGGTGGGCATTTGAAGGGCAGTTGAAAGGTCATTAATGGGTTTTTGGGGTCAAAATAATCCTCTCCATTAAAATCTTCATAACAAGCTTCAAAATTTTTATAAATGTCTCGTGTGTGGTATCAAATTAAAGCTGAACTTCTAAATTTTACTATGGCATGTTTACATTTGATATTAAAAATTTTAAAACCTCTTATACTAAAGTTCTTTTCCTTGAAGTGGGCTTTCATGGGCACCCTCCCCTAATGGGTCCAATAATAGTGAATTGTACATAGTGAATGTGAAGTGAATTGTACCTAATGAATGTGAAACTGGCTATCCACCCCTTGTTTTTCCTAGTCCAATTCAAAGGACAAATTTCAAAATTTTTGACATCACTCCCACTAGCTCATGCTTTCATGTTGAGGAACTTATTTCTCATTAATGGGACCCCCCACATCGAAAAGGAACCAATAGCCACACCACATCGATTTAGAAATAGTTCGACTTTCAGCCTATTCAAGTATAATGTCACTTGTACCCCCCAGCTAGTGAGTAAATGTTTGATAAGAGGCAGAAACTTGCAGCATCCCAACACTGGGAAAACATGCATGCATTTTGGCTCAAAAGGCATTGTATTCAATAAGTCTTCTGCTTCAGCTAGAAATCCAGCACGACCAAGGAGGTCAACCAAATATGCATAATGTTGGGTTATAGGTTGTCAGCGTAAACTTGAGTAATTGATCCTAAATGATAGAAACCTTCATCAACAAGACAAGAGTGGCTGCAAGCAAGACGAAATAGATGTGAAGGTGGCCTCTACTGGCTTCATACCAGTTTAAATTATTCATCAAAGGAATATGTGAAACACATTGGCACTTCAAGATGTTCGAATGTACCAGCTTTCCATTTGCTAAATCTTATACTCGCTCAAACCTTCTCAAGCTTCGCCTAAATTTTATGTGATATGGATACGCAAAAGTTTCATTGCCTGAACTACTCCAGGGAAGTTCATAATGATTATTTCTACACCTCTCCAAGAGAACAGAATCATCAGCTTTGTACCCATGCTTTTCAAAGACCAATAACTAGAAATTTCCACATACCTCTCACTCTCTATCCATACTGCTATATATGGCATTGGTGAAAGCAACAGATTTGAGGATTTCTATCTTCATGACAGGAGTATCATGGTGTCTTTATAGTAAACAATAACAGTACATATATCACATATGGGGATAATTTCGTAATCTACAG
Organism: Isoetes taiwanensis; assembly: GCA_021234155.1. Classification (NCBI taxonomy): domain Eukaryota; kingdom Viridiplantae; phylum Streptophyta; class Lycopodiopsida; order Isoetales; family Isoetaceae; genus Isoetes; species Isoetes taiwanensis. The sequence goes on along the minus strand of JAJEKV010000099.1, from coordinate 1,543,731 downwards.
AGTTATTGGAGGGGTTTATTATTTCTACTTATTTGCCGAGACCAAGCTTATACATACACTCCAGTGCCATATTGGTTTCTAAGTAAGTCGTTGCGCCTAACTTCTGCCACTTCTGTATTTGGACTTTTTAAAGTCCCCTTAAAGAGGACAAACTGCTGAGTTGTTCCATGACTAATATGCAACTTAATTTGTTTCAAGTTTCCATTAGTCCTAGCTATAAAAGTGTTCAAATCTTAGAAGAAGTAGTTGCAAAATACACAAAAACAGGAATTCCCTTGGAAGTCATGTGGTCAGTTATAGATCTTATGGATGAATACAGAGATTTCACTCTAGATCTTGTGAACTATTGTACAAGTAAGATGCAGCAATTTGTTGATACTTTGCACAAGAATGGACAAAAATATGTACTCATTCTTGATCCTTAAAAAAAATACCTTGAACAATGTTTTGGTCCAACTTTGGCACATTACTAGTGGATATAATTTTTTGTTCTATTGTAATTCAATCCTTTACTCATGCATGCCAACATGTACATGGGTGGAGTATTCGGATGGTCTGAGTTGCTTTGTACAACATCAAGACTCATTCCTATTAACAGTTTGAAGACCACATACATATTCGTAGGTCATATTATAGAACTTATCAGTTGGGCAAAGATGTTTTGTCTTAGTAAATCGTGACTTTTAGATACATCATATATGAGGTAACTAACCTGGTTTATGTTGTTTCTCATAATGTAGGAAATTTATAAAGAATTTTCTGATAAGAACACAGTTGAATGCACCTCCCCATCACTTCTATCCATAGATCTTCCATGTGCACGGAAGTTCATTATTGAAGTTCGGAAAGGGGGTTCGTAACTATTACTTTTATCTGATGGCTTTTAGTTGTGTATACTTATCGTGCATGGTGTTTCTAGATTATTTTAAAGTGTTTTATGGTCTAATGGAGAATTTAGTACGTATATAGATAGAAAGCTTGTTTATCATATCATACAATCAGAACCTAATCTATACATGTTGTTGTATTATGCAAACAAGGTTTGGAGTTGAATTCCTGAAAAAGAATAGAGTGCTTTAATCTATAATCTACAAATTCATTAATAATATATATGGGACCGTTTGAGATGTCAAGCTAGAGAATTTTTGACGGACTTCAGGGAAGTTCACCTAATAATGTACGACACCATTCGAGATGCTGAGCTAGGGAATTTTTGAGCCAGACTTTAGGGAGGAAGCCGGTAGCTGGGCTTTTGTGTCTAGCCAACTACATGCCAACTGCTTCATATCCCGACAATGCAGCATTTCTTATGGTTGCATACATCAGTTTGTCAGGTTTATTGGTTGATGAATCTGCAGGTTTGATCAAATTTGGAAGCAAGTGCAGCTTCTTTGAACAGCATGGCAGGCTACTCATCTTACTCTTCATTTCTTTCTCTCTTCTTCTCCACTCTTGCAAGAGGTCTTTCTTTTGAGCAATCGAGACTTATCTGTAGTTTATGATTGCAACTATTAATATGTTATTTTACTTACCTCAATCTATTGAATGGGAATAACATCTAGCAATTATATTCCTCTTGACATTATTCTCGCAATATGCTTCTCAATGTCAAACAATTGTATAGTCAATATGGGTAGTGAGTTAATATGTAGTCGACCACTACAATTCCCAACTGCACACGACCTACTATGCAATAGGAATTTGAAATATTGATATAAATTCTCAAAACAACCTCACCTACCTCTGCCCCAAGCCTGCCCTACTACTAGTTATTTAGAGAAAGGCATGTCTAGATCCATGTTTGTCAAATGGAGGTAGGGGACATCTAGGCCACCTATAAGACCTAAATGGCAATAGTTCGAAGCCACATAACAAACTACCTTTCATCTACCAGTGTACCACCCACTCTGATCCAAAGATCTCAAACTCTGGAAGTATCTTCTTGGAGCCACAAGTGTGTTGCAAAATCTAAGTTCACAAAGCACAAATAGAAGCTCAAACAACACATCTCTAAGAAAGCTCGATACATGTTGTCTCCTTTGTTGTAGTTAATGGGAGGTATGTGATCCCCAATATGTCTCTTGTTGAAACTAACAAACCAATATTCCCTTTGACATCTTTACTTTGTATTTTACACAACATAAGTAATGTATTAATGGGACATGATAAAAGCATTTTAAGGTCCACTAGAGACCAAGGGATCTATGAGATGCACAAGCAACACCATGAGGAGATCTAGAATGATCCATCATAATGAGCCAGATTTTGTACAAGGTAGACCATATGGAACCTGCTATTTAAGTTCTTGTACTACAATGCAATTGGCAAGCTCAACATAGTTAGCCTAAGGACAAAACCTTTGCAGGTAAACCATGTAGGAGGATCTAGGATCAACAGTTAGAGATAGTTCAACTACGGTACTTTAATCATAGCACGACATGCATTCTAGACTAGAGCATCAAGAATATCTCATTATGGATCTATCTATATATGGTTGAAAGAACCGCAAAACCAAACCTCGTTCAAGTTGCGCATGGTCGTTATATGACTATATGTGCTCATACTTATGTTTGATTACCATTGTAAGTACACCTAAAGTTAGCTAGTTGACCATAAGCAACTTGAATCAAAAGGTTAGTATTCATTGTATGTAATCTGATAATTTATACACGGGTTGACAAGTTCGTAGACAGCTATTTGTGTACAACTAGACATGTATTTTGGAACAATAATATCCTCACATTCTTTATCCATTGTCTTCTGATGGGTAGGCATTTTTTTGGTACATCTTTATTATGATCTTCTCTTTTGAGTTCATAAACCAGCTAATTATTAGAGTCCATGAGTAAGTGGGATTCAATAATATCAAAGATGAGAGAAGAGAGACGGAGAAATTTAAAAAGGGAGAGGAGGAGATTTCTAAGAGACATATTCAACACTAGCAGATGTATTCAACGTATGTGTACCAAGGTGCTGACGCCGTTAGTCTGGGACACTGCTGACGTCCCCAAATTTAAGCCCCAAGGTTTTTCTTGAAACATGAATGTATGGTGATTCAATTCTAGAAGGTTAGAATGGGTGAAACATCTTAAATGCAGGGTAGAACATGGTAAAACAGTCGGAATGTCCACTAGAAAAGAACGTTGGGTAAAACAGTCTGAGTAAAGAAGAACGCGGCTTGTGTTCAAAAAGTTTCTTGAGGCAACATTCGAGTAAAGAATCTTGCCATGTGGCAGAGCGCCATTTGCTCGCGTGGCCAAAGTTTGAATCATCTTACATTCACAATAAGAGGAAAAAGTAAATGATGATATGTGAACCCAATGTGACTATACGTTCCAAGAAGAGGATTCCTTGACTACCCGAATGCATTACTAGGCTTCCCTTGAATCGTCCACATACGAATAAGATGTTATCAAGTGGTTGGATTGTGAACATTACTAAACTAAATAAACACAGCTTAGTGCAAAGCTTCATATATTATATTCCATTGTTATTTTTAATGTAACAAAGATCCTGAATCGGTCATGAGCATAATCACTAGTAAACATAATCTCCAGTTGCACATAAACAAACATCTTGAATCGGTCATAAGCATAATCACTAGTAAACATAATCTATATATGGTTGAAAGTAGCATGAATAAGCACCACAATATCAAATTTTGGTCAGGTAGCGCATGGTCATTATATAACTATATTTGAACTTATATTTATGTCTGATTACCATTGTAAGTACACCTAAAATTAGCTACTTGACCATAAGGCAACTTGGATCGAAAGGTCAATATTCATCGTATGTAACTTGATAAGTTATACATGGGTTGACAAGTTCATAGACAACAATTTGTGTACAACTAGACATGTATTTTGGAAAATAATCAATAATATCCTCACACTCTAGTGGCTGTAATGTTTCATGAATTCTCTATCCATTCTTCTGATGGATATGCATTTTTTTGGTATATCTTTATTATGATCTTCTCTCCTTAGTTCATAAACCAGCTAATTATTAGAGTCCATGAGTAAGTGGGATTCAATTATGTCAAAGATGAGAGAAGAGAGAAGGAGAAATTTATAGAGGGACAGGAGGAGATTTCAACATCTAAGACACATACTCAACACCAACAGATTATCCACCGTTTGTATATGTCGACATCGTTAGTCTGAGGCACTACTGACATCCCAAAATTTAAACCCCAAGGTTTTTTTTGAAACGTGAATATATGATGATTCAATTCTGGAAGGTTAGAATGGGATAAAATGGACGAAATGTATAGGGGAATGGAGGTTGGGGCCTCCATTCCGGGTTTCAGTGGGGTCCCGCGACCGGGCGCCGTTAGCGGAGGCACCTGAAGCCGGAATGGAAACCCCAACCTCCATTCCCCTACAATATAGAAGTTGGGGACGTTTTTTTTTCTTTCTACAGATCCAACAAATTTACAGGGCATTTGCCAGTAGACTTACAGCTTTCTTTCAAGATCCGACAAGGTTTTACAAAGATCTGTGAAGAACTGTGAAGAACAGGGCATTTGCCAGCAGACTTACAGCTTTCTTACAAGATCCGACAAGATTTTACAAAAATCTGTGAAGAACTGTGAAGAACTGGCGAAGAACTATCGATCTGTGAAGAACTGGCACCGTGAAGTATCTGTGAAGAACTGGCGATGGCGATCTGGTAAGAACTATCGATCTGGTAAGACCTGCTGAAGAACTATCTGGTAAGATCTCTGAAGAACTATCGATCTGTGAAGAACCGGCGATGGCGATCTTGTGAATAACCGGCGATGGCGGCGGCGATTATAAACCTAAAAGAAAACCTAAGAAAGCCCTAACCTGCGCAGCCGGTCAGCCGGAATGCGTGAAGCCAACTTCCATTCCGTGTTATTGGCTGATGCCACGTGTCGGCACCAAAATGCACGCCACTAAAAATAACGGACCCAACTTCTATATTGTGTTGTGAAACATTTTAAATGCAGGGTAGAACATGGTAAAACAGTCAGGATGTCTTGTAGAAAAGAAGAACGTCAGGTAAAATAGTCTGAGTGGAGAAGAACGCGGCTTGTGGTCCAAAAAGTTTTTTGAGGCAATATTCGAATAAAGAAGCTTGCCACGTGGCAGAGCGCGATTTGCTCGTGACCAAAGTTTGAATCACCTTGCATTCACGATAAGAGGAAAAAGTAAATGATGATATGTGAACCCAATGTGACTATATGTTCCAAGAAAAGGATTCCTTGACTACTCGAATGTATTAATAGGCTTCTCTTGAATGGTCCACATGTGAGTAAGATGTTCTCAAGTGGTTGGGTTGTGAACATGATAATGACATTAGTAAAGTATGGTGTGGTGAGATGGCAACTACTGACATTGTGATGTTTTATGTGTTGTTGAATGACAACTTTATAGCTTGAAGGGATAATGGGCTCATGATACTAAAAAGATGGCAACAAGGATACGTCGAAGGGGATAGTGGAAAATGGCCACAAAAAGGATATGTTATGGGAGAGATGATGGCAATGAGTATGAGACCCCTTCTTGCATAGATGATCCATTGTATCTTGGACTTCTTTTTGGCTTTTAATGTAATGGCTACAATCTCTAAATGTGTCGAATGTCACTCTGCACCAAGACTAGGCAATTGACTTATCTTGGTCCTCGCCTATCCCTGTTGGGTAATAGACTGCAAAAATAGCATATTACAACGGCATCCAATAGGGCCTACAAAACAAAAGACAATAGACCATGCTATAGAGCTGAGGGTACATTTGCACCTGTGGTTAAGTTAAATTATGGTTTTTAATGGAATTTATATTAGCACCACTAGTTACGTTAGCATATAGTTAAAATTCTGGTTAAGGAACAGTTAACTTTTTTTGACCAAAAGCACTAACTAAACTTGTCTTCACAGTGTATAGTTGAGTTAGCAAAATTAACTAAAAGTTAACCAAAAATTAACACAAAAAACAAACTCACCTCGTAGAGGTCACTTTAAGGCTAATTTACTATGATCATGGCCGTGGCTAACTTAGACTAATTTAAAGGGTAGTTTACTATGATCATGCCCTATTTAAACTAACTTGACGTGTGTGAAGTTAAACCAATATTAACTAGAATGTACAAATGGTTTCCCGTTAAGCTAATAAACCAATATTAACTAGACATGTACAAATGTTTTGCTAACGAGAATTAACCCAATTCTTTAACTAACTTGGATGTGAATACAATCACCCAAGTTAACCGCAGGTGCAAATCTACTCTAATCTACTAATAGGAGTTGGCTCTCGTGACTATTGCCTGCAAGAAATTTAATACACAGAAATAGTAACTCGTGACTATTGCCTACGAGAAATTTAATACACAAATAGTAACTCGTGCCTATTGCCTGTGAGAAATTTAATATGCAATCTTCGTTCTTCGTCCTTCTTGATGTTTTATCTAGTGATGAGCTAGTTTTCACCAGATGCGATTCTAGCCAAACACTAGTACTAAACTAAATAAACACAGCTTAGTGCAAAGCTTCATATATTATATTCCATTGTTATTTTTAATATAACAAACATCCTGAATGGGCCATAGGCATAATAATCACTAGAAAACATAATTTCCAGTTTGCACATTCTTATGATATGTGCCCAGCTGAACATATTTACAATCACCTGCTGCTTAATAATATATTGAGTCTAGATTCCTAAAATGCTAACAAAATTACATGCCGCAGTTAAACTTCCATTGAAGATGATTCAGGCACCATGTATGTCTTCCTCTCTTTATCTGAGCATTCTTTTAGAACGCTTATAGCATCCTGTTCATTTCTGGGTACCATATCAGTTACTCCAATGTCATCGCCATTGACATGCTTGAATGCTCCAGAAAGCTTTGAAGAGCAGCAAGTTTCAGTGTCACAAGACTCTGGGATGGTTGAGCAATGTTGTATCAGGGTGGAGGTGCAAACACTTGGACTTGGAGACATTTCATTGGATGCCTCAGTTAATTGTTTCTCTGCAGGATATGGTGCCTTTTGCCGAAGTCTGCAAACACAACCAATACCAAGTTGAACGATGCACACAATAGTAGACAAAAAAGTCTGCTAACCATACCTCTCTTTCCGCTTCTCTAGGAACCGTTGCAGCGATGCTTTTCTTGCTTGTGGCAATTCTGCAGATGAAAAGCAAATTGGATGTGCACCTTCTGGCGGAGTTGCAGCTGAAATGGGGGTCCTATTAGGCAATGGCATGGGCAGTATTGTCTTTGAAGGTAAGGTACCATTTCCCGCAAGACGCATTATTGCATGTGCCTAAAAATAAATTAGTAACACAAAGCACAATTTAGAAGCCTAAAGAGACCATTGTGCAGCAAAAGTTTTACTTCTCCCTATAATAATATAGATTGCTAATCTTCATAACAAGATTAACATATGCAACGTGGACTGTATCTTTCAAATACTACTTTTATTGACATCATGATTCCCATATAAATTGCTGTGAAGTCGTGGACATTAAAGGATGAATTCTAGTTTTCAAACAAAAATAATACTACCATCTTGGTACCTTCTCAGCAGAAACATCATCATAGACATTCACCATTCCTGAATAGAATATGGTCAGCTGGGAACCGAATGGCTTTGACATGGTATGCACAACGGGTGACTTAAGTGGTCCATGACATGCCATCAACCTGATCAATCAAAGGTCATATAATTAAGAAATTGAAGAAAAGAGCATGCTACAGGAACACCAAACAGTTACCTTGACTTTAAGATGCCCTGGGAGTATGCCCCCTGCATCCTTTGTAACTGCTCAAGATTAGGCTTTGTATCAGCTTGCATAAAATCCGAAAATGGAAAGCCATTGCACATGCTAGACAGATTTGGGCTTGAGACCGGTTCACGAGCAGCAGGAGTAGAAAGCGATAAATGTACATTCTGATTGCAGAATGTTGCAGTTCTAGTTTTTGGCAATCCTTCAGGCCGATCTCCAGGTGCCTGCTGTTCCTGAACCACCTAGAAGTACAACTCTTCAGATAACACAAATTGGAAACACAGATGATACTGATATCCAGATCACTAGATGAAAAGATAAATTCTTAAAGCTTACATGACCATTTTTCAGTGTCTCATTTTCCAAGGACGCGGTGTTATCATCTGCAGATAAGGAGCTCCCTTCCTCTTTCTTTTCTGCATTCTTTTGGTCAAAAAGCCCCTTCAGAGACAGAACCTGTTGCATTGCTTGAGACTTGTTCCAAGATGGGCGTCTCATTCCTATGTACACATCATAAAATTAGCACTGCGGAGATAAACCATAAATGTATAACATTCAAAGCAATGTGAACCAGGCCAACACGCTAGAAGATGGTTAAAGATAGTTAATATTAACCGCAAAAACATATAACAGACTTGGTAGTTCTGAGGATCATCCAATTTTGCAGCTTTGTAAAATCCTATTAAGCTACGTAGGGAACGAATTAATGGCGTAAGAATGGAAAAGAAGCGTACTATACCCTTCTCTTTTAAATAACGACGGCAATCTTCTCGAGTGAGTTGCAATATGTCTGTTTCAGTGAGGTCTTCCAAAGGCTTGTCGAGAAAACATTTCTCAGGAGATAATGCTCCACCCCCAACCTTGTTATCAGAAACGGGCTGCTTCTTTTCAGAATCAACTGGTTTAGGCCAGTTTTCAACCTCTTCTTCCTGCCCATCATTTGGGCGAGTTCCAAGACCCAAAAAGTCCACTGCTACTTTTGTTTCGCTCATGATGAGGATCAAAATCAGACAAACTAGAGGAACCCTTAAAAATTTAACATGTCTTCTAAGATCCAAAAATTGACCAAAAAATTACCCAAAATTCAGCGTACAGGCACTTAAATCCGATCCTCTGCAACAGAAAGCAATACTTGATGTGGGCAGAATTGAAGCGCGTTATGAAGAAGGTTAGACGACTTTCAGAAACGTATGACAGGAGGCTAGAGAAAGGATGGCTATGGCGGCCAAGAGAAGGTAGAGGAGCGAGGTCTGAGTATGGCGGAAATACAGGATACGTTCAAAGCAAGCAATAAGAATACGCACGTGGTTCCTTTCCTTACTTTGAAGGTTCACATGTATTGCGCGTTTTGTTTGATTGCCCCCCCACTTGTATCACTAGCCTGCTCCTAAAGAAATCATACTCTGTCTTCTGTCCGTATCCATTTCAAATAAAATAAAATAATTTATCCTTATATAATACAAGAAATTTATCGCGGCGGCCAAGGCCGCCGCGAACTTGTCTAACTTGGTGCAAAGGGGGTTTTGTTAAAGTAAAAAAGGATCCCAGTTCTGGATATGTGAAAAGTGAACTTGGAGAAAAGCATATGGATACAAAGAGAGGGATTGAATTGAATACAAAATATTCCAGTTCATTTTATGTATGGTACTCAGGCACTCAATCCAGAGAGGTTCCAGCAAGATTCGTACTGCATTCCAAATATTCCACGGCTGAATTCTTAGTATAGTTCCTGCTTACCGGTTTTTATTTAAGGATCCACCCGAACTGTGGTCCTTTAAGCTAAGGAGCCACCGGAGCTATGGGGGCTTACATAAAACCCACCAGGCGAAATTTTTGAACCAATCGTGAATAACTTCGTAATATCGATCACGAAATTAAGCCCGATCAAGAGTTTGAAAAGTAACCACATGGCCTGGATTCGCGGATTTAACACAAAATGACAAATTATAGACCAGAATCGATCCAAATCCACAATGCAGTTCAACTCTAAAATCCACAAAGCCGCGGATTAAACCCAACTCTGTCTCTTTTTCTAACCCACCTTTGCTTGCTTCATAGCATAAATCTGGACTTAAAACCAGGATTGAATGCCTAAGTGGTAATTCAATACTGATGGCAATTGATCTAAATTACACTGTTAGCATTTGCACATGGTTTTGCATGAAAAAAAAAATAATAAAGGGAAAAGTAGACTAAAACGAAACGGAAACGAGCGAGTTTGAGGAAAAGGGCGGCGTCAGCGTTTTGGGCGGTTTTCTTTGAACCGATGTCCGTTTGTTGAAGCCGACCTTGGAATTCTTGTATCTTTGCCCGGATTTGGTCTTGAAGCCCGAATCGAAATAGGTTATTGTTTGCATGTGGTAAAAGGCGGTCTATTTTCTATCGGCAATAGTCGATTACGTATTGTTATTGTAGTCGGATACATGTGGTATTCTTTGTGGGCTTCTATTCGATTTGTGTAGGTAAATCCTCTGTGGATATTAAGGAGGTGTTAAGGGAGAAGATTGAGCTTGGTTTTTTTGGTTCAATTAGGGTTCATGAATCCCTAGATCTTCATCATTTTGTCGAAATAAGCTCGGTTTCTCCATTTTGATATGTTTGCTTCCTTCCTCCTCAAATCTCGCCTTGTTTTGGGGTTGTGATCCTTTCCCTTTTCTGAATCTTAGGAACCCTATAATCCCTGTTGATCTTTTAAGCTATTTTTGCCTCTAGATTTGACACATCTTAAATGGCCTTCTATGCCTAATGAAGTGTAAATGAAGCAAAGAAGGCCATCCACGAAGAACCCTTGTTTCTTGATTCTTTTCCTCTTGTTACGCTCCAAATCCGGGCGATTCTAAGCTCCGTTCTCTATTTTTATGCGAATCGGATGATGCATGGAAAAATTTCCATGTGGGCGATGGAGATTTTTCTTTCTTTTGGTTTCCTACCCAAAAATCCCACATATTGGTTTCGATTCTTCTGCTATTATGCTAGCGAGAAAAAGGAAAACCCGTTTGCACATAATCCCCATTCAAGCGGAAGGAATGAAAATAGCGTTTCGTTGGTGCATCTGAATCTGATCTTAAAACTTTTCCAATATAAGGTGAACCACAACACGCGTGTCGGCATGAAAATCATTTACAACGAAATTAGATCAAACAAAATATGAAATGAAAAAAATGTAAATGCATTATATATGAGTGATAATACAAGAAACTTATCGCGGCGGCCTTGGCCGCCGCGAACGTTTCTCTTTCCTAAATGCACTATGAGAGAGTTTGTGTCAACTTGGAATTGGGGTGAAAACCATCTCCAACCGGATCTCAAACCGAACATTTATCTTCCCTCTGGGCATATATGCACATATATGTAATAACTATCTACCCGTGCTCATATCCCACAACGACTGGCACCTGTTACAATTTGGTCTCAGATGGTAGATGGCGAAGACCCCTTCAAATTGTTACTAAAGCCCGGCAATGCCAGGCACCATAACTAATACATATAGAATTCCAAACATTTCTTTCTTCTCTCCTCCTTATTTGTCTACCATATCTGTCCATTACTGGACCTACATCAATTTTCCATGCAGTTCAATAAATGGAGCTCATACATTGCACATTTCGATGACATCATAATATTCTATGCATGGCCAACTTTATTATACCTTTAAGCTTCTCAAGACATTCGATCTTAAGGGCATCAAGTCAAGCTCGCTCACTTTTTCAACTTTCTTACAATTTGCTGCAATAATGCATCCATTCACAGGTAAATACAGCATCATGAGATCATTGACCTCAATTTTGAGTTCAAGCACCTAGATTGTGCTTTTTGTCGAGCTGAACCTTTAAATTCAGCTTTCCTTCTTTAGCCCTCTCTAGTTTCATACTCATGTTTGATGTTCCTTTCGTTCCTACCTATGACTTGTTTCTCATGTTTATCTTTACTTTCATTATCAACATACATCTGCATTCTTTAAACAACTATTCCTCTTACGATAAATGCCTACATTTTCTCTTAAGAGGGCAACCCTCCATTGCGTTAGCAACTTGTTTTCCCTACTTACCTAATTTCCTAATTTGATTTCACCAACCTTTACGTCTATTCTCTACCAAGACTTCACGTATTAAACAAAGTATTAGACAAAGGAAAGAAATAAAGTCATAAAAATAGATTAACGCTTCACATTATATATCATAATTCTAGATAACTCAGTGAAATATCTTCATGATGGGAAGCAGACTGCTAAGTTCATGCGGGACTAGGACCCTTCATCGCCATTTATGTAGATCAACTGATGCTGTAAGATATCATGGGACTTGCAATATTTCATGAGAGTCCCACCAACCATTGCAATGGATTGATAGGACCAATCATATCTCTCCTTATGCCTAAGGTAGAGACAGCCATAATTTCACTTTTTTATCAACCCCTCTACTTGCTAATATTATCATCCTGCCACGATCTGCATCCAAATAGAGAATAACACACAACCAGCAACAGGTTAAGCAAATGAGTTTGGAAGGGATAAAAGACAAAAAGTTACCTGTTAGAATTGGCTGAGGTGACCAACATAAACTGGAGATTTTTGCTGCACAAACCAAGATCAAATCTTGAGTGTTCTATCAGAATAAAAAGGTGATTTCCAAGTCAATCTATGCCACAAAATCATCTTCAAGAGACGCCTCTAAGTGAGGGCAAAGAGGTGACAGAAGGAAATTACCATCATGTGCCTTCGATGTTGTATCTAACACCAGGACTGAACCATGTGCAGCAAGGACCTTGTTGTCTGAAGAGAGTGCAATCATATCGTAGTGCCTAATTTCTCCTTTCTCATCACAAGGTGGTATAGGAAATGACTTCAAACATTTTGGATCTTCATCGAGGTGGTTTACCTGACTAAAATTACATGACCGACTGTAAGTAAAGCGTGAAAGGGAATACGAAGTTCGTGAATTTCAAATCTTCTAACCATTTATATTCCATATTCTGATTGAACCATCCTTAGATGCAGTAACGATGCGCTTTGAATCGGATGTGAAACAAAGCCATGTCACAGACCTCTGCACATAGAAATCCATTAAATGCATTTTGAACCACTAACATTATTTATCTCTTAGAAAATGAAGAGAACCTTGTGCCCTTTAAGTTGCATGACTTTGTCCACCTGGCGAAATTTACCATCTTTGCCATAGACACACTCCCATATCTGTAGTCCATAAGCTTAGCCAAAGTGTAGAAAAAATAACCTTGACTGCAACCAAATGGCTCTATTTCAATTAGATATGTTATCACCTTCACATATCGCGGTAAAAGCGGTAATTTGCTAAAAGCGACCATCGGGTGATTCAAAGGGTACATTGTGGATGCAAAGGGTATATTCAAAGTCTATTCAGACTGATTCAAAGGGTACATTGTGGATGCAAACCTCCAGGCCAAGGCGGCCTCACCAGAACCCTACAATTTGCATCTAAATGCTTGCCATGCGAAATGATTTGGGAGCCCGCGAAACTCACACCCCCAAGTGATCCATGATCCATAATGCCATAAACCGTTTAATCGGATTCGGGCAGCATAGCGATCCATGCTCTGCCCAATCCGCCCTATATCCACCGCCTGCTCTGCACAACTTGAAAAGAATAACACTTCAAAGGAACTTCGACAAACAACATCTAACGTCCTTCAAGCTTAGCGAAAAATGGCGAAAAGGGCAAAGGCATGAAAAAACAAAACAAAACGGTAGGAAAGATATGTGCGGATCTGCCTTGATAAGAATCGAACATAGTGGCATAAATCCGGGGGCTTCTCTGATGAAATTAAAGGCAACACGATGGGCGAAAATTCTCGGTGTAATTTTGAGCAACGGTCGCGGTGGAACTCACGGGCAACAGGCGGCTGGCCTCCATTTGCGAAGCGGAACCAATTTTGGGGAGCCATGGTTTGGTAGAATTAGGTTAGATCCGTTGTTTTGTGATGACATAAAAAGATCGACATAAGAGCCACGCTTTGGAGTCTGCCCGAACATGGGGGCTCCTTGCTTTGAATCAATCGAGCTCTGTTTTGCTCTACTGCGCTCTGGCGCGGCTGAGACCAGGGCCTCTGTTTTGGGGGGCTTCGGCCGAGCATAAATCAAGGAGTCATAAACATATGTGGCCAAAAAGCAAGCATGATAAGCCACCAAAGCCCATAATTGGTACAAATGAATAAAGCTCAAGGATTAACAAAGGCTTAAGAAAAAGCGTCTAAGCTCTTGAAACTCCTGACTTTGGTTAGGAACACAAAGTCAATTGCATCAAAAAGTAAAACGGTAGATTTAAGAAACGCAATGCATCGGCTTAGTAGAATTCCATCTCCACCCATGTCCACATTGGCGAGAATGTGCTTATGTTGATCCTGCAAACAATTTAAACAAACAAAGCGAGCCGTCAAAGAGAATGTGCCAAGAAAATGCTGAGAATGCAAAAACAAAATCGAGCAGGTCAGAGGAAGCTTACAGGCCAAGTTCAGGACTTCAAAAGCAAAGAGGGAAGAACCTGGAATAGCAATATTTTCATAGCGGAAGCTCAAAAGGCAGAGCGAGACTTCAAGAAATTGGAAACCAAAAAATTGCCCATAACCCTGCCATGGCCATAGGTTACCTCGATTGCCGCTTAAGAATTCGGTTTGCTTGAATGTAAATAGTCGAATGCGGTGCTAGCGGATCTGGCTTGCTTGCAGAGTTGCAGAGGAAGGAACTCGAAGACACTGTCGATTGCTTGCAAATGAATCAATTTGTGCAGATCACCGCGGGGTTGCATGCAGAGCAAGAAAATATACAAAACCAAGGATTGCTTGCAGAGCAAGAGAAAGGGAACCATGACGTCACATGCTAATTATTATTTTTTTTTAATTTCTTATAGGGCACGTGTCATGCCCACATTTTTTTCCAGGGTGAAAATATTAGGCTCAAACAGAAATTGTACCTGCTTTATATATGTATTGAAAAAGGAAAAATAAGCCTAAGATTAGTGTTTAATCAACCTCGTTTTATGCTATCCAGTTTCATATGGACTTGAGAACTCATGAATGACTATTTACATGCCATTCTTGGCATGCTCATCGCCATATTTCCTTGCTAAGAATGGCATGTAGATAGTCGTTGGTATGACGTGAACAACATGTAGGAGCAATTCAGTGGGCCAGAATGCTGGGTAGAACTGTTGAATGTTGCGTAAAAACAGAATGCCGATAGAAGTGTTATAAAAATTTTGACGACACTGTTTTGTTTCCTGTTAACATTCTTGGAAAAGAAAAAGGCCACGTGGCACAGCATGATAGGCAGATCCAAATTGCTCCTAATTGTTCGTTACGAGACTAGCCATTTCGTCTAGAGTAAATTCTTTCGCCACAACTTTCTCCAAGAGCCGCACAAATATTTCTTTGCTCTTCAAGCCCTGTAGTTGTGTCCATGGTACTATGCTCATGTTTTTTTGTTTTGTTTTAGAACTTTTTTTGGTTTTTTACCAATGGTGTTGGCTTGCTCTTTAAGTTCACCATCTTTGAACATACAAAAGATTCGTTCCTGTAGATCCCACACCTGTTGAAATTTGAGGACAAGCAGCTTAATGCATATGGCCAGTTGCGGTACAATAAATGCTAGAGTCAGTTGAGGCATACCATTCTCGACCGCAATATAAATTTATAACAGTCCATACAATGGTATAAATTTATACCGTTGAGGGCCGAGGTATGAACTTACTCCGCGGTTTAGAACGATATAAATTTGTACCGTGGCATGGCAGTATAAATTTCTACCGCTCCAGGACACGGTATAAATTTATACCGGTTCCAGCGACGGGTTTTATCTAAACTACACATTCTAAACTACCTTATAACAAACTTAAATTGGAGGAGGGAGTACTTACTTGGCCATCTCTGAAAGCAAGTTGGAAGTAGTTATTGTACCGTTTCACTGCCATGATGGTCTTCTTATCAGAATCATAACTCAAGCAACATTATGTCACACAAGCCTCCGAAGTTCTTGGAGCTTGTTCTTCTGCTTCTTGAAGTCCTCTCTATGCAATTGCTTGAACTCGACATATTCTCTGTGCATGAAGCGGATTTTGTCTATGAGGCTCATCTTCAACCTAAAGTCATTGTCCAGGTTGTGGCTCACAGCAATTACTTTGGCCTCCTCGTCTATCAACCCAATGTAAATATGGGCCTCCACGCTCTTCCAGACCTCGTTTCTGCTTTTATCCTTAGATAGCTCCTTCTTGGCCTTGTAACTGTGTGTTCCACCGAGAACGTAATATGTGTAGTCCTCAAAGTCGGCCTTCCTGTAATGCCTGAGCTCTTGGATCTGCTCTCGATCAACCATAACAATCAGCGGCGACACATGGGCATGTGGATTTCCGCGTATTTTGCCACATGTGTTGCGTACAATTTCCTTACTTGAAGCACTCTGACCCCATCCTCATTCTTTGGCGGCCTCTTGATTGTGCTCAGAGTAAAGAAATTGTTTGCTTCAAGAGCTTCGTTCCATTTACTCTTTTTAGAATTGCACTTGACCTGTCCGAGGATCTCAAAACAATGTCGGCCCCAGGTGCCTTTTAAAGTGCTTCTGCAGACTCTTGTATTGGCAAAGCCTTGGTCTTCCTAGATTTCTTTGGTGCCTGTGTGTGAATGACCAAAGCTTTCCTCTTCCCCTTCCCTGTGACTACCACCTCCTCTTCCTCTTCCTCCTCCTCCTCTTCTGGTTCAATGTCTTTTTCCACTTCTTCCTTTTCCCCTGGGTACCAGAAGCCCTTGACAATAACTTCATCACACAGAATGACTGAGGAAAGGATGTCTACTATGTCCTGCATTCAGGATGCTCAGTTAGTTTGCTGCCCGTATAAATTTACATGATAAAGGATTAAAAGACAGAAGGCAGAGGTTTACACTCACATAGCCAAGTTTGATATTTTCCGAAATGTATTCATTGACATCCTTTGGCTTACACATGCTTATCCTGAACATTCATCTGCTCAGAAAGTACTCGACGTCGCCTTCATCGTTGATGCAATTCATTAAAATCTCGTCCTCATTTTCTATGGCCGTTAGACTTGTCATTTCTCCCTTAGGATAGTAGTCGACAGCCTTGAACTTCCCCCTTCCTGTCTTTTTGTATACGTACAAGTACACATCAGTCGGGTAGCATTCTCTAGCTCCCATGTGGATGTACCACGTAATATCCCTGAGTTCGTAGGATTGGGGCTTCGGAGCTGACTGTTGACCTTTGCCTTTAAAGGTAATCTTTGGGCTGAAAATGCGTAAAAAATAGGCTAAAAACGTCACGGAAACTGGGTTTACCTCTAATTCTTTCCGTAATTAAGTACTAAAAATGTTGTCTTAGGGAACCTCTATGAGATGTTATTTTACACTTTTTTCCATTTCTTTAACACCTAAAACACACCAAAGTCTTGGAAATTGTATGATTTTATATAGATTTCCGAGTCGGCGTTCTAGCGGTATAAATTTATACCGTGTGAGTTCTCCGTGGTATAAATCTATACCGAGGAGGTAGTCTCTCGGTATAAATTTATACCGCGAGAGTTCTCCGCGGTATAAATTTATACTGACAAGGTCCTAAGGGATATAAACTTATACCGCCCTTGCTCGCTGGTATAAATTTATACCATGTGAACATGGGCGGTATAAATTTATACCGCTTAGCACTTTGTCGGTATAAATTTATACCGCGGAAGAACTCTCGCGGTATAAATTTATAGCTAGAGACGACCTCCTCGATATGAATTTATACCGCGGAGAACTCACACGGTATAAATTTATACCGAGAGACCTCCTCGGTATAAATTTATATCGATAGCGATATAAATTTATACCGATAGCGGTATAAATTTATACCAATAGAGTTCAGCCTCGATATAAATTTATACCGAAAGACCAATGACGAGAGAACATTTAAGACATTAAAAGAAACGCAGAAATAAAATGGTACGGGTTAGAAAATTACGTGGCCATGTCCATATGAAGATGCTTATAGCTGCTGGAGTTGCAAAGAGGGGCGAGTATATAAGGCAGATCGCGAGTGCCTTCGAGTCCAAGCAGCATATATAGATAATGGGTTCGCCTCTGCCGCCCTTAAGCACTACTGCCACGTGCGCTTCTGTATAGAATCTGTCCATAACGTTTCTTATACGGTGATCTGAAGTTTTCATATAAATTTATACCGTCCCTGTTTGTTTTTACACTGCGACTGTATAAATTTATATGCTCTATGTATAAATTTGTCCCGGTTTGATTTTACACCGCGACTGTATAAATTTATACGCTCTTTGTATAAATTTATACCGCCCTTTGTCTCTTGTGCTTCTGCTCTGTATAAATTTATACAGTCCGGTGTAAATTTATACCGTGTGTCTACTTGTTCACTATGGCTGGAGAGAAGAGAGCGTCCGAGCCACCCCGTCCTGCTCGCCGGCTCCCTCCTCCCATGGTTTTCACACCACCCATTCCTCTGCCAACGAAAACAAATCCTAATAGAGAAGTTGATGCTAACCAAGGAACTTCTGACTCTGACAAAGCCCCAGCCCTCCCGTTCATACACGTCGGCTTCCACCACCAGTGCGGTTCACGCCACCACCTCCTGCTCCTGTGCGTCGTTTATCACCACCTATGCATTTTACTCCACCAGAACCCACAGAACAATGCAATCTTCCTCCACCCATTCATTTCACTCCAGACGAGCTCAGAATCCCTCCTCCCATTCATTTTAGTCCGTCTCCCTTAGTTTAGCTTAGACAGCCTACTTGGCGCAAATCACTCATCACCGTCCATCGCACTACATGATGCCATTTTTAGTGGGAGCAGTCAGCGCCATGCAACTCCTGTGTTTTATGAGACTGGCGCTGCTCAACTACGTCACCAACCTCGACTTCTTTTTCTAAGGGAAAGGAAAACCTCTTCCACACAAGATCATTCCACGCCTAATCTCATAGCATCCACTAGTACACCGTCCATTCCTACCGTGTCAGACGAAGAAACACCTCAGGTTGCTCTCTCAGATGATGATGTAGCACAGCCACAAGTCTCCCTGTTCGAATTCAAAACTCCTCCTAGTGAAAATCTTAAGCGAAACTTACACAAGAAAGCTTATACATCCCAAAGGAGAAAGAAACTAATGGATGAGGATCACTTGAGGGCAACACATACAAAACATTGTTGTCTTCAACGTTGTTTGCTAAAGATTGGACTAAAGGAATTAAGGTTGATTCGTGACAACTACAGTTCAATGACTTTGTTAGACCAAAGGGGCTACTTAGCCTTCATTATTCGGCCAGATTATGGTGACAAGTTTACCTACATAGCTGGTGGCCACACCATCTGTCAAACGGCCTTCAAAATGATTCATGCTTTAGGCAGCAGACGGCTTCACCGCCTAAAGAAAAGACTTGACAAGAATCCTGACATTAACGACTACTGTCGTTCGAGAAGTATATCCAGCATTCATGCGCTTCAATGTGTTTCCTGGATGGAAGGCTTCTTCAAGGAGTCTTACGAGAAACTGCCTAACAACCCTATGTACCACTTGAGTGACAACTTCACAAAATGTGAAGTCTACAATAAGTATAAGGATTTGTGTGTTGAGGCTGGAGAATGCCATGTATGCTACTCTTTCTCACTGTGCTCTAGAAAAAGGAATTTTCCCGTGTGTCTATTCCTAGGAAGCACCGGATGTCTGCTTGTGCTACATGCTCTGAACTAAAAGCTCAGAGACAAAATGCAAGGACACTTCACACTAAAAGTAAGCTTCCACAACGTTCTCTTGCCTAGTTCTACTCAATGGTAGGTTGTTTTCCTGAACATGTTTTCATTTCAGATGCATTGTTTTCAGTTCAGATGCATTAAAAGAGAAACTGAACAAGCGCAGAGAACAACAATCTTTGAAAAGGAGAAAATTGACAAAACACAGGAAGAAGGCTCTAGAACAACCACTCAACTACATATCGGTTGTTATTGGTGGAATGGACCAAAAGAAGACCACCCTACCTCACTTTGTCAATGTGCCTAAGGATGCTCCTGACGAAGATTTCATACATCTACATGTCATTGGTGCTATGGTTTTTAATGGGAAACTCTCTTGCAAGGCATTCTTGAACTATCCAAACATTCATGCTGATCCAAATCTCACTATCACAATTTTGAATAAGATTATTTCCAGTCTGGCGCATATATCACCAGTTCTATACCTTCATCTAGACAACACGACGAGATAGAATAAGAATCATGCATTGTTTGCTTACTGTGCCAAGCTAGTTGAAAAATAAATCTTCAAGAAGGTGAAGATTGGTTTCCTACATGTTGGTCACGATCAAATTGACCAGATGTTCAGTAGGTTCTCTAAACGTCTTGCTCGAAAAAAAGCTCTCAGCCTGCCAGCAATGATTGAGGTTATCCAAGACTCCTGCAATCCTCACCTAGAAATCGAGATATTGAAAGAAACTTACGATTTCAAGGAATGGATTTTTCAGAGAGAACAAATGGGTCAATGTGCAATTGACCCTTACGAAATATTACATTTCAGCATCAGATCAAATTCTCAATTGCAGATGGCAAAGCCATCCTACAAGGAAATAAATATGCCATATCCTTGCAATGGCAGCCAACAGCTAGTATTCAATTCATTCGCACCATCCCATGCTCTCTGCAGAGCAAATGACTATAAAGAGCTTGAAGGAAATCACAAAGAGTAAAAAGGAGGGAAGAGCATTTGATTCAAACAAATCATTGGATTACATTGAGACCAGTATTTGGTCATGCTCTAATCACTTTGAGGATGCAGATGCTTCATGGTGGTCTTAGTTTTTTCTTAGCAATGTGACATGTTACAAGCCATGTCACAAGGTCAAAGACCTGTTGCATTCAACTGGCCATCTAGGAAAACTCTGCCTATGCAAGCTGAGAATCACGAAGAATATGTACAGCTAATGCCTAGCTCAGATGAAGATGATAAAGTCATGTATACTCGCCCCAGATGCACGGCACAACAAGTTGCTCGGGTTTTTGGTTCAGTCTCAGAGGTTCAAAAAGGAATGCTTGTTGCTGTCCCAGCTGATGATGATGAAACTGGGGAGCCATTCTAGCTGGCTAGAGTATTGGAGGTAACAAGAGAGGATAGAATTCCCACTCAATTAAAAGTGCACTGGATGAGAACAAGTGCTGCCAATGCTTTCAGTAGGAGTTATAGTTTGGAGATGGTAAAAACAGGAGTGGGAAGGAGAGCAAAGTCTAAAGCAAACACTAGTATCATAGATCTAGCTAAAGTAAAGGTTCTTGCATATAACTTTGTTCTGACTGCTGCTAATAAGTTACGTGCGGTCACTCAAACTTTAATAAGGTCTGCATGTGGATTAGATAAACAACCTAAAAAGGTTGCCAACAAAGATGATGATGAAGACTCATTGGTAGACAGTGAGGAAGAAGATCGTTTGAGTACATCCAGTTTTGAGAGTGAGGGTGAGGATGAAGGCTCTAGTGATCAAGGAGTAATGAGTCTGAGGATGACATGCATCCTGATATTGCTGCAAAATGTAAGTTCGTCCGATGACTCAAACATGTAAACAAGAGAAAGTGCAGGTGATGAGGCTTTGTCAAAATGTGCTATATTTTTGACAATTTTGTTTATAATTTTGTAAAATTTTCACAAGCTCTGAATACATCACTTCTTTATTACTCTACTACCCTTGTTGTTTTTTTCATTGCCTATTTTTTGCTATACTTCATATAAGTAACTATTTTTTGTTCCAAATTAGGAGTCTGAATATGGCTATTAAATATTTTTGCGTAGAAGCTATGTTCAATCAACCCCTTAAAAGAGATATCTGAATTACCTAAATTGTCACATTTGTCACGAACAAACCTTCAAAATGGACTTTTTTGGGGGAATTTTATGGAATCTTTCAAAGATTCCTTCTGAACTGTGTTTGGAGCAAATAAGTGTGTTTAAATTTAAACTTTGTTAATTGTACTGCGTGCAGGCTGGAGTGGGTTCCCAATTGCAAGAGAAGCAGCAGTGGCCTCTGCCACATCTAGTGCTAACATTATATGGCGCTCCGAAAATCTTACGAGAATGGATGCAAATTGCAATACATATGAGATTTCAGCCACCACAGGATATATAGTTAGGCATGAAAGAAGTTGATCTATTCTGTAAAGTTTTCAATAACAAGAATCATGTTTTGGAAAAAGTTGATGTATACCACAATGTAATATAAATCATGTTTCACCAGCACTTTTCTCTTTCATATTACTCCTCTCCAATATATAATTTGTTTCAGTGATAACAATAATGTGTTTCATATGAGCTATTCCAGATCATGTAGCATTTCAGACAAACTTCCTAGTAGCATCTCATGCACATCAGTAGACAATGCATAAGCTCCAGAAGCACCTTTTACCTTATGATTTACTTTTGGCATTGCAAACTTTGCTCCAATCACAGACTCTGCAGGTACAAGAACTTCTTTGTCATCCAATAACTTATACTTGTGGTGACAACCAGGCAATTTTTTATAGTAATATGCTGATATGACTGTTTCATCTGTATGATGATAATTTTTGTAATCGTCAATAACATTTTATTTTGGAGAGTAATAGAATTACATATTAACTTATTATTCTACATTTAATATTTAATTAGATTAGATGTAGCTCCAGATATTATTTCTCAATAGCGAATTCCATGAGATTTGAATCTTCCTCTACGATTTGAGATTATTGTGCCCGTATATATAGGGTTCCCATTTGGATCCTGTTCCAGATGCAGGAACTCATGGTTTCAGTATCTCTTATGTTTATACCAAGCTTGTGATGTCGAACTGCTAGCTGGAGATCTTGTTTATGTTATGTAGTCATGTGTTCAAGATAAAAAATGTAAGAAAGAACGAATAAACTGCAGATGCCAAAATCTCAAAACTTAATTCCATTCTCGGTGCTTTAGTGTGTTTTAAAAAGTAAGAACTATTTTTAGCAATTTAACATCTTGTAGCCTATTCCAGGACATGTTAAAACGTAAACCTTTCAACAACGGTAGAGAACCAAAATAATTTGACAAGTTTTGCTGTACTTCACCTGCGATCATCGTAATAACATATACGTCTAACATACTTGTTTTTCTCTTGAAGCACGTGCCTCTTTTTGATGGGATTGAGATGGCAATTATGGGACTTGCAACTGTCTAGATGTGATACCAACGGTTCCCATCTTCATCTCTTTTGTTGTATTGCCATATATCTTTTGTTTTCTGCTCCGATCCTTCTTGCTCTTTGGAAGCTTAAGCAATAAAAATGAAACGTTGGACGATAGTATTGTAGTTATTTAGAATATAATAGAATAGAATAGAATATACATTAACGTCCCTCAGGCCGTTAGGCCCCCGGACTTATGTAGCATCCTGCGAGCTCCCATAGGGTGCTACCAGCCGGGCTACCAGCAAACAGATGCATAGGTTTTATGTAGCCATCTAACGGGCTTCACTTGTTCTTTATATATTACCCGCATCGTGTTTATAACTGGCTTCTTGGCCATACACAAATGCATCGTTAGAAACAGTTTTGAACTGTACTTTGTGGGCTTCCCTAATCCGCATCATCCGTGCTTTTCAGATTATTAGCCCTCTGTCTTTGTGCACCCCCCGGTGTCTTGTTATCATTTCTTTTATAGCTTTATTATATCCGTGAGTGTCTCTTCTTTGTCCATCGGTCTTTGAGGTGGGAGATCCCACGACCTTGTTGAATTTGGACCTTATTTCGTTTGTAAATCGGGCACTCCTTTACCATGTGCTCTTCGTCTTCTATTTTTCCCGAGTCACATACTGGCATATTTGCTCTGCCCTATCTATTTTCCTCCATCTATCCTTCTCAATTCGAGATCATTGGCTTCCCATCCTGAACCTTGCCGGCGTTCCCCTATTACTCTTATTCAACATCTTTGCTTCGTATGTGATATGCCCTATCTGTCTCCCCGGATTGAATGTTTCCAATAACCGGTCATCTTGGGTCACATTATTATGTACCAACCCGGTTTCTCATTGCTCTGCGGGTCCATTCCCTCGTCCCATCCGCCATTGTATAATCGGCTTAGTTGCATCCCATATTTCTTTGTCCATTTTAAGCCAATTCGTTGAACCGGCCCTTGCGGGTTGTTATGTCTTGTTTTGCTGTTAGTCTATTGCTGTGACCGATGACGGTTTGTCCTCTTTCCCATAGCTATTGTCCTTTATTAAGTATCTAACTGTTCTTTCCCAGGCCCTCACTTCCATTGGTTTTTCCCCTGTCTCGTATAGGATTGTTGCCAATGATGTACCTATCTTCACCTGGAATTCCTGTCCGTGCCATTGCCTCAGTATGCCTTCTTGCTTTTCCCATTTCTTTTCTGACAGGCCTGGCCCCCATGTCTCACATCCGTACAACTGTGTTGATGCTACTATCGTGCTGAATAGGTATGCTTTGATTTCCCAATTGGTGATCCCATTCTTTATTCGCGATAGTTCATCATGATGTAATAATTGCCTATTGCTGCTTGGAATCTGGTATCTGCTCCCTTTGACCATCTCCCCCCTCCATGTAGATACTTGTATCCTGTGGCTTCCTCTAGTTCCTCCCCCTTGTATCTAAATGGCCTGTGTTTTATCTTTGTCCCGAAGGTCACTATTTTTGTTTTCCCCAGGTTGACTGTCAGTCCTGTCTCCTCACAAAATTTCTCTAGTATCTCTAGCATCCTGTGCATCCCTTTGGCTTTGGTCGCCATCATACCTAAATCGTCTGCATATAGCATTATATATCATTATTTCAACTTGGTTACAGATGGCACTTTTGAAGATTTGATGCAGCACTTTTGTGATATATATGGAAAGATCACTGTTGAGCAGGAATTGGAGCATCTTTCAGACATTCTTAGAGGAGTTATATCTTTTGTTAGTGAAAGTTTGAAGGCCCTTGAGAACTTCTCTCTTTTTTTTTTTTTTTTTTTGAGGAAATGAAGTTTTTTAATAATTAATTATGTTAAATAAGTACAAAATAGGTAATGTGCATGACAACGGATATCAGCAACACTCTAAGAAACCTGTAGATTTAGGGATAAGTCTTTAGATAATATAAAAATAATAATAGAAAATATTAATGTCCAAGAGCAAGAGCAAGAAAACACTTCTCCAGGAAACCCCAATCAACACTATCGCAAGCTTTAGCAAAATCAAGCTTAAGATACACTGCTCTATGACCCTGTAATCGAACCCAATATATTCCCTCGTATGCAGCAGTCACGTTATTGAGAATACAATGGCGAGGGAGAAAGCCAGATTGTGTTGATGAGATAGAGTCAGCCAAAATGTCTTGATCATTTTCTTCCAATGTCTTAGCAAAGATGTTGTACACAAAGGAAAGCAATGTAATAGGTCGCTAATAAAAAATAGTCTTGGGTTCCTTACTCTTTGGAATGAGGGAGATGCAACGTGTTCAAAATCTTATCAAGGCAGCTAAGCATCTGAAACTCACAGAAGGCATCATATACATCATCCTCCAATCAGTCCCAGCACTTCTGAAAGAATTCAATAGGGAAGCCATCTAGACCAAGGCATTTGTCCTTTTCTAAGAGAGCCGCAACTCCTTTCAGATCCTCCTTCACAATATTGGACTCAAGAAGCAACCTCTGCTCTTAAAAAATAATGCGACGCACCTTAGTCAACACAGCCGAATGCATGCCCTCTTGAAAGGGCAATGGGCATTGTGCAAAGAATCACGAAAATCGATGATGAAGATACTGCTTAAGATGCACAGGATCAGAGATAAGAGAGCCATCTGGCAACACCAAAGAAGTATAGAAGTTGCAAGTTTCCTTCTTCTTGCAGCAGCATAAAAGAACTGGGTACATAAAGGCATGTCACCTTTTTTTTTTAAATTGAAAATCGTGTATTGTATTTATATTTTTAAATAATAATAAAAGACTCGT
The DNA here is from genome assembly GCA_021234155.1 of Isoetes taiwanensis. Classification (NCBI taxonomy): domain Eukaryota; kingdom Viridiplantae; phylum Streptophyta; class Lycopodiopsida; order Isoetales; family Isoetaceae; genus Isoetes; species Isoetes taiwanensis. Next base: position 1,518,005 of record JAJEKV010000099.1, on the reverse strand, counting down.
TAAGGGGAGCATCCACCCTTTTAGGCTAGAGCTAATCCCTGTCAGACTCGGTGGAGTTGTCATCTGAGTAAGTGGTTTGAGGATGCCTCTCAACCTCATCTTGGGTTCCATGATGTTGAGGTTCGCGATCGAATGGCTCTCCAAAGTTCGACGCTCCCTCGTCGACCCCTATGTCTTCCTTTGCTTCCTATAAAAAAACAGAAGAATATGGCATTAATGTAGTTCATAGGATTACAATAATTACATACAACGTACATTGGCATTCCTGTGATGTGGGAAGTTCCCTCTTCGTATAACTGTTGATATAGATAAACAGCTCCACGAGTAGTGGCTATATTTACGTGGTCCTTGCTAGGGGGAAACCGGTATAGCCAGTACTATGACAATATGATGAGTATTAGCCAATAACATTCAAAGTTCTTATTGAAATTAATGTGAACTAGTTTATAGCTCTTACGAATCTATGCCCTTTCTGACCGCCGTAGCACAAGTGAGACGGAATTCGTTTACTTGAAGTTGCTTTCACAGTCCGTTCTGTATGTTTCTTTAGTGGATCCTTTGCACGTTCGAATGCAATCTGATTGCAAGGCACACAACATTATCACTTAAATTGAACGAATGGCAACAAAAATAAAAAATACCTTGACATTTTCCTTATGGAGATTAAGTGGTTTAGGGACTTTTGACCAATCGCCTCCAACTTTTTTGGCATCCGACTTCAATTTATCAATCACTATTTGCCTTTGATATAAATCGATAGATCAACATTTACAGCAATTGAAACCAAACATCCCCAGCGCTATTCGGCAACCAAACCTCGGCATGACTATGTCACCAAATACCTAGCATTCAAATTCACGAGCACATGCAACTCTAGCAAGCAAAACCCAAGACCAAATTAGAGAAGAAACCTTGGAAATGTCATGCCCCAACTCTTGAGTCTTGCGTGGAAAACATAAGAACAAACCACACATTTAGCCTCATGACATCTCGATGCAATGTTATCTTTGGGCGTGAGATTCCACTACGTCCTTAAGTCGGCTAATAATGCAAGGCCATCTAATCATATCTTATGCTCAAGTCTAGAAAATCATTTGTTAAAATATGCAATATAGACTACTTATGCTTCTGCTTTTGGTGTTGTCTATACAGACATCTTAGATTTTACCTTTAAAAGTCCATTTTTATTATTGCTTGCTTCTGGTTACGTATTAGATTTATGTAGCAAGTATTTTACATGCATTCATGTTACATTCCACTCATTAACTATGCTCAACTCAACTATGCTCTAATGACTTCTTAGTTAGGTTATAAGGGTTGGTTGCCAAATGTTATGTTTCACTCATTCTTCAATGTTACTTCAGTAACAAAAAACAAATCCAATACATAACCTGCCTTTTTATAGACTATATAGTGCCCTGCGAAGACAAACTTAACATTAAATATGTTAAAGAAGAGTTGTGTTTTAATTCTCAAATGCATTGTTTTAGATTAACTTAAATGATGAAGATTTGCTTATATTAAAAAGAGCTTAATTTGCAAGGCACACCAAATTCTTCCACACATTCCCACCTAATAAATCCAATGCATAACCTGCCTTCTTATAGACTACGTAGTGCCCTGTGAAGACAGACTTAACATTATTTATGTTAAAGAAGAGTTGTATATTAATTCTTAAATGCATTATTTTACATTAACTTAAATGATGAAGATTTGTTTATATTAACAAGAGCTTAATTACAAGGGCAGACCAGATTCTTCCATACATTCCAGCTTCAAGTGAACGCTATGTATACTCGTCTGTGGTCGCTCCAGTAGCAATGGCCGATGTCGTAAAGCGTGGGCTTGAAGTTTGTCCAGATGTGGTCGAGCAGCGTCACGGATCGCGTGGTGGCATTGACTTGTTGGACATGGCCGGGCATGGCGGCTTGCAAGGCCGCGATGATGTTATTTTGTTGCAGAGCGTCTACGTTGAAATCTCCCATGAGGACAGTCCTGGTGGCTTTCGTTGTGGCATTGGCTCCGAGTGTGGATTGCAATGTTGAACTCTCGGCAATCGCTTTGATATTGTCGAGAAATTGCTGCATATTCTCACCGTAGTGCCTATATATGTTTGCCGTGTGCACAACGGTTCCCGTGGTGCAGTCTTGGAACACGGCGAAGATGGCTATCACCGAGGGCTCCGTAACTCATTGGTGGTAGAGAAGCTCGAGTCTATCGCTGTCGTAGAGTATGGCTGTTCCGCACGCGTTGTTGTTGAGCAGGCACTTGTACTTAGTTGTCTCGAAGATGGATGGGTCATTCGATCTCATCTCTTGAAGACAGAGGATGTCTGACAACGTTAGCTGTAAATCTGCTAGTATGTGGTCGATGTACGTTGTTGCCATCAGGATGTTGAGCATTGTTGCGACGAGTGTCGGTGGCCATTCGTTGGCGAGGTTGGGCATACTCATCGTCCACGGCATCTCTCTTTGTATTCTCTGGATCTCTTCTGTAACTCTGTTGTCCGCGGTGAAGTTTTGGTTCACCAGTGGGGGGCTTTAGGAACAGTCCCGTCACTTCACTCATGAGACTGTTGGCCATTCCGTGCATGTGCATGCCTGTGGGATTGAAGCATAGTTGTTCGACTGTGCCGCCCTGTGACCTGTGTACCATCCTACACGCGGCCGATTGGACGGGGAACTGGCGTCTCATGATCTTGTGCCTCTCATTTTTGCTTGCTTGGCATAGCTTGGTCAGTTTTTGGATTGGCATCCATGTTGGGTCAATCCCTTGGGCGTAAAGGTGTTTCAACCTATCTTGATAGTTTCTTTCTGTTGTGGGCGTCATGAATGATACCCAGAGTGACTCTGTCTCACCCGCACCCGCGTGCTGCTCCGGGATGCCATCGGCACCATTGACGAGGCCATTAGAGAGGTCAACGTTGCTCGTGAGCTCAATAAGCATGGTCCGTTTCAACTCTAGCTTGTCTTTTAGCCCATGTGTCTTTCGAGAGTCTGTGGGTAGGCTGATGCTCCTCGGACGGACGTCCTCGTGCATGTCTATAGAGTGGAGGAGGATCCCTTGCTCTGTTATTTCAGCATGCACTTTGTCATTGTGCTTGTCCTTGTCTTTGTTCTTGTGGACATGCGGAAGACGCAGGTTGCGAGGTGTTGGCCGGATGCAGATGAAGTTCACGAGGTGGTCCTACGAGATATACGATCAGGGTTCGAAATTTTATGAAAAATGAGGTAAACAAAAATCCTTCTCATTTAAAATAAATAGGACATCTCAAATTTCAGCAGGACATGTCCAATCCAATACAAAAATATTAGGACAAAGTCCAATTTCTTTAGAACAAAAAGTTCTTGGCAAAGATAATGAGATCTTATAAAGAAAAACGCTTTGATGTAGCAAAAACTTTCATAAACATTTCATACAAGATGGTCCTGCGTAGCATTTTATATTTGACGACTTGAGATCTTTTTCCAAATTTCAACATATGAGTTGTGATGGCCTGCCTTATTCGGCCATATGGACAGAATGGAACGGAACAGGAAGTAGCAGTAGTCCCCTTCTCTCTCTTCTCTGCTCACATAGAAACAGTCATAGAAGTTGAAAAGGGAAAAAAAGGGAAAATGAGAGGGTCCAAAATAAAAAAGTTGATTTTATTTAATAGCAAAAGTAATTAACTTTTTTGTTTGGTTAATATTTAAAATATGAATTTCTATTTATATCTAAGATAAGTTACCTGAAATAAAATATACATCTAAAAAAAATTCCCCACTTAAAAAGAGTAGGACAAAGTCCTCTTCTTCAAAAACTAGTAGGACAAAGTCCAATTCAATCCTTTTTTTTTTTTAGGACAGCATGTCCTACTCATGTCAACAACATCTGGACATTGGCAAATTTTGTAGGACAAAACGTAAGATTAACCTCACTTTTTTCGAACCCTGTATACGATCGGGCGTCGTATATTTAGTAGAGAGCGTCACAATAGTATCAGAGCAATGTTTTTGGTTCTTAGTTCAAGAGTTAGCACTGACCATACCCCTGACTAAGTAGTGTAACTGGCCTAATAGAGCATGGGATGGAAATTTCAGCATTGAACCTCGAAAAATGGGAGAAATTTTTTCTCCTAAGTAGTGGGGTCATAAAGTTAGGCTAAACTATAGATGCAAGGAAAAAGTTGAGTCAAATTAACATTCTAGTAAGATTTGAGTGGAAATTATACATGACCATCAAATTTCACCCAAAATGGGTCGAAGAATCATCCCAATCCGAGACCCAAGTGAAAAATGGCGCAAATCCATAATTGACACGCCAAACTATTAGGAAAAATTCGAATTTTAATTATAATAAGGGGAGCTAATAAGGGGAGCTAATTAATAAGGGGAGTAAAGGTGAGGGAATATTTAATAAGGGGAGCTAATTAATAAGGGTAGTAAAGGTGAGGGAATATTCTTAGCCCTAAGAGCATCCTCCCCTTTTTAAATATCATTTTTAGGATTCCACTCTCCCTAACACACCCCAAATCTCTCTTTCTTGATCTCCAACTTAAGCTAATCCATTTCCTTTACCGTAAGATATGGCTCGCACCAAGCACAGCAAGGAAATATAGGAGCCCTAGACAGAGACCCACCATGGCGGAGATGGCAGCAGGGAGCGGCAAGAAGATCCCAGGGCACCTCAGGCCCCGGAAGGAGGAGGAGGAGCATCACGATTAAGCACGAATTAATTATTTGGAGAAAATAAGCTGATTTTGAGAATTTCGAGTGCACCTCTTCAGGTCCACCACAAGCCAAAAGTACTCAACTTTAATTTGAAATTGTCCCGCCCAACCACAAGTCAAAAAGTCATCATCCTCCATTAAATTTGTCCCCAAGATAGGCGGATAATTTAAAATTTGAACAAGAGAATTTTTATTTCCCTCTGCGGTACCATCTTGGTTGTCGACAAGCATCTCAAACTCCAAGCTTCAAAGCGCCATAGCGAGGTTTTGCCATGTAGGAGGTCCAAGATCAGCGCCCGTCTTGAAAGTCGCCATAAGAAGGTCAAATCTCGGCGCGCCATAGCCGGACGTCGCCATAAACTGCAGCTTCGTCCTACACCACCACAGTCCTTTCGGAGTTCTTTAGGGTGGTTTCTTTTTGAAGCGCGAGGTGCCCGGGAATAAGCTCTAGGGAGTTACGATGTGGCGTTCCGGCCGTGCTATCGCTCCGGGGCGTATATTATGCTTGCCACGTCACGCGATACACGCCACCGATTGGCGTGTGCGCCAGCGTATAGCCAAGTGGGTAGCCCTAGGGGCAACTTCGCCAAGAAGTGTGCACTAGTATTAATGTGCACATTTTCCAATGTACACATTAATGTGGGCACACATTTCCATGTGGCCACTTGATGCCAAGTGGGCCATACCCATAGGAAGCGATTAATGTGCACATTTTCCAATGTACACATTCATTAATTGCACACACTTCCATGTGAGCACATTTGGGTGCACACATTTCCATGTGGGCACATTTGGCCACCTAGCCTTAAAGGCAAGTGGGCCCATTACCAAAATCCCACATGCCAAAAGGGGATAATTGGAAACCCTAGCCACCCCCCAAGTCTATATAGGGTTGGAAACCTAACTAACCTAATTTTCGATTTTTGGGGCTTTAGAACTGCTTTGGCTGCCTCAGCGGCCAAAACCGCATCCCGAACTTCGATTGGGAGAATTACTACCTTAGTTTCTCAAGATTCGGCCCTCAGCCAGGATGGTCGAGCTTCAGTCGGGAGGTTCCTCAAAGGATCGAATTATTTGGCCAATTAGATAGTCTAAACCCTATTTTAGGCATTGAATCAAATGGGTTTAGCCTATTAGATTGCCCATAGCACTATCTAGAACTCTAGATAGCGATTCTAACTAAAGAACCTAACTCCTATGATATAGATTAGATCTTGTTCTTTAGTTCTTCCGTGATGTATATGGATGATGTATCTCTGTGAACTCCTTGTATTGGGAAGGGGTAGAGACCTAAAGCTTTGTAGTCGATGCTCCTAGAGTAGCCTCTCTAGCACACTATAGTTGCGCCCGTGGTACAATAGCCCGTTGTTGTGTTCTTAGGGGTCGGGCCAAGGTTGATAAGGGTGGTCGTGTCCATAGCGGTTGCTCTCTCGGGATGTAAAGTCTACCGGAGAGCAACTGCGGACTAAGCTTAATACCGGGGGGGTGCACCACGAGTATGAGTTCGAGTTTACCGCTTGGGGATAAGATAAGCGGTGCTGGCGGCGGTGCCACCCGGGGGTTTCGGCCAGAGGCCATGTGTTTGCGATGGTAGTGGCGCGGCGGGGATCGGGACACGGCCGTGGTGGTAGTTCCCTTCAAAGTGGGTTAAAAAATTCGATGCGGACCGTTGATGTCCTCTAGTGCACTTTTGCTATGGCATTGATCGCTCGGTGGGAGGGGAAACCTCCTTACCTTTCATCGGTGCAGGGGAGATGTAACCGGCTATAGCCCCTTTGGCTATGATCGGCAGACTCTGGTCCAACCCAGAAGTTCTTCAACCTATCGCAGTGTGGCCACCACGGGGAGGCCCGGATGGAGTGGACAACCTAAGCCATGTTCATATGCCAGCCAAATCCATCGCCATGAATTACATGCGCAATGAACTCGAGACCCAAAGCGCCGGTCATCCCTTCGATTACGAGCCTGGGTAGGACTCCTATGTGATGTGCTGATCTTTGTCTATCTTTTGATATGTGGAAGACCATCCTTCAATGGTCACATGATGTTGATGTATGTACTACTGACATGTATGTTTACGCTTCCATGACTGGTAGGCCACGAGGGGACGAGGTGCAATGACCCTTCCACTCTTCCGCTGGAATCCGTTGCGGTTGCGGTGTCATGTGGAGGGCCTGTTAGCATGGAGTGGTATGGGGATGAACTCTGTTTGTATCACGGTGAGTGCAATATATATATGAGTAGGGCGTCACGGTGGTATCGAGCTATGTTCTTGGTGACCAAGAGCAAAGCAGCGACCATGTTCCCGATGAGTACTAACTTGATAGGATCCTTAAACCTCGAAAAATGGGGAAAAATTTTTTTCTCATTTTGTAGTTATCTCTAAGCTAATAACAGTTAAAATGAATAAAAATGTAAAAGATTAAAAAATTGATGAGCCAACATCAAAAAGTAGGATTGGTCTCTGCCGTCGCCAGAGCATTTCTAGATTCTAGGAATGGGTTTAACGTGTGCGATGAACATTCAACTGACACCAAAAAAAAAAGTTGTAAATCACGAAAAATATCTTGATAATTTTTAAATTTAAGCTAAAATTAGTAGATTCAAAGATGTTACATGTTAATTTAATAGTGGGCACCATGTCTCACACACGCCGCCCGGAGACGGTTTCTAGATTCTAGGAATGGCCGGGCAACGGTGAGTCCTTAATTAAATGATTTAGATGCAGCAGACAACCCAAAAGGTAGTTTAAAGTTGACCTAAAATTGGCCCTATAAATAAGCTGGACCCTCCCATTTTTCCGTTCTTCACGAGAACCGCTCGTGTATTGTGGCGATCTTACGTAGCGTATCAATGACAACCCGAAAAATGATAGCCCGCTCATGATTCTTGGAAGCCTAGGAGAGCGGATCCTCAGCGCCCGGTATCCGGCCTTGTTCATAGGATTCGCCGGGCATGCCTTCTCCGTCGGCGGATCTTGGTGGCGAGGAATCGAGTCGGGCGGAGGCGACCATCTGAAGATCTTGGAGACGATCGGCCCGGGCGTCATGGCCCGAATCCTAAATGAAATTGAGCGGCGGCAGCGGCGGCGGAGCAACACCAAAGGGGCGCTCTTTGCGCGCCTAAGGGCGTAACCCACGAGAGGCGAGCGAAGGCGCGAACCACCGCCGACCAGCTGCTGCCAGGATGAACCGCGGAGGAGGCGCGAGCAAGCCCGGCGGCAGCCGCCGAACTCCACCGGAGAAGGCGACCGTACGCTGCGTCAAAGTCTGGAAGGAGAATCGAGGAGAAGGAAACAAACGAACCGAAAAACAATCAAAGCAGCCAGCAAAATCGAAATAGTCGGAAGGCGCTCAAAGTCGGAGATCATCAGGAAGAGACTCCTCAATGGATAAAGTATAATGATCACTCCGTTAAAGGCAAAACAACCCGGAGAGAGCCGGTGGCGAAAGCCTACACCGTGAAACGGAGACACTAAACCCCTCCACAAACCAGAGCCCCAGTACAGGAAGCGACAGAAAAGCGAGGAGGAGGCGACCGGAAATCAAACACTTCAAAGAGGATTCTGGACGCAGACTGCGCCGTTCAGTTTAGTCCCGTGAGAAATGCAAAATACAACGGACATCGCAGCGTGAGGGCAGATATTCTTGTGTTTTACAGAAAGCGGTAGAAGCCCACTTGGTGAAACATTTTGAGATTCAACGGCGCACGGTGATTGAAGGGTCACCCTCATGGCGGGATATGTATCTTGCGAGACACATCAAGGGAAACGCCCTTGAACCTTGTAATTATTTGTAAAATTTTGTTAATATAAAGAAAATTTTTGCGTAAAATAAAGATGTCAAACCGGTTTAGATAGGTCAAGAATGCTCGATCCACAGCCTTTGTTTTTATTAAATGGGTTGGAGCAAAATTGAAACTGATGTCTCACCGCGTCAGCGCGGGGACAAGATTTCTACATTTTAGAAATGTTTGAAGCATAGCGATGAACCGAACTAAAATGCCCAAAACAATCCCAAATGTCGACCAATAAAGGGGTCAGATTACGCTTCTTCGATGAGTTTAGTACAATTCAGCCTTGATCACCTAAATTGAGTAATCCTAGCCCAATTAGGACCCATGTCTCACCCGTCGGCCGGGGCAATTTCTACATTTTAGAAATGGTACGTATCGAACCCCCGTCTCATGTCGACGCAAATGATCTCCAAGTGCACAATAGGTTGATAGCTCTCCTTAGCATGCTCGAACTCTAGAAATAGTCTTCAAACTTGCAATTGCATCCCTTAATAGGTCCGAATTACCTAATCTCGGTAAAATCTAGGTCATCAAAATTAGGGTTTCCCCTTTCTATAAATAAGTTTCCCCATTTCTCAATGGCACCACCGAAATTTGCTCCCCCTTTGCTGTAAAGATCTGCAGGCCCCGCTGGCGCTTACGCATCCGTTTGATACTCCCTTCGCTTGCTAGATCAATAGCCCTTTCTGATTTGGTGATGAGTCTGGCGCCCGATTACCTCCACGTCTGCGGCGGATGTCAATGACATCTTCCAGTCTTTGTGAAGAAATTGACATCGAAGAGCTCTGTTGACACAACCCGGCATTATAAGTGCTAAAGGAATTCGGGCTAAAGGTAGGACCCTCCCCTTGTCCAAGTCCCGTGCATAGGATGCCGTTCCCCGCCCGGGTCCCCGAGGCGGCCCAGCAGGCGATGTGCCCAACATCGCTTGAAGTGCCTGGCCTAATAAAGGCGCCGAGCTGCACGTTACATGGTCTGGCGATAGCGGGACCAAGGACCTACTACTTCTCCGCCCTAGCCATCTTCTTATCCCAGGAGGGGGCAGATGGGGGCAACCTCTATCCCCTCAGATGGAGGTAAACCCCATAGGTGGCGGGAGGAAGGAGCAAAATCTTTGTGCGATCAACAGAGCGAGGAAGCAAGAGGGATGAAGAAGAGTCGGACTGACCGAAGGATACAGGCTTCGACTTCGGACGAAGAGCAGTCAAGAGCAAGAGGTGATCAATTCGGCGAGCAGTGAGGGCATCGAGTTGCTCCCCACTCGGGCTAGGCATCACAAGCCTAGCCCTATCATCGGCGGAGAGGTATCTACTCCCTGGTGACCTCTGAGAACCTTCACGTCACGAGGAGAGGGAGGCTGGTCTGAATGACCTCCCACACGGTTGCGGCGGAGGCCAGGCACAGGCCGATTTCATCGTCGAGGAGCATCGTTCCGCTCAAGTGAGGGGAGTGGAGACACCTACACCCGAGGGGTGACCTCAGGAGCATCCGGAGCCCTCTGGCCCGGCATCCCGGGCAATTGATGGGCCAGCCTTGGTACATAGCGGAAGAGGAGTTCTCGCCCACCTCAAGAAGCGAGATGGGGATGGTGGGGAAGACAGTATCTAATCTTAGGGTCCTTCAATGTCACCCTTGCCAAAAGGAGAAGGAATCGACCTCGGGAGGCTGTACTTTGTCGAAGACTCTGAGGAGCTCACCCAGGAAGTAGAATTAAGCCGAGTGCAGTAGGCGCCCGCAGGCTGGGAGGCCAAACAAGCGGAGAGAAAACCCGGCTGACACACAGCGGCAATTAAGCTCGGGTACTACCCACCCTTCTTAAATGTACACATTAATGTGGGCACACACATTTTCCATGTGGCCACTTGATGCTAGGCGGTACCCTCAAGACAAACTAATGCTGCACATTTCCAATGTACACATTCATTAATGTCACACACTTCAGGCACATTTGGGTGCACATTTCCATGTAGGCACATTTGTCCTAGCACTTAAAGGCAAGTGGGCCCATTCTGGAAATGTGCAAAAGGATAGGTGAAACCCTAGCACCCCCTTGTCTATATAGGGTTTGGAAACCTAACTAACCCTAATTTTAGATTTTAGGGCTTTAGAACTCTGTTTGCATTTGCCTCCTTGACCAAAACCGCATCGAACTACGATTGGGAGAATTACTACCTTAGTTTCCTCTTAGATTGGGCCCAGCGGATAGGATGGTCGAAATGTGTCGAGGAGTTCCTCATGATGGGATGCATTTGGCCAATTAGATAGTCTAAACCCTATTTGTAAGCATTGGATCAAGAGGGTTTAGCCTATTAGATTTTGCCCATAGCAGCCTTCTAGAACCCTGAATGGCAGTTCTAACTAAAGAACCTAACTCTATGATATAGATTAGATCTTGTTCTTAGTTCTTACGTGATGTATATGGATGATGTATCTGTGAACTCCTTTGTATTGGGAAGGGGGTAGAGACCCTAAAGCTTTGTAGTGATGCTCCTAGAGTAGCTACTCTCTATAGCACACACTATAGTTCTCTTGGCTTTGTGGCCTGTCTTGCTTTGTGTTGTATTCTTAGGGTTGTGACGGTTGATAAAGGGTGTTTGTGTCCATAGCGGTTGCTCTCTGGCGGATGTAAGTCTACTCGGAGAGCAACTGCTGAGACAAGCCTTTTCGAGGGGCTAGTGCACCACAGTATGAGTTGTTTACGGATTGGGGATAAAGCCGTGCACAGCGGTGCCACCGGGGGTTTATTGCGAGGCCATGTGTTCTTGATGGTAGTGGCAGCGCGAGGGGATCGGGACTGGCGCGTGAGTGGTAGTTCCCTTCAAGTAGGTTAAAAGTCAGTCTGGACTGGTTGATATCCTCTGATACACTTTGCTATGGCATTGATCATCTGGTGGGAGGGAAACCTCCTTGCACGCAGCTGCTTCAGATGCAGGGAGATGTAGCACGGCTATAGCCCCTTGGCTATGATCCGTGAGCTACGGTCCAACCGAAAGTTCTTCAACCTATACGCAAGAATTATGTACCACGGGAGAGGCGGATGGAGTGGCAACCCTAAGCCATATTCATATACCCGGCCAATCCATACGCCATAGATTACATGCGCAATAGACTCTGGAGATTTAAGTCGATTATCCCCTTGATGCGAGCCTTGGTAGGACTCAATATGATGTCTTTGATCTTTGTCTATGCAGAGAGAGGTGGAAGACCATCCTTCGAGATGGTCACATGATGTTGATGTATGTACTAATCGACATGTATGTTTACGCTCAGCCTAGGGGTAGGCCCCCGAGGGAGACGGGTGCAATGACCCTTCCACTCTTCCCGCCGAACTGCTAAGCTTTGGCAAAGGTCATGTGGAGGGCCCCAGATAGCATGGAGTCGGGTATGGGGATGAACTCCTGCTTGTATACCCGCGAGTGCACCGTGATATGAGTAGGGGATCCACGTTGGTATCGTGAGCTATGTTCTTGGTGACCAAGAGCAAAAAGCACCGACCATGTTCCCAAAGAGTACTAACTTGATAGATCCTTAAACCCTCGAAAATGGGAAATTTTTTTTCATTTTGGTAGTTATGCTAAGCTAGTAAATGCTTAAAATGAATAAAAATGTAAAAAGATTAAAAATTGATGAGCCAACATCCGTGGTGTAGGAATCTCACACGCCGTCACCAAAAGACATTTCTAGATTCTAGGAATCGGGTCGGGCTATAACGTGTGAGACATTCAAATTTTGACACCAAAAAAAAAAAAGTTGTAAATCACGAAAAATATCTTGATAATTTTAAATTTAAGCTAAGAATTAGTAGATTCAAAGATGTTACATGTTAATTTAATAGTGGGCCCCACCATGTCCTCACACGCCGCGCCAGACAGGTTTCTAGATTCTAGAATTCGCTGGGCGAACGTAGAGACCTTGCTTAATTAAATGATTTAGATGCCTTGCACAACCCAAAAGGTAGTTTAAAAAGTTGACCTAAAATTGGCCCTATAAATAGAACTGACCCCTCCCATTTTTCCCGCTCTTCCCGAACTTCGGCCAGATTGTCAAGGCGCATCTTCCGCGCCAGAGCTCCAATCGACGAACCAAAAAATGATGGCCCGCGACAAAGCGATCGCTAGGAAGCCTCAGAGGAGCGGATCCTCCAGTCACCATCCCCGCTTTGTTCATAGGATTCTTCTGAACGCTTTTCTCCGCTGGCTTTAATTTTGATTCGCCGAAGCGAGGAATCAGTGGCCTGACAGAGCCACCATACAGAGATCTTGGAGGACGACCCACGCACGCCATGAGCCAGATCCTTAATGAAATTGAACGGCCAGAGGCGTAAAAGTTTCAGCAGCAGCCGAGCAACACCAAGGGGACGCCAACCCACCGTGAGGAGCAGAGGGAACAGCGAACCCACCCATAGGCCAACAACAACCCCAGATGAGACCCACCTGCAGGAGGAGTGTGCAGGGCTTAAGAGCGTACCGCCCGAATCCTCACCCCGGAAGAAGAGGCCGACGATTCGCCGCCTTCGGCCCACAAGCACGGTCATGAGCCGAGCCAGCGGCGTAGATCGAGGGATCGAAGACACCCCAAGAGACCAAGAAGAGGAAGGCCAAGCCAAATCAAGGCAAACGGGCAGAAAGTGGTGAAGGTTGGGAAGAGAGTCGAAGGTCCAGTCATCAACGAAGCCGTCGAGGGAGACTCCCCGCCTCCAATCGACGACATTCTGGATGAAGATTATGTGCCGGGCGCAGACGGGCAAGTTTCTTCAAAGCCCCCTGCAGGGGAAGAGGTACACGGTCAGCAGACCCCAAGAGCGTGGAGGAGGTCGACAGTGGCACTCCCACCATTTCCCGACATGGATAGGGTTAAGGCCCCACGTACCGCAGCTGGAAGCCTACGTGATAGACCCCTAAAAGTCTATGAGAAGAAAATGAGGGAGCACAACGCATATATGGCGGCGGGAGGCCTACAACACCTATTACCGAGCACCGGTGAGAACGATTGAAGCGGGGCACCCGACCTAAGAGCCGCATTAACTAAAGCCCCTCCACCAAAACCCAAGGCCCCACGAGCACCGAAGAAGCGCTTAAGAAGAAACAGGAGGAAGATTGGCGCCAAGGAGATCCGCGACTTCCAAAAGAGTTACCGGGACTCTTGATTTCCGCAAGGCCGCCCAGCGCTTAGTCCGCTAAGTAATGCAAGAATACAACACGACATCGCCGTGATCGGACGAGATGTTGCCGTGTTTGCAAGAGGCGTCAAGCCCACTTTGGTGAAACATTTTGAAGATTCAACGGCCCGCGACAAGGTAAAAGAGGGTCACCCTCATGAGGGCGGTGATATGTATCTTGCCGACATTATCAAGGGAGAACGCCCTTGAACCTTTGCGAATGGATCGTAAAATTTTGTTAATATAAAGAAAATTTTTGCGTAAATAAAGTGTCCAAACCGCTTTAGATAGGTCAAGATATCGATCCCTAGCCTTTGTTTTAATTAAATTGGAGTTTGGAGCAAATTGAGACGATGTCTCACACGTCAGCCAGACGTGAGACTACATTTTAGAAATCTTGGCCGGGCGAACGTGAGACCAGGGCCCAAAAATGCCCAAAACAGCTCCAAATCGACCAAAAGGGGTCAATTTCGCCTAACTTCGATGAGTTTAGTAGAATTACAGCCTTTTAGATCACCTAAATTGAGTAATCCTAGCCCAATTAGGACCCATGTCTCACACGTCATACCGGACAGATTTCTACATTTTAGAAATCCCAATGGAACGTGATGAGACCCTGCACCATGTCGTGCACCAAATGATCTCCAAATTGCACAATAGGTTCAAGAGCTCCTTAGCATGCTCAAACTCTAGAAATAGTCTTCAAACTTGCAATTGCATCCCTTAATAGATCAGAATTACCTAATCTCAAGAAAATCTAGGTCATCAAAAATTAGGGTTTTCCCCTTTCTATAAATAAGTTCCCCATTTCTCAATTGGCACCCCCGCATTTGCTCCCCCTTGCTTAGGCGATCTTTGGCCCCCGAGGCGCCTTCTATCCGCTTGATACTTCCTTGCTAAGATCAATGGCCACCGCTGATTTCAGGCGACAGCCACGCCGCTCCATGCCATCGGTGCGTATGTCAATGACATCTTCCAAGTCTTTGTGAAAGAAATTGACATCCGTTAATACCGAACGCAACCCCAAAGATATAGGCAAAGTGCGCTAGCGAATTTCGTGCTAGGTAGGACCTCCCTTGTCCAAGTCCCCCGGTATAGATACTTCGCCCTCGCCCGTCCTTCAGAGCCTTTAAGCATGTCCCCAACATCGCCAAGTACTTGACTAATCATAGTGAGGTTAATCGATTACATGGTCCTCATACCAACAGACCAAGTACTTTCTTTACAATCACGCCTCTAGCTATCTTCTTATCCCACCACGAGAACCCGGGGGGGGCAACTCTCTATCCCTCCGATGGAGGTAAACCCCATAGCTGAAGCAGAGGAAGAGCAAATGTCGCCGGGCAGTATCAACAAGAACAGGAAGCAAGAGAGGATGAAGAAGAGTCGGACGACGGCGAAGGATACACGAGTTCTAATTCTGGACGAAGAATCCGCTGGCCAAGGAGAGAGCAAGAGTCGATCAATTTCGAAAGCGAGATGTGGCATCGAAGTTGTTTCCACACTGCCAGCATCACAAGCCTAGCCCCTTAACATCGACGAGAGGAGTATCTACCTCCTCGACATACGTAACCTTCCCGGGTGCGTGGAGAGGGAGCTCGATTGACGAAATCGCCCACCACCGGGCAGACCACCCTCGACGATTTCATCGTCGTGGGAGCATCGATTTCCGCCCAAGTGAGGAGTCCGACACCTACATGTGGGAGACGAATCCTACATCCGTGCCTACAAAGATCGTGCAATTGATGGACGAGCGAGCCGCCAACGGAAGAGGAGTTCCTCGCCTCCAAGAGCAGATGGGGATCCGTGGAAGACCACGAGTATCCTAATGCCGGTCCTTCAATGTCACCTTGCCAAAAGGAGAAGGAATCGACTTCGAGGCTCGACCGCACAATCGAAGACTACGGTGGAGCTCGCTACACCGGCAGAGGTCGACGAAGCACGCTGGCCGCCAGAGCCGAGGCCAAACAAGCGAGAAACTTCGCGACACACAACGACAGTCGCCGTGTACTACTTTTACCATCGGGCGATGGATGGGAGAATAGCCGCAATTCACCGCAAGTTCAGCCCCCCAGGCGAAGAAGGAGTGTTTATGCCGATTGCACCTCGTGCTTCCAGCATGCTCAATAGTAGCAATGTCGACTATGCCGTTTTAGTCAAGAGGGCAATGGCACTTGACCTCTTCGACAACGCCATCCCCACCGACGCCAGTGGGAGATTAGCAAAGGATCGCGCCCTCACATCCAACCGCAGGGTAGAAGACCCGTGAGAGCTATCCAAGGAGGCTCGCCAAAGAAGCATCATCAGAACTTGGGTCACCCTAAGAGGGGACGCCCAAGTTAAGAAGTTTCTTGAAGACAACCTCCCCACCGGGGCGATTTCAAGACTAGTTAGACTCTGATCCCTAGACTTTTTGTACCTAAAATATTATATGATATATAAATACGCCTGCTTGTACTTTAAATGTTTTATTGATCTAGAGGGCTAAGCGCAGGGGAACGATAAATCAACCGGACCTTATAGAAGAGCAAACCCTCGTACAATACCCCCTAAAGGAACCTATTTTGAAGATAGGGAACCCATGACCCCGGAGGGAGGAGATAGCTCGATGAGGACGGACCGAGCGATAAAGGCATTACCGTCCGCCGCAGTTTGAGGGTTCGTGGGCAACGCCAACAGCCGCAAGCATCAGCCTCTGGAGGGAAGGAAGGGACAGGAGAAGGAACAAGAGAGGCAGATCCCCCAGTCCTAATCTTCCCACTCAAGTTCACTGCACTCCCACCCGAGGAAGAGGGAAGAGCAGGATCAGAACTAAAATCGTATGGAAGGCGAGGAACACCCAAGAAGGACGACAAAGAGATACTGTGACCTCCGACTACCGTATAGAAGGTAGATTCAGCACCGGGCAAATGTATGGAAGGCCCGAATCGAACAGCCGAGAGAATGATCAGCTTGGAAGCGAGGCATGGCTGGACGAAATGAGCGAATACAATGAAATGCTTATGGCATGAAGGATAAGGACAAAGGCAGAAAGTTGCAAACAGCCAACTTGAAAGGAGCCGCCGGATTTGGTGGAAGGGTTATGCAAAGGCACACCTGGCCATGTGGATGCTTGTAAGTTCGTAAAAGTTTGCTAAAGCCTTCAACGCCATTACGCTCCAAGGAACATAAGTCCAAAGATGATGCAGCAGTTTTACGTGTTGCAAAGAAGGCAACAAATCAGTTCAAATATACAGAGGAATTCATGAGGCTAAGGTCAGAGGTGCCGGGTTGGGAGAGAAGCATGCAAGAGAAAGCTATATCGAGGGGTCAATGAGGAGATCCGCAAGCTTGTGAGAGCAATAAACCCCAGGACAAGATCGGGCGTAATCCAAGGCTATAAGCTTGCAAAATCGTGACCTCGCAATAGCGGGCACAAGCAAAGAAGCATTTCCGTGAGAAAGGCAAGGCGACAGAAGCTATAGCCCCAGTAAGCAGCCCTGTGTCCAAATAGAACACAATATGGTGGGAACCAGGGGAAGCAAAAGGAGAAGAAGCGAGTGTCCTTTAAGGACAAGCAGGAAAAGGTCAAACTACTCCAAAAAGGTAATCCTTTTTGCGTGCAATGCCCAAGGAAAAGAGGCAGAGTGCATAGAAAAGCGGTTTGTGCCAGTGCTTCCAGCCAAAGCCATAGGACGAAGAACCGCCCCCACGCCATGAGTGCAGCTCTTAGCGGAGTTGGGAGATTGGGAAGCCCCAGCGGACGGCAACGAAAGAGGCCCGCGACTACATTCAGGGTGAGAGTGTCATATCTTTGCCGCAATAGATACAGAGCAAGCAGAGAGCCGAAGATAAGGTAATTTCCACAAAAGGGGAAGGCTAAAGCTAAGTCATTCATAGTCTTGATAGACTCAGAAGTAGCCATAACTTTGCATCCCCTGCATGGTTCGGGATGTTGAAGTTGAAGCCGCTAAAGTCAAAAACAAGACCCGTTGTTTTTAGCAAGTGGTGCAAAGAAGGCGAGACGGGCGGGCAAGAGAATTAACTTCTCGACATCGACTTGCTGGGGATTAATATCAAGATGGGAGCAGAAGTAATGGGCATTGGAAAGTATGACTTGATCATAGGAATGGAGTACCTTGGCCAGCGAGGGCCATTATCGATCGTGGAAGCGGAAGGTGACCTTCCCAACGCCCGACGGCAAGATCATTGAGATAACGGTAAGGAAGCCGCTCCCATCATGCGGTGTATGTCTTCTAAACTACCGCTCAAGTGCATCAAGAGTGACCAAGTGGCATACATCTTCAAGCTTGAGATTAGTGAGCCTAATCGGCGGAAGCAAGGAAGACAACGCGCCGACCAGTTGCCAAGCAAGTATCTCGGCCTAATCACGAGTTCCATGATCTCTTTCCGTGATGAGATCAAGCAGCCCTCCCTATAGGGGAGTCGAAAAGTAGATAGCACTTCAACCGGAATGAAGCCAACAAGTAAGGCTCCATATAGAATGACAACACAGGTTGGCCTGAGTCAAGAAGCGCAGTCTGGAGTCGTGACTTTCGACCTAGGTTTCATTAGACCTAGTGTCTCGCCGCTTGGAGCCCCATTCTTTTGTCAAGAAGAAGGATGGATCTTTGAGGATGTGCATAGACTATAGACGGTTGAATAAGCACACCATTAAGAACAAGTATGCTTCCAAGATCGAGACGACTTGATGGATCAGCTCAAGGTGCAAAGATCTTCTCCAAAATCGACTTAAGGTCGTTATCACCGGATCAGATAAAGGAAGAAGATATCCATAAGACCGCCTTCAACGCAGCATGGGCATTATGAATTCCACAAGAATGCCTTTCGGCTTATCAAATGCCCCCTTCAGTTCATGAGGCTCATGAACGATATCTTCGAGGAGTTCCCCGACACCTTTGTGATTGTTTTCTTTGACGACATTTTGGTGTATAGCAGATCCCTTGAAGAGCACGCATAAACACTTGAGAAGAGTGCTAGAAGTTGAAGAGGCACCAAGAAATGCCAAGTTGTCGGGCGCCACTTCGCAACAAAAAAGGTGGAGTATCTAGGTCATGTGGATCTCAGCAGAAGGCATCTCGACGCACCCCGCCAAGATTGAGGCAAATATTCAAAGGGTCGGCCCCAAGAATGCATGAAGTCGAAGTTTCGCCTAGTGGTACTACAGAAGTTCGCGAAGAACTTTGTTAAGATAGCAGCCCCGCACGCACCTAACGAGGGCAAGAGAAGGTGAAAGATTGGGTAGAGCATTGGCACAAGAAAGCCCAAAAAGGGGTTTGAATTGTTGAAGGAAGCTTTAACAACAGCCCCCCGCCTTAACCCCTCGCCGGACCGGAAAAAAGATAAGCTCAGCAAAGAGCATGCGGTAAGATAGCTACAGTGTGCAAAGGCTTATGCAAGAAGAGCCGCGGTGGTAGCGCATGATTCCAGAAGATGAACGACGCCGAGACGCCGCTACCCAACGCGACGCATCGGAGTTGCTTGCTGCTGTCGTGGCATTAAGAATATGGAGGCATTATCTCTTGGGAAGGAAGTTCCACTGATACCCACCATCGAGCCTCCAATATGTATTCACGCAACCACACCTTAACCGAGGCAGCTGAGATGGATGGAGTTCCTCAAGAATATGACTTTGATATAGTCTACAAGCCTGGAAGCTCAATGTGGTAGCAGAGCGCGCTTTCAAGGCATCCCCCGACAACTAGAGTGCATTGCAATGTAATTTCGACGCTCCAAATGACTTCTGTAAGAGGATTGAAGAGTCCTTGCCAACGGACGTGGATTTCAAGGAGGCATGGGCAAGCCTTTCTAAGGAGGCTAGAACGTATAAAGAGCGGAGGCCTTCAAGCATTATAAGAAGGAAGGCAACCTGTTATACCATAAGAACAAGTTGTGCGAGATCTCAATCATCGTGTAAGGAAGTTGATCCTCCATGACACGCACAATGTTTCAATAGCCGGCCATGCGGATTCATGAAAACATATTTCAAAGTGCGCGCAGCTAGCTATTATTGGCCGTGAATGAAGAAGCAAATAGCTCGCTACATCAAGCAATGCCAAATGGTATGTCCAGACGGCGGCGAGCGAGCAATTCGGGCATCTAGAGCCATTAGCTGTTTAAACGCTAAGTGGGAGGTAATCAGCATGGATTTCATCACAGGGCCCTCCCAAGGACCGTAAGAGGAAAAGATGCCTTGATGGTAGTGGTCGATAAGTTGTCTAAAATGGCACATTTTGTGCCTTGCGTGACCACAGATCAAAACCATGGATACAAAGAAAGCTCTTCACCAAAGAGATCTTCGTGCTTCATGGCATGCCAAGGAGATCATCTCCCATGTGGATCCGGTTCATGAGTGCCTTTTGGCAAGACCTCTTTGCGGCGATCCGCATTTAAGCTATCCATGAGCACGGCATATCATCCTCGATTTCGGATGGCTGACGGAAATAACCAACAGGATTTTAGAGGACATGCTACGAAACTATATGTCTGAATAAGCAAGGTATGTGGGAAGAATTTATTCACTTGGTGGAGTTTGCATACAATAGCACCAAGCGTGAATCATCCCAAATGTCGCCGCTTATGATCAATTACGCTATCGCCCTTAACTCCGCATTAATTGGCACAACCCTCGGTCAAAAGTGGAAGTTTCGCAGCAGATGTTGGCCGATATGCCCAGCCTTGTAGAGGAAGTTCGCGGGCTACCGCTAGCAAAGAAGAAGTCACCGAAGAGCATCGCCACGCAAACATCGAAGCTAGAAGAGAGTTCGAAGTTGAGATGATGTTTGCCTCAAGATCAAGGTGAAGCAGCTTCTCAGATCGCAAATTGCAAGAAGCTTGCTCCAAGGTGGGCTGGACCCTTCGTAATAGTCGAGAGTAGGTAATCGCCTACAAGCTAGACTTGCCAAAGACACCTAAAGATTCATAAGGTCTTCCACGTGAGTTTGTTGAAGAAGCATACTCCAAATCCGCACGGTCTTGATTCGCCAACGTTGTTGGAAATGACGGAGGAGCAACCGAAATAGTTCCAGAATTGATTCTTGATAAAGCTTTTCAAGAAAACGAGGGAGATCGTAATTCCTCCAAATTTGGTCAAGTGGAAACACTTACCGCTGGAAGACGCGACGTGGGTACTTAAGAAAGATTTAGTAAAGCAAGATCCACGCTTTATGGAGCAATGGGATCGGCAAGGTCATCTCCCGGAAGAAATCGGGCTCGAGCATGTCGATTTGTGTAGATTAATGCTTGTATAGTTAAGATTAATCTCACGATGCCACCTACGCTTAGTATGGGTCGCATGTTGTCACCGGCGATGGGACCACTACGGTGATCTCTAGGGCGTGTGTAATGTCAATGTAGACATGACCGCTTCCGCTTTGGGTGAGTGGAAGGTAGATTAGAAAGTCTACTTCTGTCCCACTAAGTAGACGACCTCGAGAGAAAGGAGGTCATGAAGGAATGCATTGATAGGGAAAGCACCTTTTAGCCCCATATATGCTTTGATAGGAGGAATCTATCCTTCCACTCTTTCCCACGCTGAAGAAGGATATCCTCCACCGGGCAACTAGAGGTGTAGGCATGAGCGGCATATAGGCATGTAGGCGCGCCTCCAAGGCCATAATGGAAGATTCACCCTCTTCCTACGCCGGGAGATTAGCCATGCATCCATGTAGATAGGTGGGGTGGTCACCATATAACCAAAAATTTTAATTAATAAGTAAATGGTACTAATGTAGTGTCGACTGCAGCCCCAAGAGAGCCTCGGAGGGCAAGGAGGTCGAAATTATAAGACTTGCAACACAAATTTTGTTGGAATGTGTTGCAAGGAATCAAGGGTACCCGGCGTTAATTTTAAAATTTTGATAAACTTAATAGTAATGTTAAGGGAATGTTGGAGTAATCTGTTAGAAATGTTGTGAATTGATAAGTTATTTTATAATATAATAATGTGATAAAAGTATTACCTTGAGGTAATTTTAATAAATGCGTAAGTATTATAGAAGTATATCGTATGCATCAGGTTGATTGCAGGTTAGGAGGATTCCAAGGTGGGGAGAACCACGATGCTGCGGACAGCATCATTTCAAGGTGGGGAGAATGTGACGTTCCAGCACAGTATACGCTTCCAGGACGTATATTGTACTGCCACGTCACGCGTACACGCCACCCCGATTGACGTGTACGCCAACGTATAGCCAAGTGGGTAGCCCTAGGGGGCAACTCGCCAAGAGTGTGCACTAGTATTAATGTGCACATTTTCCAATGTACACATTAATGTGGGCACACATTTCCATGTGGCCACTTGATGCCAAGTGGGCCATACCCATAGGAGCAATTAATGTGCACATTTTCCAATGTACACATTCATTAATGTGCACACACTTCCATGTGAGCACATTTGGGTGCACACATTTCCATGTGGGCACATTTGGCCACCTAGCCTTAAAGGCAAGTGGGCCCATTACCAATTATCCCACATGCCAAAAGGGGATAATTGGAAACCCTAGCCACCCCCTTGTCTATATAGGGTTGGAAACCCTAACTAACCTAATTTTCGATTTTAGGGCTTTAGAACTGCTTTTTGGCCGCCTCAACAAACCCAAACCGCATCCCGTTTCGATTGGGAGAATTACTACCTTAGTTTCTCAAGATTCTGCGTTCCAAATAGGGATGGTCGAAAGCCTCAGGTCGAGGAGTTCCTCAAGGATCAGTATTTGGCCAATTAGATAGTCTAAACCCTATTTTGGGCATTGAATCAGTGAGGTTTAGCCTATTAGATTGCCCATAGCAGCCTTCTAGAACTCTAGATAGCGATTCTAACTAAAGAACCTAACTCTATGATATAGATTAGATCTTGTTCTTTAGTTCTTTCCGCGGATGTATATGGATGATGTATCTCGTGGAACTCCTTTTGTATTGGGAAGGGGTAGAGACCTAAAGCTTTGTAGTCGATGCTCCTAGAGTAGCCTCTCTAGCACACACTATAGTTAGCGCCCGTGTACAATAGCCCGCCTGCGTTGTGTTCTTAGGGGTCGGACCGGTTGATAAGGGTGGTCGTGGTCCATAGCGGTTGCTCTCTGGGATGTAAAGTCTACTCCTATAGCAATCGCAGACTAGCGCTAATACTCGGGGACCGCGTGCACCGAAAGTATGAGTTCGACACCCCGCTGGGGATAAGAAGCCGTGCTGGCGGCGGTGCCACCAGGGGTTTCACCGGGCCATGTGTTGCGCTGGTAGTGTCGGCAAGGGGATCGGGACCGGCCGTGGTGGTAGTTCCCTTCAAGTGGGTTAAAGTCGAGCACGGACCGCTGATGTCCTCTAGTCCACCTGCTATGGCATTGATCATCCGGTGGAGGGAAACCTCCTTACGCTTTCATCGGTCCGGGGAGATGTAACCCGGCTATAGCCCCTTGGCTATGATCCCTAAGCAGCTACGGTCCAACCCCCGAAGTTCTTCAACCTATCTCAAAGTGTACACGGGGAGGGGCGATGGAGTGGACAACCCTAAGCCATGTTCATATGCCAGCCAAATCCATTGCCATGAATTCTGTCTGCAATGAACTCTGGAGACCCAAGCCGTCAGTCATCCCCTTCGAGTCTGAGCCTTGGGTAGGACTCCCTATGTGATGTGCTGATCTTTGTCTATGCAGATATGTGGAAGACCATCCTTCGAGATGGTCACATGATGTTGATGTATGTACTACTGACATGTATGTTTACGCTTCCGCAGCTAGGTAGGCCCTGAGGGAGACGGGGTGCAATGACCCTTCCACTCTTCCCGCTGGAATCCGTTGCGGTTGCAGTGTCATGTGGAGGGCCCTGTATTAGCATGGAGCTGGTATGGGGGATGAACTCCTGTTTGTATACGGTGAGTGCACCGTATATGAGTAGGGGACGTCACATACAGGGCTCTAAGCAGACTGCAGATGCTTCCAAGGGCATAGATTGAAATGGAGGAAGATGGCATAGACTGGATTCAGCATAGATGGCATAGACGGATTCAACATAGATGGCTTCCTACAGGCACGCATTTTGAACCCTGTTTGGATTTTGCCGGCTTATGAACTCTGTTTGAATTTTGCCTGATTTGGAACCCTCGCTTGGATTTTGTTTGCTTCGAGATTTTTGCCGGGTACGCACCCTCGCCTCCGCAGTCCCCGCTGAGATTTTGTCCGGTTCTGCACCCCCCCCGTATACCGCTGATTTTGGCCGACTTCTACACCCCTCGCCGTAATTGCCGCTTATGTTTTGTCTTCTTTATTATTTCTTAAGAATCCCCGCGATGTAATAGTTCGATGCAATCGGAATGCTTGTAATAGTTCCGATGCAATCGAATGCTTGTCATGTATTAATCATGTTTTGTCCGGATCGTATTGATCTTGTGCCATTGAAGACTAATATGACCTTTGAATCTATCCGGGGGCGTTGAAGGCTAATCTGACCCGCAAATCTATGTGTAAGCTTGAGAAAGACCTGAACTTTTTAATATTTTTGTATTTGGCAGACCGAGAAACCCCGCGATGTTTGAAAGAAATCCTCTGCCAAATCGCATGGCTGCAAGAATTTTTTCAGCCATGGCTGTACGGATTATGAAAAAGGATTTTCTGTGGTAAAATTTGTCTCCACAGAATTGCCATGGCGATGTTGAGGAGCGGAAAGCGTGTAATTTTGTGGTAAATTTTAGCTCCACGCTGCTTAAGGCAATTTAGATGAGCACTAAAGAGACAAAAAGTTTGCTTAGCAAAATCGCTGTGGCGATTATGCTGAGCAAATGTTTTTTTTTTAAAGTTATATTTTTGTAGTCATCACTTTAAAATGGCAGAGAAATACATGGGTTTTGCTCAACAGAATCGCCACAGCGATTGTGTTGAGCAGGATTTCGTAGGCAAACAAAGCATTCTTGCTCAAGCAAATCGCCACAGCGATTGTGTTGAGCAGAAAATATGTTTTTTTTTATAAAGATTGTATTTGTTTTATTACGTAGAATAAGCTTTAAAATTTTAAAATAAAAATATTATTATGTCAATGGAAGTAGCTACGCAGCTCTAAATGTTCGCGGCCGCAATTCCTCTGAACATTTTTACGCTTTCTAATGGTCAGCTCTTACTCAAAAAAGAGCTCAGATTAGCCTTACAAATGCCAATTTCGGATACATTGCGATTTTATGGGTGAAAATCATAAAAATAAATGGCAACTTCTACTCAATTGCAACCAATTACGGCATTTTATAGAGAACCAACAACCTATTTCATACTAAACGAGAATTTTGAAATTCTCTAATTAATTAATTCTTGCTTGATTCGTCCAGCTCCACGGACGAAACCTTCCATTCCTTCCATGAGCAAGTGCCCAGCAGCTCGTCGAGGGACACCCAAAGGGACGAAATTAAACGGCTGCGGTTTCGCATGCCCTTGCCTAGCCAAGAGGAGTGCAAAGTCCGCCAGAGCAAAAGATGAGGAGGAGGAGCCGCAAGGGCGGCAAAGAAGAAGTGGGGAGGAGCAAAGAAAAGCAAGAAGCAGCAGGTGGAGGAGCGCCATCAAGCAGAGTTCAGCCCCAAGGAAAGGAGAAGGTGGTAGAGTGGCCGGAAGATCGGGCGGCAAGAAGGAAGAGGGAGCGAGAGAAGGAGGCTAGGAGAGGGGAGACGCGGTCCAAAAGGGACCAAGACAGGCCCAGGGGAACAGCCCCTATTGAAGAACCTCGTCCGGAGTAAGCAGAGGAGGAGGAGGAGGAGGAGGACGAAGAGGTGGAGGAAGAAGGTGGGAACGAGGAGGAGGAGGAGCCGGAAGGGGACGTCAGGGAAACCACTAATCCCGATGCCCGACCACACCTTATTCAAAGTGGCCGAAGCCACCTAAGGTGGCCAAAAGCGTATATGAGGAGCTGAAGTTCATGCCGGCAAGACTACGAAGTTCAAAAGGAAGAAGAAAGCATACCAGGAGTACCTAAGAAGACGAAAAAGGTACAATGGCCGGTATTGTAGGCGCACGTACAAAAGTATCGCTAAAGGCGCGCAATTGGAATCACCGGCCGCCACCACCCCGGCCAGAACCTCCAAAGAAGGTCCACCATGGACCCAACTCCAAGCACGCCAGGGTGTTTCAGAAGATTAGGCACTTTCAACAGTGCACTAATCTTCTGATCCAGAAGGCGCCATTCGAATGGCTCCTCCGGGAAGTTATGCAGGAGTTTTGGACCGATTATAGGGTTACACCCCTAACAAATCCGATTTCTGCAAGAGGCTACAGGTACACTCTTCAACATGCGAAGAGGGTAACAGTAATGCCAAAGACCCTCCATTTAGCTAGGAGGATCAGAAAAGACAAGCTTTAGAAAGCTTGCAATTTTGTATAAAGTTAAATTTTGTATGAACCATTTTGATGTAAAGTTATCAGTAATAGAATTAAAATCTTCTTGTAATATCTGCTAGTTCAATTTTTTCTTTAAAATTGACTTTTTAAATCAAAATTGACCCACTCGAGTCACTCCGCGCCGAAGGACCTTGCGTCGCGAACGCAGACGCGTTTCGCGCAGAGTAACCTGAGTCCCTTCTTTATGGCATAAATTGTCTAATTTTTGCAAAAAAAAGTTGTTGGAATGTTTAGAATTAGTTAAATTTTACATTGTATCATCTTAAATTTGTCAAAAATGTGGAAAGATAGTCTAGATCGACCTATTCGGGTCACTCTGAGCCGATGGGCCTTGCGTCGGGAATGCAGATGCATTTCGTGTAGTGTAATTCGAGTAATCTATTTTTGCACTTTTACATGTTAGATTGACACTAGTAAACGTATGCCCGGCATTGCCGGGCTAATGTCCTGACATGTGTTTTTACTCGGCCTTTAACGTCCATATGTGCAACTTCAACAACAATACATGTTGGTATTGGCAAGAATAGACGTTATTTTCTTTTGTAATTATTTTTGTTATTGACAACATCATCAATGTATTAACTTTGTGTTTATGGATTTCAAAAGAGAAAACAAAATAAGGAATGTTGGGGGGCGGAGGTGGTGTTAAAGATGAAAATTTGAAAAGACAATTTCAAATTTATGCTCAAAATGTCACCCTTAGAAGTAGTTAAGTACATCAACAAAAATAGGTACATAATAGTACATCTATGATAACGCCCTAAATGGTTCCTTATATAACCTATTAGAGGTCATATAAGAAATGAGTCACACAAACTCTTGAGGTTTTCAATGCATCAAGCCACTGATGTAGCAAACTACCATATCTAGCATAATGGTGGTCAAATTGAAGCACTTGCATTGGTGTTGCAACGTTTTACCCACCATGCTCACATTCTGTCCATCGGATGTCTTCCTTCCTTTATGAAAAAAAGGCCACAACTGCACCCAAAAAGGGGAAAAAGATGTTGCTAAAAAAAAATACCATTTTTGCGTTTTTAAAACCTACACCAAAACGTTGTTGGGCAACACCAAGCACACGTATTGAGTCTCCATCACTCGTGGTTCCTTCAGGCAACCATGCATCCATACCCAACTTTAACGCCCCAAAATCCATGGGCCACCCCGGCACACCCATCGAGCCCAAGACATCCGTTTAGGTACGTATCTTGCGACCCAGGGGGTGTCAGGCCCATACCCTGCCTTACATTGTGACCGACTACATGCCTAGCACACTATAGGAATCCTGTAATCAAACTAGGCAGGATTCCTCCTCCGTTTCACCACCGTGCTCATTTTCTGGTGCTGAATCACGGCATAGCATCCATAGTCAGGTGGGAACATTATACACCCTTAAACCAATCCAAAACAAGAGAAACAGGAGGAGAGAACAATCATATACAAAGAATCCATCATCATTCCCAAATAGATCATAGAATAGAATCTAATCATTCATCTACTCAAACAAGGGTTAGTAGAACACAAACTACGCTAAAACTAACTAGTATCCGGGCTGGAGCCAGTATCGCGAAGAACATCCATGGTGCAGATCAGGTTTTAGGGTTGGAGCAGCCCCTGTCTTCCTCAATCTTCTCCCAAATTTGAATTGGGGCAGAATTGGGGATGGGAGCCCAATTTGCCATCCCAAAATGGTAACCTGCCTCTGGGCCAATCGATCTAGGCCAAGTGGCACTCTCTAATCAGTCTACATTACTAATTAATACCATTATTTACCCTAATTAGGCTAAGTTAGTTGCAATAAACCCTTTTAGGTTAGTTCTCAATGGTCCCAATACACTGGTGACGTGTCAGTGGTTATATATATACCGTATAAATACATGGAACGTCACATATTCCAAACCAATCTACCACAGCAAACAACAATGACCAAGATCACACGAAGAATGAAATCCAAGACTATATCTCCGCACGATATCTATCATCCATGGAGGCCACATGAAGAATCATGTCCTACCACATAACAGAAAAGCATTCCTCCGTAAAATGTCTTCCCCTACATTTAGAAGGACACAACAGACGTTTTAAAAATGCATTCATAGACTCCGGAATCTCCCTATTAGACAAATGCTTCCTACGACTGTTTGATCCAAAATTTGATCATGTTACCTATATCGAATACAATGAACAATACCTCTACTATATACAAACCAAGCACTGCCCTCAAGCCACCGATTATCAAGAACAACAATCTGCAGGCATAACCCAGAACATCATCAATGAGAGAACAAGAGGACAACTAATCTGTAGAATACGGCTACCTTTTTCAAAGGTTGGAGAGCCATTCTACCTGAGACTCACCCTGCTCCACAAGGCCGCACAATCTTGGGAGGAACTCAAGAGCCATGACCAACAACAGTACAAAATCTAAAATCATGATAGTTGGCACTACAATGAAACCTGTTTTCATCTATTTAGGAAGCAGCATTGAAACTGTAAGTACTTTTAAGTATTTAGGTTTGGATTTCTCTTCCAAATATTCTTGGAAAGAGTGCATTAAGAGAAGAACTTCTAGTGGGAAGGCGGCTTTGTATTCAATGCTATCTAGATGTCATAAAGCAGGGCTACAGGATTGGGGCTTAAAAAAGATTCTCATTTAAGATGCTTGTGCAAACCGTAGTGCTCTATGGTGCTCCAACTTGGGGGCCCGGACTTTCTACAAAACAATGGAGGCGGTAGTAAAACATCTTGAAGCTTTTCTTAAGAGAGGAGTTAGGTTTGAAGAAGCAAACACCTTATGCTATCATGTTGGGAGAAACAGTTTGATACCTTTGAAGTAGAAGCACTCTATCAATCCATATGCTTTGTTAATAGAGTGTTACAAATGTACCGATCCACGGGCTTTCTAGGCGAGCAATGCTCTCTTCCACACACCGGATGGTATAAGGACATGAAAGATTGGGCTAAACGCTGGGGGTAGTATTAATGAGCGCACTGGCCGTAAAACAGTTTTAGGAGCACGGGAACTAGTACGAGTCCGCAATTGAGAGGATATGGGCTGATCCAGTTCTAGGCTGAATTTTTATAGGTCAAATATTAATCCCATGTTGATATATGCAGAACAGGACTACCTTAACTCCATGATTCCACCGCAAATAAAGAAGACAATAGCAAGATTTAGATGTAGTTCGCATCAACTATGCATTGAGACCGGGAGATGGAGTGGCACCCCCAGGGAAGAAAGGTTGTGTGTTGTTTGTACTCACCAACAGGTCGAGGACGAAAGGCACACCCTTCTGCAATGTCCAACATATCTTGATATTCGGAAAAAATTCAACATTCATGTAGATAATTTACATTCATTGTTTGATATGAACTCTTATCAAATTGGTATTTATATTCGAACAGTAGAATCACAACGTGATCTACTTATGAGACTTTAACAGTTGTATTTAGGCTCTATGGCCTTTAAGGTCCTAAAGAGCTAGATTAATTCAATTCAATTCAAAACATATCAGGAAACTGCTTAAGCCATGGGACTAATTGCACCAGCAACTGAAGCCATAGCAGTAATGGAAGAGGCAATCTCATGTCTTCAAACTCCATCGCAATTACGATTCCTATTTGCACTCCTAATACTAGATTCCGGACTGGCACTTCAACTATGGGATACATTTCAACATCACATGACAGCCGACTTTCTAGAACAATACCTAGGAAACCAACTAGCTGCGGCCAATAAAAGCCTCCTCGCTATTAACAACATCTTAATCCAACACAAAATTGACACTGGAGCTTTTGGCCTGCCTATGCACAACATCCCATCTAAAGAAATACAAAACGAACTCAACAAGTTCCCCGATCACGAAGAGTACCTTATAAAGAGCTCAAGTATGTTACAGACCATGAACAAAAACCAATCCTCAATCTACACCTACATATGCGAGCTTATCAACAACAAGAATTGCCCAACCTCAATCTTCATCTATGGAAAAGTAGGAACTAAGAAAACATACGTACTCAATGCTATTTGCCTCTTCATACGAGGATTGAACCAAGTAATCTTACCGTGTGCCACCACAGCATTGGCATCGCTACAATAACCCGCTGGAAGAATTGCACATTCCCTATTTCAAATACCCGTCATCGATAACAATATTGGAATCCATTCACTACTCGATCCACATTCCCCAAGAGCTGCATTAATCAACACTGCAACAATGGTCATATGGGACAAGTTCCCCATGGCCAACAAAGCTGTCATAGAGGCAGTTGACATCCTTCTACAAAATATAACAGGCATACACAACCCATTCTTTGGAAAACTATTTATAGCTGCGAGAGATTTTAGATAGATCACTCCGGTCATCAAACGAGGAGGAAAAACAGCAACAATAAATGCATCCATCATATCCTCCCACTTATGGAACCACTTCAAAGTGCTAGAACTCAACGAGCCAGTAAGAAACGCAACCGACCCAGACCTTATACGGTTCGTCGATGACATCGGAGAGGGTCGTCTACTCAATGATATTCCACTAACATTATTCAAGACAACAACGAAAATAGAAGATGTCGTCAGCTTCTTATACAATGCACACATATTACTAACGCCTATAATATACGAGAAGAGAGCATTCATATCCCCAAAAAACATCCATGTTGACGAATTCAACATCGAAATTATATGAATGATCCTAGCAAATCACAAAAGCTACTTTTGTGTCGATAGGCTCACGGAAAACGACCAAACCATCGAAAACCATCCAATGGCAATGACAGACTTCCTCAACGGCTTCAAACACCCAGCACTTCCACAACATGAACTCACATCACAAAAACACTGGACAAAGATATAGGGCTCGTAAAAAATGCAAGAGTCATAGTATGCTTAATGCATGCCAAGTTCGTAACCGTCAAAATTTTAACGGGCCAACCGCAGCATGTCGGAAACATACATCCCATATCTCGGGTTGACTTCCTCTACCAATTGGATAACTGGCCCTGGACAATCCACAAATGACAGCTCCCACTACGACGCGCGTGTTCAACAACATTCCACAGCTACTTAGGACTGACCCTAGACAAGATAGTCCTCGACCTATGGACTGAGGTCTTCACACACGTGCAACTGTACATGGCGCTCACACGCATGCAAAAAAAGAGAAGATGTTTTGATCCTTCTTGACGAGTCAAAATACAAACAAAACTACAACGAACGTCGTCTACAAGGAACTTCTTCCATAAATAAGGTATGCATCCAAAAAAAATAAAAAAATAAAATAAAAAAAACACTCCTTCCATCTCATGCCTAGGATGTAGATGGAACATCGTTCCCCTCGGAGAGCGATGCTCCCTCTACACCATGGGCGCCGCACTGAAGGCCGCACTTGGGTTCGACTCCCAGGGGTGCATTAAAACTCAGCTACAAATACGAAGAGGAAGTATGAAAAAACACAAAGTGTCTCTATCTACATTGTTCTAATACATTGTGCACGCTACATACACCATAAAACACAATAGACCATTGCACTAGATACCCAACTATTTATTGTATTGTTGGATGCAATACCTTGAGAATTAGATACATACGACCAAAACAAGGTTACTGATCGGAAAGAATATTTCAGGAATATTTCAAGGGAAAATTCCAAATATACCCCTCGAGTTTACAAATATTCCAGAAATACCCCTATAAATAGGGTATTTAGCTCAACTGGCAATAACTTTCTTGGGATTAATCAACCAAAAAAGCATCCTTCATGAACCCTGTAAATGTGAATGAGGGCTATCCAATAACAGTAGAATCATCAAAAACGGAGTTGGAATCGTCAAGTTATAGTGTTTTAAGTAAGTGCCATAAAAAACGATGTAAATGAGCATAACTTATGGATTTCAACTCCAATTTCGATGAATTTGATGTTGTTCGGAAGATCTTATTCTGATCTATAATGTTTATGAAGACAACTTTTGTGCTTGAGGAGCAACAAAAACTCTATTATCTTTTTTCAAAAAATGCTCTCATTTGGAGGGTATTTTTGGAATTTTTAAAAACTTGAGGGGTATATTTGGAATTTTCCCATATTTCAAGGGGTTACTCTGTTTGAGTTGGTCGGCTGATAACGGCCATGGCTATTTCAACCTCTGCTCAAGGAATCACAGACCAATTTGTACATTTTACTTATGCACAATTGGTATTGGTCAGAAATTCAGAAGAGTTATGGAGTGGCAAAGTCTCGGTTCGTCAAAAAGCAATGCATACACTCTTTTGCAACAGTGTATCAGAAGAAAAGACTTGAAATGCGGCAGGCATGTGCAAAAAATTATGACGCAAGATGGCATTGATTCGTTTGGCTACTTGGATGATCATCTTATTCGTCTCTTTACCAACTGTGATTGTTTAATCGAAGCAAGCCAAGCGTTTATTAGAATTTTAGATCCCAGTGTGTATTCCTGGAGTGCAATTTTTGCAGCTTACGCAAATCTTCGCCAACCCAAGACTGGTCTTGAAATGTATAAACAAATGCAACTATCAGGTGCGAAAAGGGATAAATATGTTTCTATTGCTGTCATCAAAGCATGTACACTCACATGTTCTCTTTTCCATGGTAGGATGGTACACGAACAGATCATTATAAGTGGCTTTTATTCTGATGTTTTTGTTGGGAGTACACTTATAGATATGTATGCCAAATGTGGATGCCTGGACAATGCATATGATGTATTTGTCAAGTTGTCAAAAGCAAATGTGGTGTCGTGGAGTGCACTAATTACTGGGTATGCTGTACATGGTGAAGGGTTTCTTGCTTTGCAGAGCTTTGACAGTATGAAGCTAGATGGTATAAGGCCAGATAAAGTTATATTTTTGGGAATCCTAAAAGCTTGTGGAAGCATTGGCTCTTTAGAGCAAAGCAGACAGGTCCATGAAGAGATAATTAACTGTCATCTACATTTGGATGTTAGTCTGCAGAACACACTTGTAGATGTATATGCTAAATGTGGGTGCTTGGAGGAGGCATGCAGAAACTTCGACAAATTGAGTAATCGTGATGCAGTGTCATGGGGTGCCATGATATCTGGATATGTCCAACATGATCAATGCGCTATTGCCCTAGACTATTTTGAATACATGCAGCAAGAGGGTATAAAGCCAGACAGGATCACATTTTTGGCCATCTTAAAAGCATGTGGTAACATTGGTGCTGTGGAAGCAGGCAAACAAATGCATGAACAGATAGTTGCCAACAGTCTACAGTCTGATCCTTTTATAGGAAGCACACTTGTAGATATGTATGCTAAGTGTGGGAGCCTGGAGGATGCGGGCAAAGTCTTCAATCAGTTAACGAATCGGGATGCTGTCTCGTGGGGCACCATGATTACTGGATATTCACAGCATGATGAAAGTTTTATTGCATTAGAATGTTTTGATAATATGCAGCAGGAGGAGATAGAACCAGATAATATTACATATCCCAGCATCCTACAAGCTTGTGGTAGCATAGGGGCCATGTGCCAGGGCAGGTACATCCACACCAAAATTCTTGAAGATTGTCTTCATTATGACCCTTTTATAGGGAGCGCCCTAGTTGATATGTATGCCAATTGTGGCAGCTTGCAAGAGTCGCGGAGTAGCTTCTCTGACTTGACGATCCGAAATGTTGTGTCATGGAATGCAATGCTTAGTGGTTATGCTCAGATTGGTGATCCTACATCGGCTTCTCGATGCTTTGATGAGATGCAATCTGTTGGCATACAGCCAGATGAGATGTCTTTTTGCGGTGTTCTTAATGCATGCAGTCATGCTGGTCTAGTGGACGAAGGACGTGAGTATTTCAAATGTATGAGAGAGTGCCATGGCATAGTGCCAAACTTATTTCACTACAATTGCATGGTTGATCTTTTGGGGTCCTCAGGATACTTTAAAGAGGCAGAAGATTTGTTGTATGCTGCTGTTAAACCCAACATGTGTGGCTTGATGGCACTTCTTTATGCCTGCAGTATGCATGCAAATGTGGAGGTCGGAAAACGATGTTTTGATGAAATTGTTTGCTTGGATCCAGGGTTTACTCAGGCATATGTGCTCATGTCAAATATTTATGCTTATGTTGGCTGTTATTAATTGGAAACCTGAATTGCCAAGTTAAATTTTGCATCATAGAGTGCAATGGGCTGGTTATACCCAGGTTGGCAGTGCTACACTGGCTACTCTTCATGGTTTGATGAGCTGCTGTCTGATAGCATACAGCCACATGAGGTTACCCAGCGATGACAAAGGAAACATTGCAAATATATGAGACAATCCATGGCATAATGCCAAGCACATTTCAAGATAATTGTAAGGTTTGTCTTTTGGTATCTTCAAGAGCTTTTGAAGCAGCAGAAGACCCGTTTTAACCCAAATCGTGTCTCTTGATGGCATCCCTGCATTATGCGTGGGAATGGGGATTGGCAAACTGCATTTGACAAAATTGTTCAAAGATCCAGGCGGTATGCATGGGAATGGAGATTGACAACTGCATTTTGACAAAATTGTTCAAAGATCTGGGTGTTACTAGGCATTGCGGCTCATGTCAGATATGTGCTGTTATAACCTAAAATACAAGCTCTACTAGTAACATCTGTGAAACACTGGAAAAGGATGTTTTAAGGAATATATTACATATATTTGATGAGATTCATGTTGATACAAGGTGCATTTTAAAAAATAAGTTGCATATTTTTGATGAGATTCATGCTGATACCAGAAGGTGTGAAAATACACATTCTCATCGTACTGTTGCTGCGTTTTCACACCATGTGTTGCAGAAAATGCTGTAAATGATTCTTGGCCTGGAGAATGCTGTCCACCAATGTAGTTTGAACGTTTTACTACGTTGTTTAACATACCTGCGGACCACGTGCAACAAAAAACAATAGACCTTTAACATCCTTTAGTCTTTCTTCCCTTCCCAACAAAAAACGTATTATATCATGCCAATACACTATTTGCCTATCATTAAATCATCGAATGGATTTACAGTGCTTGTCCCAGTAATTGCTTTCACACTATCAGAGCTTGAACCCCTGGCTCAAAGTCTCTGGTTCAAAATATTCTGCGATAGCTGATTTGGGAAGCGTCTTTGACGAGAAAGTCCTTTTCACACATTTGTCCAGTATAAGTATAAATAGTTCTTTCTGCATCAAGTTTAATTGACCATTCAAAATAATTTCAAAACAACTTCAAAACAACTATGTCAGCCCTGTTACAAAGGTTCCTTGCCGTATGTAGGCACCCACAAGTATATACCATGCCCAGAGTCGATGATGGAAAAAAAATACACCAAAGTTCCAGGGTATGGCGTTACCATCCCACAGAGTATATGTTCACATTTCCATCTCTTATATCATCAGGTTCTATATATTTTTAAATGCCATTCTCAGCTTCACCCACAACTTAAGATTCAAAATTGTCCCATAGCATGCCAACTCTTTTGTCACATTGTCATGTTTGAAGAATAGACATGGAATATGCTTCAGGGATGTAGAGGTTCATGAATAGTAACAGAATCTATTAGGTTATTGCTGTCTTCCCAGTTACCTCCCAAGAAGTTAATCTGCAGACCCTTTTCTTTATAAGCAATAGAGATAGGACCACCGCCTCGACCGCCCCCCATTTTACCATCAGGCTCTCCTAGTAGCCTAACAATATCTCCTCCGTTCATGCTCATGCTGCATAACAAGTTTCAAACAAAAGAAAAAATAAGACTGTTACTAAATTCTTGCAAGTAGGGTATTTGCATGTAAAGTATTGTAATGTAATTGACAATCCTCCAAATAGTAAATACCTGAGGCCGTGTGGAAGTTCTCCATCATAAACTGCATAACCATGTGTTCCATTATATATGTGAAGCGCTTCCAACTTTGAAGCTTCGAAGCAAAAAGAAATACCAAGTTCCTTGTAATTGTGATATTCGCATGCTGGTCTGTTACCGATTGCATTAAAGGCTTGCTTTTCAGAATTTCCTAGCTTTAGTATCTTTTTGGACTCAGCAAGACTGTTTAAAAAATTCTGTATTGGTGATTCCCCCACTTGGCAACCAAAAAGCTGCATTAAGCTTTCACTTCTTGACTCTGTAAACTATATCAACATTAGTTTTGCTAGCGTGAACAATCTATCTGCTTATACACGAGACTATATACTCGTCAAAAGATTGTTCCGAATTAATAACTACCTCCTGAAACATCTAAAAAACTGCAAAAACCACGAATGAAGATAAAATGGAATACCGTTCTCGGAAGGATTCTTAGCCAATGCAACCTGGTCCGAGATTTGGCGTGCAGGGTTTAACATCATGGCGGGACGTACTGAATTGTTGAAATTGGGCAAAAGCCCCTAAATCTTGGCCACGTCTCCAAAAAATGTAGCCCTTGTTTGGAGGATGTGATAGTAATCTTGTTCACTGCAAGGATGTAAAATTTTTGGAAATCTATCCTTATTGTTTTTTTAGGTTCGTTGGATCTTGGCATATTCCTAAAAATATGCCAGATAGGGTCCACAAATATACACCTCACACCCCGTATACTTGAGCGCTCTCCTACATATGTATATATACGCAAAAAAATAATTTAATGGGAATGCTAAGTACAAGGCCACAAACCATTGAATGGAAAAAAAAAAAATATTCCACAATCGAGGCGCATCGAGGCGTTCATACGCTTCTCCAAACCTCCCGCTTTAACCTTTCTCGGCATCGACAGGCCAAATTTCTGGGCAGCTCGGCTGATGAATCCGCATGGCAAATAAGATAGGTCATGGAAAACAAAGCTTTCATATACAAACTCCGCAAAACAAACTTGAAGCTTCACACAACAAATCTTACATGCATAGCTCAGAGCGATCTCAGACCCTCGCACTCCATTTCAACACCAAAATCACGATCATCAATTCCCCGCCGCTTCAATCCAAATGCAAGAAACAAACAAAAAATCGGCCGTCCACAATGCTTAACGGGAACTGTTTGGTGGCCATGCTCTGGCAACGGCAGGAAATTCTATTCTGAAACCATTTTCAATTCCATCCCCCTTTTCTCGTCAAACCATTGCAAGAATCTTAGTTCGGAGAAAATTTGCCAACCTTATCAAAATACCGTAAATTTTTGATATATTTTCCAGAAAGCCCTTCATCTACACATAAATAATTTTCTCTAAAAGCTTCGATTCTTTTATGCTCTATTATTTTGACGATACATATCCTTCTTTTTCCTGGGTACAGATTTCCGGTGTAGTTTTTCGGAGAATTTTTTGAGTTGTGGCGACGAAACACATTTGGCAATCTGCAGCCATAGTCGTCTCTCAGTTTAATCTTCGTGCTAAAGTGGCCTGATGAGGAGTTGGAACCCATATTTTGGAAATAGGGTTATGGAAGAAATGGAAAAGTGCCTGTAATTTATATCTGAAAGGAGTCAGAATCGTGGCAAGTATGAGCTTGTCTTGGCCTCTATCACTGACCGACACAAACCTTTGGTTCGGCATAAAACAGAAAATTGAGGGGAAATTTAACATCATGCATCTGCAAAGCTTTGCTATTTAACAAAGTTACTGCCCACACCCGACAGCCCAAGCGTCTATAGCCTGATTCTACGCAAATCCTATTGGGTTTTCGCCTTCACTCCTTGCTGCCAATTTCTTGCTACCGATCCTTGCATCCGATCACTTTTGCCGATTCCTTCTGCAGACTCTTTCTATACATTGGAGCCTCATGCTCGTTTATAGATGTCATCATATATATAAGGGCCTATATGAGTCTAATATTATGTAGGATGGCATATTGAGTGCATGGTTCTTTCCTATTTTTGATGGTGATATAGTAATGCTAATAATTGAACTTGAACCCCTTTGTGTATATGTCCAACAATGTGCTCTCATAAATGCACTCTTGCAGTTTTTGCATTCACAGCCCTTATTGCGTATTTTCGGTCAAGAAAACCTATGCTCATATCTCTAAATATAATCTTTTCAAATGACCATAGACTGCACATAAAGATATAGATATAGATATAGAAGGTATTCCCCGAAAGAGTTAGAATTGAAACTAAAGAATGTAACATTGTATCATTTATATTAAAAATCGTGGAAATGTATAAGATTTGAAGCGTTATGTCGGATTTGTTTTCATCTTCTTTTAAGCATATGTTGCCAGCCATAGGAGCGTGCTCATATATATCTTGAGTATAATCGCCGTACTCAGCTAGGACATTCCCCTGGGTTGTATCAAGATAAACATCAACATACTCACCGGCATCAAATAAAAATGTTTAATTTGCTACAAATTTGTATCTTAGCATGTAGACATTACGTAACAGAAAAAGAGAAGACAATTTGATACAGTTTAGGTTAAAAACAGATTGGGTTTAAGGTGTTGCATGCAAAGAAGGGGGTAAGGGGTTGCTATTTTGGATGCTTCATTAAACTTCGCCATGTTAGCAAAACGTCAGAGTAAGCCTGGCCATTTTAGCCTTGATGGGCGATCCCCACAGACTTGATCGCTTGCTCTCCTCGGTTTTTATAGATCAGCTAATTGCCAATTTAGGGCTTCCAAATTTCGATCCCTTTTTCGGTGCTTTTCCCAGCATATGCTTCCTCTTGCAATGCCAGAATTAATCATGAAGCTTAGATTGTGTTTTAAACAGCTCCATCACTGGCACTGCTTGCCGATAGAAAAAATTGGGATCTTTATAGCTAGGAAACCAGAATGAATTGGCATGTGCACCTTTTTTAATACACAAAATTATGGAGTTTAAGGGCAAGAAACGATGAGTTTGCAATGAAACATGCAGTTGGAACATATTATTTTTTAATCGCAAATACAAATCTTGAGTTGTTCGATCAACGAAAAAACCTGGCGCATATTAATCTATTAATGTTGATCAAGTTGCCGGATTTGTTCTACAAGAAAATGTTGTGAAAGCGAGCAGGATGCCATAGCCAGCAATTTTTTTTTCCTTCCTAATGCAAGTGTTAAAAAATTCATAGTAACGCTTTATTATTTTGACAACACATATCATTCTTTTTACTGGGTACAGAATTCCAGTGTAGCTTTTCCGGGAATTTTTTGAGTTGTGGCGACAAAGTACATTTGGCAATTTGTGGCCATAGCCATCTCTCAGCGGTCTCTCAGCTTAATCTTTGTGTTGAAGTGGTCTGATGAGGAGTTGGAACTCATATTTTGGAAATAGGGTTGTGGAAGAAATGGAAAAGTGCCTATAATTTATATATGAAAGGAGTCAGAATCGTGGCAAGTATGAGCTTGGCTTGGCCTCCATCACTGCCCCATACAAACCTCTGGTCCGACATAAAACAGAAAATTGAGGGCAAATTTAGCACCATGCATCTTCAAAGCTTTGTTGTGTAACAGAGTTACTGCCCATACCTGACAGCTCAAATGTCTATAACCTAATTCTACAACTCGCCTATTCTGCTGGGTTTTCGCCTTCAATCCTTGCTGCCAATTCCTTGCTACCGACCACTTTTGCCGATTCCTTCTGCAGACTTTTTCTATATGTTTGATGGAGCACATTTGGCAATCTGCTGCCATAGTCATCTCTGAGCTTGATCTTCGTGCTGAAGTGGTCTGATGAAGAGTTGGAACTCATATTTTGGAAAAACGATTATGAAAGAAATGAGAAAGTGCATTAATTTATATCTGAAAGGAGTCAGAATCGTGGCAAGTATGAGCTTGACTTGGCCTCCATCACGGAACCCTTGATCTGACATAAAACAGAAAATTAATGGAAAATTTAGCACCATGAATCTACAAAACTTTATTGTTTAACAGAGTTACTGCCTACACCTGACAGCCAAAGCGTCTACAGCCTAATTCTACAGCTCACCAATCTTTTTTTTAGATGACATCAGACATATGTGATGGCATCATCACCTCGCCATCACACCACACATCTCAAAAAATAATATTACAAATAAAACTAACAAAATCAATGGTATAGTCATCCACGATGTACTCTGGATTGAACGACAGAGGGACATCTTGCCTAAAGTGTCAGTAAAGTCATCATCCTCGGTGCACATCATCCCAGTACATGTGTCTTCTATTTCCAATTCTGTCAATTGGTTTAATCCCCTCACATGTGCCATAAATAACACAAGCTACATCCTTTGCAAAAGCAACATGAGGCATGCAGGCAATTCTCCAAGCAGCATGCATACAGTTATTTTGGATATAAGCAAGCTTGTTAGGAATTACCCAAGTAGTATAGAAACAAAAATCACTTGTTCTAATCATTTTTATAACAATGTAAATCAAACCAAGGTTCAATCTACCACTTATATGATAATTTCTGAAATGGATTGCCCTTGCTATCAGGTTACTATGGTCAAGAACATCATTCTTCTTAACCTCTTCAGCGCCATACATAGCATAAAATCATTTCCCAAATAACATCATCCTCAATGAGATATGGAAAGCGTGCTTATGATGGGATTTTTCATTATCTTTAAGACAGTAACCAAACAACCATCCCTTTAAAATAATGCTATTTAGAATCCTTCAAAACCTTGCATATACCCAATTGGTTTGGCATGTTGTCACCCCAGGAATTCCATAATAAGTTTGTTTACAGCAATATCATTACTAGATGCAATTTGTAACATGCAATTACGCAATGTAAATGGAGGTTATTAATTTTTGAACCCTTTTCCATACTTACCAGACTAGCTGTACAATTGCCTCTCGAGAGATTTGTCAAATTACCAAAGAAAAACATGTCAATATCCATACAGCTGCAAGAAGAATGAATCTATTATCCCCAGGCTGGAACAACTTATCCTTGCCCGTCTTCTTTCCTTTCAAAGGCTCACACACATTCTTAAAGCACCCATCAATGTCTCGGCTGCTCTGGCAGCTGCCCTGACAACTTTTCCTATATCAACAAGAGCAAGAACAGACCCATCCCAGCAGATCATGAACAAACCCGATATCAGAGGTTGCCATGCACAGCAAAATTCGACCCATAACCTACAAAATTGACACCAAAATTTCTCCATAGCCGAGTTGTCGGATCTGCAAACGTAGGGGATAAGGACGAAAATCAAATAAGGCAAAAGTGTTCAAAGGATAAGAGCACACCAGACTAGCAACTCCGACAAGCATACACAGCCTACCACGACCAAACCATACTGTCTGTTACCACAAAAAGTCCCCCAAGAATCGCCGCTTCTGAATATTCACCATACCCAAGAAAAGCCAAATCCTAGATAACATATACTGTGTCAGTCGCACCACATTTAAGACAAAGACTTGAATTCACAAATGAGCTATACACTTCTACCATAAAGATTTAATTGAGCCTTTTTTTCCTTGAGACGGCACTGAAAAGATAGAAAGTGATGGCAGGGTGAAGCAAGATTGTCCACTATCTCCCATATTTATTTGGTGTGTTTATCTATGAACTTAAGGAGCGAATGAGGAGAGAAGGTGACTCAAATGTGATCCAACTTCTTTTATATGCAGATGATATTGTTCTTTTCTCTAAAATAATATCTGGATCACAAAAACTCCAAATAATCTTGGATTCATTTTGTGATGAAAATGGAATGGCAGTAAATAAAGGAAAAATGGAAGTGATGGTTGTAGGAATGGAATAGAATAGAATAGAATATATTATTTAACGTCCACGAAGACCAAGAAGCCATGGGACCAATATAATGGGCTAGTACAACTATTACTACTAGGTTAAAAAACTCTTGCCTCGAAAGATTTTCAAGGGAAAAACCTTTGCAGTAATGATGATACTAGACAATTAGGAAAACTTAAGTAGATCACAATGACTATTGAAAGGTAAATAATTGAAGATACTCATCTAGAACCTCAAGTATATGTAATGCGAAGTCATGCACAGATGGTTGCTCTGAGAAGCTGTGGGAGCAAGGAATAGAATACTAAACGATTCTTGACCATCACAAAAGTAGGACATCTTAGTACAGCATGGCTTTCATTTTCAATAACCTATAAATGGCAACATACACATAATTTGACTTTTTGTGGCAATTAGGGACACTTCCATCTACCTGTCTCAATCAGTAGTCCCTGTGCGAATTGATGAAATAGCTACATTTTTTTCCTGGACAAGGAAGCAAGCGAACACGCTTGTAGTTGTGGTGCCAAAGTGGGACTTATATGTGCATTGATAATGACCAGTTTTAACTTGGGCCAAGGCAACTACATCTCATAAGAAATTCTTGGAGGATGACGGGGACGCCTAGTGATTACAAGACTAGGGTTTAGGATGACAGTTGAGAATAGTCAGGCTTAACAGAGGCAACATGGGGTATGATCACGGCTATGGGGTCAGATGGGAAAGGTAATGCACAGGGATCAGTGCCTATGCAACAGGAATGTGGAAAGGAAGCAAATAGTAGATTCTATGGGACCGGATTATCTGAAAGTCAAATTGAAGACACAAAAAAGCAGGACAGGCTTACAAAAATAAATGATGGACCTTTTTGGAAAACTGTCACATCATTCCAGAGAGAGCTATTCCAGAGAGAGCTCTGAGGATATGTGTACAAAAGGAATCATTTTAAAATATTTGGAATACCAAGATTTCTTTGGAGAGAATAAAAGACTTAGCCTTATTTGGCAAGGCCTCCTTTCCCCCGTCACATTTGTAGATTGAGACTCCACGGAGGAGGTGTGTCAAGGAAAATGGATGAAAGCAGGTGTGGATGAAGAAATGCCTCCGTTGCTCCAGAGATCAAGGCAAAGGAACAGGTCTGGAACCCATCTAGATCAAGACGAACAAATAAGAATGGTAGTGCCTATAAAAAGGCAAGGAAGCAGAAAGCTAAAGAACTCGTAAGGAAGCAAGCAGAAGGACATACAAGTCATAGAATATATGGGGAAGGAATGGAAGAAAAAACAAGAACATGGAAATCTTGCGATTCAAATTAAGGTACTTGTGAATCCAAATGGCCAAGGATTAGATATCTCTAAGGGTCCTATAAGTCCAATTGGCCAGGGAGTAGAGAATGCTAATGTCCTTCTAAGTCCAAATGGTCGAGACCTTAATTTAAAGGGAAAGTTTTAAAAATGCCCTTGTATTTTTGCATATTTATCAAAATGCCCCTATATTTTTGTTATTTACCAAAATGCCCTTAATTTGACTTTGTAAAACAGTGAAAATGGAAGCTTCGTCAAGAACTCCTTTGATTGCAGCAGGGATCGGTGAAGAACCGGCATCAAATCCCCTGCTCCATGTCAAATCCCCTGCTTTAGATTTGGTAAAGGTTCGATTCCTTTGAAGCAAGAATTGATGAAAAAAAACCTGGGCATCAAGAATCGGTGGAGAAAAATCTGGCCATCAAATCACATGTTCTGCATTGAGTCAGACAGCGGCTGTTTCTGGCGACAGTAAAGGGATGGCCGATGATGCAGATGTCTCAACAGGAAAGTCGACAATGCAAATAGCTCTGAAGC
This sequence comes from Isoetes taiwanensis, assembly GCA_021234155.1. NCBI lineage: Eukaryota > Viridiplantae > Streptophyta > Lycopodiopsida > Isoetales > Isoetaceae > Isoetes > Isoetes taiwanensis. Next base: position 1,474,509 of record JAJEKV010000099.1, on the reverse strand, counting down.
TCTGGAGATTAAAGCAGCTCTGAAGATCCGGGTGTTGTTGGAATTTCCAGTTTCCAATTGCTCAGGTCGAGCCATCTGCAGCTGGAGCAAACTTGAGAAAGGAGAGGATTGGTTTCTCTATTGTGTTCGAATCTTAGGCTCTGTTTTTTTCATGTACATCAAGAATTAAAAACAAAAAAATAGATTTATACAAAGAACATCAAGATCAAGTATAGAGATCAAGAAGGAGCTGACGAATTGAGAGATTGATCCAGCTATGCCATATCCAGAAAGTACAAAAATAGGGGCAATATGATAAATACACAAAATACAAGGGCATTTTAACAAATATGAGAAAATATTGGGGCATTTTTAAAATTTTCCCTAATTTAAAACAAAAAAAGGAAGTAATAGCTCTAAGGGAGAATGTGCTGGAAACATCTATACAGTCAAGAGGCAATACTCTTGTGATAAAGGAGATGAATACTTCCACTATAAACAAGTACCCTGATTCACCTGATTCAGATATATCAATCGTGGCATAAAACTGGTTAGAGGAGAAACTTCAAAATGCCACTCTCCTACAACATCTCCTATAGTTCCTAGCAGTATACAATTTTCTACCCCTGTAGAAAAGAAACAAGGATTACATGAGGAAGAGAAGGAACAAAAAATGCTTGATGTTATGTTTGGAAAGATGGAGGCAGAAGAATGATAAGTCAGGAGAACAGAAGGTGCTGATGGTTCTAAATACCCCAGTTGAGTTCTTAACACCTGTTGGCAAGGTCGAAGACAGATGCTACAAATTATTCACTAGATCCCCAATGGAAGATTCTGACTCAATTGGAGGGACTTAGGAACTTCATTTCTCTGAGGAAGAGGAAGTATCTCAGACTCAAGATCATAGAGAATGTAGTATCAAGCAACCTACAAGTCCCCAGGGATCGAACTCCCAGCATGACTCTATAAGTCCTATTTCCCTGGGAGTTGGAAACAATAGACCAATAAGTCCAAATGGCCATGGTATGCTGCTAAGTATAATATAAAATAAAGAGGGCAATGAATTCTACACTTCTTATACAACAAAGACTGAGCAGAAAGAAAATACAATTTATTGATAATAGCCCTGCCTTGCACCTGAGCGTACATGAAAGGAAGGACATATACTATTCTGAAGAAGGGATGTGAAGTGATTGGCATAATTAATGTCTATGCCTCAACAAAAACAACAGAAAGGGAGATTCAATGGAATCAAATTCAGGAATGGACTGAAAATAAATAGGGAATTGGCTATTGGCAAGTGACTTCAACAATACCCGTACATGGGACCAAAAGACAGGCAAGAAATTGAATATGTCCAAAAAAGAAAGGGACTGCGCTTTACTATATAAGCGCAGAAACATTAAAATAATTGAAGTAAAAATCCTGTTCAAGAATAGGCTGTGTCGGCATGGAAACTGCAAATGATTCCACATGGCTCCGCCATAAATGTAATAGATGGATCAAATCATATGAAATATGCCAGAGAGTATAAGATAGAATGAAAGGAAAGGGAAAATGGCCTACTACAACTAACCGTAGAAATACCCTGACGAATTACTATCCACTGTTAGAAGCTCCTGGAAAATAATATTACCTGCTGTTGTTTAGTATGATTCTAGCAGTTAGACCTCGTTAATTTCCATTATATTTGGCCTATGCATAGAGAGCTTGTCTGATCGTGGGTCAAGGGCCTTAACTGGCTTAGAATAGGGGAATTCTGATTGCAGAGGGATCCATGGTGTACAAGTCTACTGGGGATTCATAGCTAGCTAGGCCTAATATTTTGCTACTGCGAGAGGGCAAGGTATGATTTGACTTCTCATAGGTGATGTGTCACCTCGGTGAGGTTAGATCAAGTATGAGGGGGGGCGACCTTGTCTCTCAGCTGCCTACAGTTGGCAAGATGCCTCTTGAAAGGAGCAGCCTTCCTGCCTCACCGGACTAGGTGAGATGAAACCTCGAAGTAGCCGTAGGGCTACGTCTCTGACAAGCTATAGTCGAGACTCGAGGCCTTTCGATCTATCTACAACGTAAGCACAGGAGGGACAGATGGAGGGACTAATTGTTCTATGCCAACCAACTCTAGTGTTACAACTTTCGACTGCAGATATCTTGAGGCCCAGACTGTCATTTATTGAGTTATATAATTGATGCTTGTGCGTACATTTTAAGCTTCCGCAGTGAGATCGACCCTCGGAGAAGATGGGGCAATGACACATCCTTCTTCTGGAGCACTAGCCAGTAGCCGATGATTGTGTGGATGACCTCCTGCCGACTTGCAGAGTCGACATGGCTGGATCTATAGATCGTATACCATGGGAGCATTATAGAGGATAAGGGGACGTCATGTTTGTATCAAAGTGATGATCTTGGCAGACCAAGATCAAAGCACTAGCTATACACCCTAATAAGAAGAATTAACCTAATAGAACTTGAAATCTGGGAGAAATCTCAAATGATTACCTTGAGCAACATGGAATTTTTTTTCCCATAGGCTAGAACTGTTAGAGAGTGGTAAACTCTAGAATAAGTATATAGTTAAATATAAGTAAGTTACTAAAATGAAAAACTTTATCAGAAAGAATAAAATCTTTGGACCAATATTGACTATATACTCACAAAATGCATAGGATCCCCTTTCAAAATTTTTGAACAGGTCCCTCGCACACTTAGAGAGTAAAACACCTAGTTGAAACTGTAAAAAGTACCAAATCAAAAATCTGAAAACGAGCTTTAAAACAGAAATTAAGCTATAATACAACCTAGAACTACAAAAACGATAAAAGAACATTAAAATTGGAGCAAATACTCACAAAGTATGCGGCTACCCTGTTCAAAATTTTTAAACACCACCATAAAATGTGTGAAACAATAAAATTTTTAAAATCGGTGTATACAAGTTATTTTAAAGTTAGGTATCATGATTTTCCCCTAAGGAGACCCTAAAAATGTGATTTTCCTCCAAGGAGATCCAGGAAATGCAAAATCCAAAATTAAGATTTCATTTTTCGACTTTCTTCTGCTCCAGCCATCAAACCAATTTTAGTGCATCAGGAAGGTGATCGAGCTATCGTTTGCCATGGCTCGTACCAAACAAACAGCCAAGAAAACTCTGAAACCCAAAAGGGCAAGCACCCAAGTTCTCATCAATGAATCGAAGAATCAAGACTGGGAAATAACAAAGGAGGAACGATAGAAGAGAGGCAGGCTTGACACTTTTGCAAAGAGGTACGAGCACTGAAGAGATTGGAAAAGCAACGAAGAAAACGTTGAAGGCAAAGACGAAAAAAGGGAAGGAGAATAACACAAAAGAGAAGTCATCAGAACTAGAGGGCCCCCTAAGAAGAGAAGGAGGACCAAGACGACTGGTACCCCTGGTATAATTATAACAAAGCGAGATCTAGACGATGTACCATCTTCATCATCTGAGTACTGAGTCATATGAAATTCCGAGAATATAAAAATAGAGTTACAAGGTTAGATTAGGCATTTCATATTCATAGAAAAATTTTATATGAAAAGGGCTATAAAGGCATGATACATACTTTTCAATTTATTCTAAAAACTAGAGGAAGGTTCGGTCATTCCGATCATATATTGTCTTCTTGTTCTCTGATTTGTTGTCTCTTGTTTGGTCTTGCATCATAGCAACTACCATAAAGAGATGCTTTCTCGTTCTCGGAGCTTCTTCCTCTTCCTCTTCCTCATTCTTTTCCTTGTCTTCATCTTCATTTTCTTCGTCATCTTAGTCTTCATCTTCTTTGCTTGCCTTCCCTTCATCTCCCTCCGCTATTGTTGCTGTTGTTTCTTCTTTTGCAAACGAAACAAAAACAAATTAGCAATAGGGCAGGCTTGAGGAAAGGAAGAATTATATAAGAAAAGCCAACGAGTTGGTAAACAAAGGAAACTTGTTAGGGTGGGGTGGGCAGTGAACCACAAAGCAAGTTGAAGGAGTTTAAACTTGATATAACAGCCTCAACCTAAACAAACTCATAACAATATCAAAGCGCAACCTAAAGTATATTTATTTTGATTTTTTGATTTTTTTATTGAAGGTTGTCCCGAAAGTTTAATTTAATTAAATATCATTGCCACATTTGTAAAATGTAACAAAGATGTTTATCAGCAAGTTATAGTTTGGATCGAGTTTAATAGTTACTTCGTGCAAGGCCCGCCTTTAAAGACCATTATCAAGCATTTAATAACATGATTAGTAACACAAGCAATCGTTATCGGAACTCAAATATGGAACAACAAATAGGAGCTATCAATCATTGCTATTCAGGTAGGTATTTTTGGATGGGCACGGAGAGAAAATATTTAGCGAAATAGCAAAAAAATCGTGTTTCTTTGCAAGTTAAAGTATTGTTTGATGCATAATTTAAAGTAACCATGTATGTTAAAGTTATATGTGAGAGTCTTCAACAAATGCTAAACTAGAGCGATACTTCATAGATTGCTATCCTTAATGCCTTTGGCCTTAGTGGTGAACATGATCTATCTTCAAGTGGTGCAACACGATGGATTGCCACCGAGCAAAGGCATATCTTTGAGCAAGTTGAAAGCATCCATGAGCAAGGAGTACATCCATTAGTGGATTATTGGGATGGAATTCCAACATGACATTGCTATGAATAGCACTCTTCTTGGCATGTATTCTAAACATGGAAGCTTGTTAGAAGCATACAGAGTCTTGAAATCTAGCAATGACTACAGGCTATGCATAACGTGGTCAAGTGCTAGAGCATTTCCTTTGCAACATGTCTTAAAGTTACATATTAAACATCTTGAAAGTGTGTAAGACTCTAGGTAATATAGAGCTAAATAGATGCATTCATAATTATAGAGGATGGCTTCCAACCTGACAATTTTATTAGAAATATGCTTCTAAATTTCTTGAAAAGACATGGTATTTAGAAGAGATTTGCACCCTGTTTGATTGATTGACAAGGGATATAAGATCATGAAGTGTAGAAAATTATAAAGATATAAGAAAGGTGTGCTTGCCTTGCAATGCTTTGAAAGGTCTTAACAAGAAGGATAGTAACATAATTTTTTTTTAGTATAAAGATATGCATTAATACGAATGCCCTAGAGTAGAGTAGGTATATCCATTACCACATTGTAGGAATTGGACTCCAAACCGACATATTGGTTATGCACTTATTGATATATATATATATATATATATATATATATATATATAGGTATATCCATGGCTACATTGTGAAACTGAACTTCAATCTGACATCATTGGATGTGCACTCATTGATATATATGCAAGATATGGCACTTTGGAAGCACACACTGTTGATAACTGCCCAATTAAAAATGTAAGAGTATGAAGTGCAATGATTGTGGTGTATCTGCAACACTTTAAAGATTGTATTTCCTTTGGGCTGCCAATGCCAAAATGATCTGGAGGCTATCCATATGGATGACAAGGGAAAAGATATGGTCATAATCAAGACTATATATTTGTATGTGAAACCCCCTGGTACAAGGCATATCTTGTAATGTTCAAGAGATTCATCTGCATCCAATTTCTTTGTGAAGATCGGTTTGCAACTGTCTTCTGCCCTTTGAGGAGCTAATTGTTCAATGATGAGGTAATGATATGTGTGAAGGGAGGATCAACAACCAACATGTTCTCATCCATAAGGATGATGTTCACCGTGAGCTAGAAAACAATATTCATCAAAGAAACATCTGAACTGGTGATAATCTTATTATTGACTGGATTCCAGCATTTATAGGCTTTGTGGTTCATGGAATAGCCCACAAAATGACATGAAAACTCTTATCATCCCACTCTTTTTCTAACTCTTTTGGAATGTGAACATCTACATATGACACCCAAAAGCTCTTAGATGCTCAAAGTCTGGCTTTGCTCCTATCCGGCCTCATGTGGAGTGGATTTGGATCAGGTGACTGTGGGTAACATATTCTGGACATGAACAGTTGTGGCAAGGGCCTCTTGCAAGAAAACACTCTTTACCGTAGATAGGCAGACTTTTTGCACTTTCACAAACACAAGGCCCCCAAAATTGAACCATTATGCTTTTTTTTCAATGGTTTATTGGTAAAAACCAATTCCATAAATCAGTACATGTTAGTGGGTTCAAAGGTTTACAAACCATGTCTAGTTCTCTAAGATGATTCATCAATATATTTTTCTAAGGTGATAAAACAGCATTGTTTTATGATATGGTACTGAAACATGATAATTTTGATTGATCTCCGTAACAACTTAAATTATAGGGTTCATCAACATATTTTTCTAAAGTGATAAAACAACATGTTTTATGGCATGGTATTGAAACATAGCAAGTTTAATTGGTTTCTATAATAACTTAAATTATATGATATGTACTAGTGTTTAGTACATCAAGTTTATTAGACTAGCGTTTGATCACATCTATCTTCTTCAATATATTGACGTGGTAATTTTAAGCGCATAATTCTCGTGATATTTTACTGTGATTAATCACCAATACATAATGTGGTAAATGATCTTGGTTTAAATATGCTAATATGATTTTTTTTTATCATATTTTTCTCTATAGTATTAAAACATAATTATCTCACACAACAACGCCAATACTGGGTCCACATGTTTTTTCAGTGTGGTTTTTGCCAAAAAACAATGTAAAAAAACCACATGGTGGTTTTTGTATGTGTTTCTACATGTTGTATTCTAAAAGTAACTGTTGTTTTCAAGTACATATGGTTCTCAGTAAAACTTAAAGTCCACATATTGTTTTTTACGATTATTTTGCAGAAAAACAACACTAAAAAACCACGTAGAGAATTTTATCCGCCTTTGCTAGAAACTACACGTAGTTTTATAGTTTTTTTTCTTAATTATGTTATTTCCGAGTGTCGATTTTTACAAAAAATATATGTGTTTCTTAAGAAAAATATATGGTTTCTCAAAAATAAGTGTTTTTTTTTAGTACTGTTTATTGATATATAGTTTTACAGAAATATCACATGTAGTTTTATAAAAATAGGTGTTTTTAAGTGTTGTTTTTTCGAAACAACAAATGAATTAATTTTAAAAATAACATGATGGGTTGTTTTTCTAGGTTTTTCTTCTAATGAAAAACGTGGTTTAAAAACAACAGCATGTTGAAAATATGAAAACGTTTGTAATCAACTAGTAGGTTTTAAAGTGATCATAACACAAGGGATCACTCGAAATGTAAAAGGTAGATTTGTAGTGCAACAATTGTTGTACCTAAGGCCAAGTCCCTCCCTGGATAGTAAGTTGAGATCTGAATTGAATTCGAAATAAGATACTAGGCACCTGGATGTTTAGATTACCACATCTGAGAACATTACATTTGTTTATACTGCATTTCCACTAGTTGGAGTAACTAGTTCATTTTGCAGAATACAGAACTAGAGAAACAAGAACCCCCACTGGCTATTCGAAACCTGCTATTCAACAACTTAACGAAACAAATACCAATCTATTATTGCCGGTTTCAGATTCCGAAGTTGCTTAAACCTGTTTTGAACTTTTGTAGATAGAACATGAAAAGCAACATATGATAAACCTGTTACAAGAAGAAACTAAAATTTCCAGAAAATACAATGATTAGATCTTCACTTACTGTTTCAGCAAGATATCAAGAAGTACATTTCAAGACGACTTTGAATACAGGTATATTCAAAGTGAGCTAGTTAAATAAATAAAAAAAAAAAAATGCCAAAGATAAGTAGAGAGGCCTTTCACACAAAAACTTCCATCCTCTCCTATGAAGTACTTCACCGGGGTTCAAAACAGCAGACAAAAAGAAACTTCGAAAGGTGCAAACCAAAACGCATCGTCTTGCTCTTTGTAGAGTAATTCAACAGAGACCGAAAAGCTCCAACCCACAGCCAACATCCAAGCGTAATTCAACAAAGCTTGGAAAAGCCCCAACCCCAAGGCCAATATCCAAAGGCGTCTGGTCTAATTGCAAAAATCGTGACTGCAAAATGGTCTGAAGCAGGGGAAGAAAAATGGGTTTTTCCGCTTCTTGGAGCCTCTTCCCCTATTTTGAAATGCTTCGGACTGGAGATGGAGGCAAACCGAGATGAAGGCGCAAGGCGGTGAGATGGAGGCGCGAAGGGGTCGCTATCGTGAGCCGGAGCGTAAGCAATAGCCGCAATGGAGCCGAAGGCCGAGCCGGATCCGCCGCAGATGGAGGCTTGAATTTCGGGCGCAATGGGCCGGACTTCCTTCCCAAAACAATAAATAGGCTAATAGCTCAAGATCACCAATCGTAATGTTAGGACGAGATCACAATCTCGGCCGGCCCATATCCTAATCATCTCGACCGTCCATCTCTATTAATTTTAAACGTTGTAGATTATGATGCGTTAAAGGTTTAGTTGGTTTTTATCACCAATTACTTTATACTATTACAAAGACATGGTCCCATAACATATGTCTTGCTCTGAAGCATATCACTTCCATATAATATGAATATGTCGTTAGGAACCATGTTGTAGAAATGGTTAAGAGACGTGGAAGCGGGAAAAATTTCACGTCAGCAGGCAAGATCAGGATGGAGGGTTAAGATTATTTGCCGCATAGAGCAATTTGGCCTCTACACTTCCGATCCATGATGTTTTGGGATAGCTCAGCACCGAAGTTTGTCTGGACGGGATTGGCATGTACCCATCAATTCAAACCTGCAAATCTTGGCGGATTAACAAATACCATATTCGATTCCCGATCTATGTGCAATGTGATCATTGCAAGAATAGGAGGCGCTTGCGAATGTGACAGGCATGTAATGTGACGTGCCACATCTTTCAAATAAATGCCATGTCAGTATGGTGAATATGCTTCTTTTAAGAAGTTGCACTAGGCAAATTCTTCATTTTTCTATTCCTTCATCTTTTGCCATGTCGTCACTCATAGTTGCCACCTCACATGCTCATGCCATGTCATCACCCATAATTTTTGTAAAAGTCGCATTTTCAAAAAAAAAACAAAGTTCGGTTTCTCTTTCTTTTAACACCTCATCATTTTTAGTCACCTTGCTTGCCACTATAACCTACTTATCTTTTAATCCCCCCTTTTTTTTATTGGCCTAGTCATTTTCTTATCTAAAGCGCATAGAATGCTTAGTTATCATGTCTAGGAAAATTTTGTGTTTCTCCACCCCTTCATCTTTTGCCACTCATCTTACCACCTCACTATACACATGCCATGTCATCTCCCATAATTTTTACACAAGAAAGAATTTTGTTTGCTCTTTTGATGCCACCTCATTATTTCTAGGGCCATATCATTGTCATGTCACCGTATGTGCCACTATTCCACTCCTGCATTGCCACTCTACTCCAACGAAGCAAATTTCAACCCCGCAAGGCGGCTTGAGCTTGGAGATTTCTCGGAAGAGACACACATCTCACATTCTGTAAATCATTTGGTGCAGCATAAGCTACTCATAGAATTAGCATGTTCTAAGAGGACAAAAGATGATTGTCTTACCCAAATGAATATCAACCTCATAGGATATTTGGCACATCACATATTGACATCCCAATTTGAAACCCTATTCAGTTTGCCAAACCAAACGTGTTAGTCATATAATGTGATGTGCCAAAGAAATGCCATGTGCTTCTTCTAAAAAGTTGCAAATTGGCTAGGCATATTCTTCATTTTTTTATGCCTTCATGCTTTGCCACGTCATCACTCGTAGTTGTCATCTTACATGCTCATGCCATATCATCACCCATAATTTTTAAAAAAGTCGCATTTTTTAAAGGGAAGAAGTTTGGTTTCTCATTTCTAGTGCCACTTCTTGCTTTGCCACTATTACCTACTTATCCGACTCGTAAAATCCCTTCCCCCCATGGTTTCATAATGTGATATTATTTAGACCCCATGGCATAAACTAGCATTAAATCTTGTAATGTATTTGCTCGTAACTAGGACGACAAGAAAGGCTATTCGTTATAGAGAATCTTTTTAGCTCTGTGGGTTTTAGAGCATGACAAAGAAACCTCAAGGACCTTGAGGTAAAGGACTAAAACAAACTTGACCATTTGATGTTGTAGAAATCTTGAATTATAAGAAATCCATTGTCATTTCTTGATGCTCTGTTTGCATGTAGATGGGCTAACCTGGCCACAATTTGACTTATTTGCCTTCCAATAGAAAACAAATCTATTCCAGCAAGTCAAAGTTATCCCAGCAAGATACAAATTGAGTTAGTTTCCTTTGTGAATATATTTGAAAAGAGTGATCTTGTTGAATCGATGGACATTTAGAAGTAAACGTTTTTAGAGCTTATAACTTTTGAGATTCATAGCTATGTGATTAGCTATGAATTTTGTAATATCTTCAATTGGTACTATAGCCATTATAACTCGGTTTTGGTGCATTACTTCTGACTGCTATAGAAGTGTACGAAGGAGGTTCTGGATTGTCACTAGCCTATGGATTTCGTAATATCTTGTGTTAAGGCCAAGCTTAGATTTTGCATTCTCTAGTTCTTGAATTTTACAAGCCGTTATGTGACCCTTTTGCTCTATGACATGACTTGAATAAAGCTCTTTGATTTAATTCATTAGTTTGCTTTGTTGGATTCACAAATTCGTTTGATGCAAATCAATGGCTGACTATTGTTTCCTATTTGTGCAGCTCACAAAGGCTTGGAGTGACCATTTAAGTGACAAAATTATTATTGTAGGGGAGATATTTTATAGTGAATTACCAATAAATCAATAATGTCACTTATCTCAAGTTTGTACAGGTCCTTCAAGTGTATATTTCCAAATTGGACCCAATTTACTTCTTGCATTTGGGCCTCATAAAATTTCAAGGTTGTCTTGCTTCAAGTCTAAGTTGCTTTTTCTTTTTCATTGCTTCTCAATTCAAAGATGGCTTTTGTTTGTTGCACAACAATGATAGATGTATGTTTTCTTTTTAATTATGGTTGTTTGAAGCCCGCTCATCAAGTATATTGTCTTTTTTCATAAATCTACATCCTCCTACCTCAGGTTATTGCAAACAATTGATATGATGGTCGAATTTGTGAAATTCATGTTATTCTTTAAGGCTAAGAATTGCAAACATTAGTTTTTGCCCACTTAATAGAAAGCAAGAATTATGCTGCATATTTTGTCTAAGATGTGCGACTTCCCTCCCAAGCCTTGAAGGGGCCAAAAATATCTTTTGACAACATAAACCATTAAATCCTATACTTTTAACAAAATCCCCCTTCGAACCTGCTTTCGTTTAGGTGCATATTTATACTAGAGGCTTACTTCAGGTAGCGAGAGGCTCTTCACTTCAAGTTGTTCAAATACATGTATTGAATCAACATCTTTGTGTACATTTGGCCCAATTCTTATAGTATCTTGCTAACTTTTCTACACTATATACCCCAACTTATGGAAATATACCCCACAAATGAGAACAATGATTATGACCAACAGAGCCAAACTCGATTTGCTACAAGCAACTAGTCTATCTTTCACTCGATGCACTCCTAGCCTAGTGCTATAATTAAATGCTAGCACGTACTTGGCAGTCCGGGTGTTTGATCGATTCCCTACTCCTTAGACATGCGTCATTGGATAACTCTGGCCTTTTGGATGCAACCACACAGTCGAAATGCCATTGCATGCCAACCGGCATGCTCCGGTCGCACAATGTCCAGAGTTCGCGAGCCATCACAACGGGGCAAGTTTGGAACTGGCACTTGGGGAGAGTTTTTTGTTCTCCTATCTCTCTTCGAACCCTCGAAGGAACCCTGTACACAAGCTCTCGACCCCTTCAGAGGCAGGGAAGGCTGCCAAAACCTAAACCCTACAAATTTACTAGGGTTTAGGTATCGGGCAATAAAACAGCTCCATTTGTTAATCCCACCGTTCAAATAGTAGCTCATGTTCCAGGAAACGTTCTCAAAAAGAAAAAATGAAAATCCGCCGGATGTCCCAATCCCCAAAATTTCCCCTTCACCGGCATAGGACACGAGGGGGAAATGATGTGCCCCTCCAGTTCAGCCATTCCTGCCAGCTCAGAATGTGGTTTTGACTTTGAGCATGAGTCCAAAGAATCCAGTTTACTGTAGGGACCAGCGATTATGACTAACATAGCCAAACTCGATTTGGTACAAGCAACTAGTCTATCTTTCACTCGACGCACTCCTAGCCTAGTGCTATGGGAGTGCTATATAGCACATACTTGGCAGTCCGGGCGTTTGATCAATTCCCTACTCCTCAGACATGTGTCTAGGATAACTCTGGCCTTTTGGATGCAACCGCACAGTCGAAATGTCGTTGCATGCCAACCGGCATGCTCCTTTCATAAGATATTAACCTTGACATTGTAGTAGTTTTTTGAGCTACGCGCTATAAAATTGTTCTTTGAGATGGTGTTGATGGTATCTCTGTATTTACATATGAATGGTCATTATTCCTGCGCTAAACCTCACAAAACAATTGTCAATTTCTTGGCTAAATGACATTATAAGGTTTCTTACAATATTAAGTAACGGAGGCAAAGCATTTACCTTTGGGTTTTGACGTTGAAGTAATCACAAGTTACTAATCACAAGTTTCTAATATTGCTACGAAGTTACAAGCCAGATATCAATTCATTACAAGGTTTCTTTTTTTGCAAAGCAACACATTGATTTTAATCTATGTCATTAGTGGCATGTTGTTTATTTTTCTTTTGTAAAATTTATTGATAAGGCTCATTTAGTTCTACGAAGCCTTACATGCGTGTGCTTCCTATATATTTAGAAGCTTTGCATCTTTATTAAGGCTCAAAACAGTTGCATTTGAAAAAATACAAGACTAACAACACGATTAACACAAGAATAAGCTAACTAATAAGAAGAACGTGGTAGAATACAAATTTGTGACAACTAACATGTAAACGCATCTGAAATTATGATACTAAAAATGTATATAGAAAAATCATTCCATTAAATTAATGATGATTTTCAAAGACCATCATAAACTCTAGAATTCATAAGTTAAATATAGTACGAACTAGGAATGGTTTTGCAAAATCAATATGTGCCTAAAACACATCTTCTAAACTATTGATGATTTCAGAAAACTATTGTACGATTGTAGAATTCATGTAAGTAAACATGATATGAACTAGCAATGATTTTGCTAAAAAACTATACACTTAAAAACAATCTCATAAACTAATTATGATTTCCGTAAATCTTTGAATTAGTACAAAAAATACGATCTGAAGCACTATTGGTCTTGCAAAATCAATATATGCTTAAAATGCATCTTCTAAACTATGGATGATTTCAAAAAACTATTATACAATTCTAGAATTCAGGTAATTAAACATGATATTAACTATTAGTGATTTTGCTAAATCAATCTACACTTAAAAACAACCTTACGAACTAATAATGATTCCTAGAAACTAGTGTAAAAATTTGAATTAGCACAAAAAAATACGATATGAGCCACTATTGGTTTTTGAAAATCAGCATATGCTTAAAACACCTCTTCTAAACTATTGATGATTTCAAAAACCTATTGTACAATCGTAGAAATCATGTAATTAAACAATATATGATTTTGCCAAATCGTTGTACATTAAAAAACAATCATACAAACTAATGATGATTTCTAGAAACTACTGTAAATCTATAAATTAGTACAAATAATATGATATCAACCACTATTGATTTTGCAAAACTAGGAAGAACACATGATTTTTCTTTACATTTTGTATTGTCGTATAAAAAAATCACATATATACTGGTTTTCATGCTAATTTTTTATACAAGTTCATTTTTGGGGGCCTTGTGAAAGCATCCCGCTCTTCCTCTCTGCAACCCTATTCTGTTGGGAGTGTAACGGGTACTAAGCTGTCGATGGATCCAACTTTCTCACAAACCCGAGAGAAGAGATTACTTAAATGCTCCTATTCTCTTTTTATACGAAGTGCCTGAATGGAATTAATTTAATGACTGATTGCTTCAGCAATGGTCATTGCATCTTTTGAGAAAAAAAGCAAGGAGGTTCTTTGATTAAAATCATCGATCTTCCTAAAAGCTCCATCATAGATGAGCTTCAGCAAGTTGGATGCCTGTTCCCCCACAACTATATAGGACCATTTATGTTGTTTGCCAAGTATACAAGCTTGACAGATGCCTGCTTCAATGCGTGTAACAACTAGAATACCAGTAGCCAGTTCTTGGCTAAGAATCTTGTATATTTCTCTAAAATAGATGTTTGCCAACCATGTATGCCATAGTTGGAGTAATTTGAGAGCATCTCCATTTACAATCAGTGCTTGAGGTGGATCGATATGCAATTCATACAAATTTCTCACTTGAGATCCCTAGCCTATATCACACGGGGGTGCATATTCACACGGGGGGTGACTCCGGGCAACGAGAGCTGTTGGATAGGCATATTCACCCCTTATTCCTTAATCTATACCGTACGTAAAGTTCCTCGTTTGTGGGGTATGCAAGTACAAAATTTGCTATACTGTATAACAAGATTCGCAAAATACTGTAAGATTTCAAGTGGAATACTATATGGTGTTGATTTCGTACGTGCAAAATACAATTATGAGGGGCTCTCCCCCCTCGTCACCCCCGTAATGAATATGCACCCAAACCAAAGGGGGTTTAAGGGGGATTTTAATTTAAATGTGTTAAATGCAATGGTTTGTGTTAATAATGTTAATGGTAGTTGTGTGTTGATTGTTATATTAAAAATTTTTTTGGGCCCTTCGGGCCCTAACTAACTAACGCAAACATAGGTAAACTTTATGGGCCTAAATATTAATTACTAAAAAGCACAATAACATCAAGACAAACAAATTATTCCCATTACAAACAACTATGAGTACATTTTGTAATCTTAATTCCGTACATTGCATACCAAGAGCCGCCCAAATATATGCAAACACACTGTAATAAAATGGGCAAAAACAACAATAACATCATAAAGTTTACTGAAGGGGGCCATGGCGCCCAATATAAAGCCAGTACCACTAGTTCAAGAAAATCAACTGTCAAAATAAATACCCCCTTCTATTGTAAACTGCACATTGTCATGCATCTGCTATTGCAGATGGTAACATGTGATGGTATCAATGCAAGCCTGTTTTGCCATGGCAAGCATTCATAAGCATATGGCAAAAACAATAAGCCGTTGTGTAAAGGTGAAAACATTAGGCACCTGACCTCTTTTCACCATCTGTACATAGAGGCGAAGAGCTTGTCCATGATGGTGGTGTAAGTGAAAATATCAGGATCGGAACCCTTCGACAAAAGATAATTAAGAAGTTCGTGTGCAGCTTCATAGTTGCTAGATTTGCGAACACTATCAACAATTATGTTGATGGTGATCTCATTTGGATTGCAGCCTTTAGAAATCATCTCCTTGATGGGGTCATGTGCTTTCTCAATTCTACCAGCCTTAAAAAATCCATCTAACAAAATTATTATATGTGAAAATACGGTTTGCAGCCATTCTCACTCAAATCAAAGCCCTCCAATCAAAGTGGTGAAGGTGAAAATATCGGGCTTGTATCCCCTTTTGCACATCTCTGCCAAAAAGCTCATGCCTTCCCATTTTGTTTGCCTACTTGAGGCCATTGATGAGGCTGTTATATGTGATCATTTGTTGGCCGGATAATTCAAGCGGCAAATTCTGGGCGATGTCCTTTTACGTTACCACAAAAACGGACATGGCATGATGGGTAGATTTATCGAAACCCTTCTCAAAACTCCCACCAACGAAGAATGAATGCAGGCATGTTCTTGAAGGGCAGCTCTCCCTTTTTGCACTAGAACACAATAGCTCTAATATGGAAACGCAATTTCTCCCCCTCAAACAAATTTTCCGACTAGAGCAATATCATCGCTTTCATCCCGAATCGGATCCGAATACGAGGCAGGGAAATTAAAACTCCTTCCAACATGAAAGCCCAAATCTTACGCCATAGCCGAATCTCCGCAAGCTTTGCAACATTCATCCTCTCTTCTATACCCGCATCCATGAGAACTCAAGCAGATCAACAATGCGTACGAGGCAGGTTTCATAGTGTGAATTTCAACGGATGGGCTGTGGCAGAATCTAAGGGGCAACTTAACTTAGAGTTTTTTGGTAAACATGACAAAAGGCGAAAAACGGTGAGGTGGCAGAGAGGAAAACGATCTACGTTGGGAGGATTTATTTGGAGAGGGAGAGGAAGGCGAATGGGAAGAGTGGGTTGGAAATGAAGGGGGCGTCGCTGCAGCATCCATGTGACCTTTTCTAAACTCGCATCTTGTTTGTTGGACCTTCTCTGTACATATATAAAAGTGGAAAATGTAATTGGAAACCATATGCAAGAGCTTAGTTACCTCTGCAAGCTTGGATTTGGAAGCCGAATCCAACGGCAACAAGATCAGAATAGAGACCACTTCATTTTGAACTGCAAGCGGCGAAGAAGAGTCTAAAAATGAAATAAAGAGCTCACTCGTCCAAATCCATCTGCAATGGAAATTGAATCACCACAAACTCGGCAGGTTTTGCTTTTATTTTCGAGATCGAGATCCCTTACAGCAAAAACCATAACCCATAGACCTAATTTTGGAGTTAACAAGAACCCTAAAATGAGCTGCTCGAGCTTTGCATGTCGAGCAAAATAAAATGTAAAATGAAAAATAGAACTTAACGGAAAAATATATGATATATGGGTCTACACTATTGAAAAGATGCATTAAAATTAATTCAAGCGTATGCAAATACAATGCGCACTCTAGATGTACTAATTAGTAGGCCTTGTGCAATACGCCCATCAAATCATATAAAAACCATTGGAAAAACCGTACAAAAATACAAAAAAAAAACCCCTGTTATTATGCTACATATTCTCCTGAAATTGAAACATGTAAAGTATAAAAGGAGATATAATGCTTATCAGAAACTTGTACCATCCACTTTTGCAATTGTGATAGAAGGTTTTCCGTTTACTGGGGCACTAGAAGAGCGTGAGGAATCTCAACAATTTCTCCTTGCCGAAGGAGAAGTTTGAAAGTTCTTAGTGCTTGTATGAGATACTTTGAGTTTGTTTCCAATTGCATGTTGCGATTTCTGCCAATAGGGTGGTATATCAAGTCGGATCATTTATCATCATTGAGTACATACTGAATCCACTGCGAGTATAGGAATATCAAACTTTCCACTTCTTCAACAATCACTAAGCTTCAACTAATTTGGATGACGGAGATTTTCTAGTGGAGTCATCTTCCTTCACGGAGTCGGGTGGCATTTCCACAGGAAGAATTGATAGGAAAAATGCAGTTAACAAAAGCAATTCTTGCACTGTCCCTTTTGAATGAGCATGCACTTGGAGGAATCAAAAGAAGACTTGACATGATTCCCATTATGGTACTTCCTTGTCTTATTTGTCATGCATGCTTATTCATGAGATCCCTTGTCACCCCTTTGGCAATGCATGAGAGAAAGTTCCAAAAAATCATCACACATATTCTCCCAAGAAATCAGCTTTCCATTGTTGAGCATTAGCTGTATTGTAGTGCTCTATAATTTGGGGAGGGAGCGATAAAGTTTCAGCTTCTTCTGAGCTGCTAATAATGCGTGCTTCACACAAGCATCTTCAAGCAACTCACATCTTTCTTAGAACTTCATAATCTGGGCTCAAAAATCATCCCGATCGATATTGAATTTCATTCAATTTGGTAAGAAACTGCACGACTTCTATGTCAGTCCTCTTTGAGTACCTTTGCACCAGGAAATCCTATAGCTGATGAATCCCCAATCCAATTCCTCCTTAACCACTTGTACCTGATTCTTTGAGAGGCACATTGCGATACATGCTAAAGCATGGTTCTCTCTAAAGACAAATATAATATAGAAGTAGACACATTAACTCAACTATTTGAGCTAGATGCTAATATAGTTGGTTTTTTTATTTTTAAAGTCATACAATATAGAATAGAATAGAGAGATATGTATAAAATAAATACAAACATTGTTATATGATAATGAAAGTGAGGATGATTGGGCAGAGGGAGCTCTGGAAGCCCTTAATGTGGACTTTCCAGAACATTTGTTGTAATAATTTTCTTTTTCGTCTAATAGACCTAAGAGGTAACATTTCATTTCATTTCATTTCATTTCATGTCTGTCTGTCTGTCTGTCTGTCTGTCCGTCCGTCCGTCCGTCCTTTTATTGGAATTCAAGATCAATCGAGCATTTTATTGGAATTCTTCAGTAGGTTCCTTCACTTCTGATTGGGTCTCAGTCCCATAAGATAAAGGTCCATCATTCGCTTCTACCCGTCAAAATCCTTGTCACCAAAAGGCTGAGGCTCAAGATTCAAAGGACCATACTTGGCAAATGCCATGACTATAATCTTCAAGAGGAGAAGAGAAGATGGCAGTTCTAGCGAGAGAAGTTCTCTTAATACTATGTAAATGCTAGAACACAAGATGAGATAGAAAAAGACAAGTGAATCCTATTGAATTAAACCTGAATCCATTACATCATTGAGCATGGTTTATTCCATGAGTTTAGCCTTGGATTTTTCCTCCTGGTGTAACTACTAAAGAGGAAGAAATCTAGGACAGTTGTGTGATCCAAGGTGAATCTACTACATGACACATGTATGGTAGGGAGTATAGGCATCAACAACCTAAAACAAACTTCCGATGAAATATCTTGGAGTATTCTCTACAACGATAGGGATGATTGGTTCCGTTACTGATTGGAAATACACCGAATTCTCCTTTAGGTATAAGAAAGTCCAAGATCTTCAATATCTTGCGAAATTACAACCAACAAAAAACACAACTTAAACAATGCGCAAGAAACTCTCTCGAAGGAAAACACAGCCAGAACAAGGCGACAAGAAATTGTCTTCAATAAAAGCACAGACAGAACAAAGTGCCAAACAAAATACTTCAAAATCCTTCAAAGACAGCTCCAAATCAAACAAAAAGACAACCTAGATGAAAGTTACATGCATGGCACCGCTGCAGAAGCTATTTATGCGACAGGTGCCACAGAAAACAATCTAGAAAAGCATATGCTCTACAAGAACTATGCCATAACCAAAACATGCAAATAGAGTTTTCGGCCACGTCACTGCCACGTCGAAAAACTGCAAATGGAATGGGGATCATGGCAGTTTAGGCCAGATTTATCATCGACACCCCGCTAGTTTTTGCAAGCAAGTCAAGAAACTTCGTGGTTAGTGGAATCTGGGCCTTACATTATGTAACCACCAAGTGCCAGAGTTTCTATGGCGGGGATTTTTTGGTGGGGGTCACAGGAAAGTTTCCGCAATGAAAACTCCTTCTCGTGGCCCTGGTGGTTTTCTATAGGGAAAATTCCAGATATACCCCTCAAGTTTACAAATATTTAAAAAATACCCCTAGAAACATGATATTTAGCTCAAATGGCAATAACTTTATTGTGATCAACCAACAAACAAAGGACCCTTCATGATACTTATAAATGAGAGTGAGGCTATCCAGTAACAGTAGAATCATCTAGAACGGAGTTGGAATATTCAAGTTATAGTGTTTTAAGTAAGTGTTATAAAAAACAACATCTATATATAGCAATAAAAGCAAAATGTAGTTTGTGCACAGCATCTCGGCCGTTAATTTTATTGTGTTTTCTAACTTTACTATAATCCGTTAGATCTAAAAGCAGTTGAAAAGAGTACGTGTCTTCATTGGGCGTTTTGAATCCCCGCTCCCTTCCTCCTTGGCTTGTCCATGTGTTTTCGGCAGTGTCAACTGTAACGTTTTGGGTTTCTTGGAGGCAGCGATCCTAACTCTCGCGGCGTTATTCTCTGATAATCGATCCAAAGCTTGCGAGATGGGGTCGACTGTATCATGTTCTGTACATGCATTATCAAGCACGCATACAAGCACGCAGCTCCTGCAGCAGTATTTCCAAGTCTCCAAGCTCGACCCAAGATGGCGCAGAGCCTTCCGGTGCATCTGAAGGTAAGCTTATACATGCATTTACTATTAATAAAAAATTTGAGGCAAATGTTGTTGTTGGTACTGGCCTTCTCACAATGTATGGGAAATGCAATAGAGTGGATGATGCCCGGGCCGTGTTTGACAAACTTAACCAAAAGGATTTGGTATCCTGGAATGCCATGTTGATAATGTATGCTCACAATTATGATTGCAGGGAAGGATTTCATCTTTTCGAACAAAGGGTATCATTGTTTATGTCCTGATGTTGCTAGGGCTACGTTTGCAAGGGTTGTATAGCGTGCAAGTGAACATTCGAAAAGCAAGTAGTGCAAATTGTCTCGTGCATTGTCGAGCTACATTTATGAAAAACACTCAACTGGCCCGGAGCAATGTAATTGCCAAAATATACCAAGAATCCACAAAATAATCATTTCTTCAACTTGAATTCCAATTCCAATAATGGTTTAATATATGTAGCCCATGGGATTGAACCCCTGCCAATGTATTGATTTTTTCATTTATTAAAGAAAATCAAGCTTGATGTAAAGTCGTGTTCTTGGCCTGTTTTTCCTTATCCTTGCTTTTTTTAGAGGCATACTTAAAAAGGTAATATGGCGGTTAGAACTTGAGCCATACATACATACAAACGTTTACGCACACTTATTCCAATCAAAACGATATTGTGGTGAAGCATTTTGTCAAATATATCATGTGCAATCTGTAAATGTCCACACTTACCATACATGTTAATATGTGCATCCTCAATAGAAGTGCCAAGCTCTAGCCCGTGCCAATAATGGTTTTGTGGATCGAAAAAAACCTTTGGTCAGATCGACTAAATTGGAGCATGCATCAAATGTACTTACCATGGCAATTTTATTTGGCTTCAAGCCTTCTTGTTTCATTTCTTGTAGAATATCAAGGGCCTCTTTGTTATATTCCTCTTGTGCATATGATGGTATCATGGTTGACCATGAAATATCATCCTGCTGATCAATTACGTCAAACGAACTCTTGTATCTTCTAGGCTACCACATTTCCCATACATATTGATGAGAGCAGTTCCCACCATATAATCCAACTCGATTTGGCATCCGCATATATGCATATAAAATGTTCAAACCGGGTCACTATTTATCTGGAGGCACATTGCTTGAGTATCCAAAGAATACAACAAAGGGAAGCTAGAACTGACATTGTTTCTCCATTCTATCAAATGAATAGTTCACAAAATTCAATAAATATAGCAATAATTCTTCCCATCCTCTGAAGAAATGAACCTATTGAGCAACAAAACAGAGAATGAATGATAAAAAAATGCACTTGAGTGCATACCTTGTCAAGTTGTTTGTGCACAACAACTTCATTAAGTTCCTGGCTCTGCTAAAGCCGAATGTGGGACGTTTTGTGCAGCCCACATGTACCTATCATCATTCATGCATAAAACCATACATGAAAAATCCAAAATGCTATCATTATACAGTTTGAAAAAGTTCCAAAAGCATACCTTGAAAGGAAATAATTAACATCCTTTTGCAAATAAATCACAAAATTCATCTACCAACAAAATTAGTGTGTACTGCCACATCTCTGCTGCCAATGATCTGTGGGGACCTAGTTTCTAGATATGATTTTGATAATTATAAATCTCTGTATTGCTTATAAATGTAATTATTGATTGGAATTTTTAATGAGCCATCACATAATATAAACTATTTTTCTATGCTTGATTGAACTCTTGAATATGGTCTTAATTGTGACACCTTATATATTATTAGAGGCGCTTATACCTTGTTATGTGTATATAGACGGTGTACATAATGCCTTTTGGCATACCCCTTCGGACGCCGGCCGGTTGACACCTGAGCAAGAGCTCATTATGATAAAATCAAACAAAAGGAAAACCAAATTTGGGGGCTCATAATTCTTCTTTTTAGCTTGCAAATTCGTGAAATGAAAAAAACCTAGTGCATCCTTCACAAACTGTGCAAAGCCTAATTGAGAAGGTCAAAGCTGAAGCTTTTGAAGATGTCTCTAATGCCAGAGTAGATATCACAAAATATCAATAATTTGTTGTTATCTGGCACAATCTTTAAAAGGACTACAAAGCACCAACATTGCATAGGAGGGAAGGAATAACTGGAAACGGATTGGCTATAGCAGATACGCCGGAAATCAAAATTCCATCGTCTAGAAGGAAGAGAATCGAAATTCCATCATCTAGAAGGAAGAATCGTCAGATGATAGAAAAAAATGTGCACATTCAATTTGTTTCGTTCTTTTTATTCTTGCATATGGTATTGTTGCCACCTCTATAAAGTTAAAATATGACACATCTCTAGCCCGGCAAAAAATGGATTGACATCTTCCGAAGCAAATACAAAATAGGTCCACCAACCTAGTCTGAATAGACAAGAATACTTAAGCCATCAATATCAAGCGAGAAAGAAAAAATGTCATGCGGGTTACCTAAGCACCTAAGCAATTACCATACAATCTAAAGCACAAAATTCAAAAGCAAATGATAAAATCCATGATCGTGGTAATATTTAGAAGCGGTTTCTCTCTTACCATGTATGTTCTGAAAGCAGCCCGGTCCCTTGGGACCAATGCAAAATAAACAGATATTTTAACCTAGAATAGAGACAGAGATTTTAGCTTAGATTAGAGACAAAGAAGGTTTCGCAAGAGAAATCGAACCGCTCAAGTGTGAACCAAAATGCAATTGCACTGCATAAAGAAGGCCAAAGATTCTCTCCTAACCGTTTAGGCCCACAATCGTAGACGTTCAATAGAAGCCCAATAATCTAAGGACAACCTGATAAAATTATGTTTGCCAGTGGTTTGAGTGCATGTTCAACTCACTTGACTGCCTTAGAGAGTGGAAGGCAGCTCCATATGGATATTTTAACTGCTGGCTGTGAATTAGATGTCTTTGTGGAAAGTGCTCTTCTTGGAATGCATGCCAAAGGTGGCTATAGATTTTGATGGGATAATAGTATCTTGCAATAGATTATTGGGTAAGTATGGAGTTGCCCAGTGCTGATTATTCTCTGATCTAGAGAAGTCGAGGTCGTCCAACAAACACTTTTTTAATGCATCAGGAACATTAGTCTTTGCAAGCGACCAAGTAGCTCTCTTTTTAAGCTCACATCATAGCCACCTATTGTCTTCAAGCAAAGTAGTCTGAATCCAACCGATAATCGGTGAATTGTCTCATGGCATATTTCGCAATACCAATTCGGTCGGTCTCGCACGCTTTTCGCTATTTGACTCCGTTATGAGCTACTTGTTATCACCGCCTTGTCTTTCCGGACTTGAAGTTGCCACGTTTTCGATCCTTCTTCTCTTACTACACGCCATATCTTTGTTGAATTCCTCATACAAAGGAGTTTGAAGTTTCTTCGCCCAGAGTCCTGCCGAAGCTTCTAATCATTCTATAATGTATTAAATTCTTAGAAATTGTCAAAATGGTCAAACTTACCTTTTCATCTAGGAATGCTCTCTACTACTGACTATTTTGTATCATAAAATGCCGGATCGTGGTTTCAGCGGCCCGATTTGGCTTTAGAAAAAAGCCAACATACCGACATTTAGACTCCATTATACCCGCCACAAATTTTCAACTTAACCTTCAACTTAATATGGAAAACAAATGTCAAGGAAAAATAGCATTGCAGATCTGCTCATTTTACTCAAGAGTAATGGCTAAAGCTTATTATTATACCTCTATGCACAATCAAATGGAAGCAAGGGACTTCATTTTATGCGTGGATGGAGCTACTTATAATTGTATGCCTAAAAATTTAAGATATTTCACCGTTTTCGATCATGAAACTATATGGTTTGTATGTACGGACCATTATGTATCACACGCCCCTATGTATCACAATTTGACAAAAGGCATATCAGGCTATTTGCATATAATCATTTAGGCAAAGATTATACCTTTGTCTCAGATCAAAAGTTGGCACATAAGAACTTGGCAAAGCCATCTAAGGCAAAATATAATTTGGCAATGCCATATTCGGCAGGAAACGACTCCATGCAACTACTCCATGCAACTGCATTTCGCATTATTATCTGCCTGAAAACCAGGAAATGGATCTCTAAAGCTCATACTATTTTCGAAATCCACAAGTATGAGCAAACTGCAGCCAGTCTTTATGACATCCTTCCTCGTAAGGCAGCATCTGTCAATAGCCTTACTTAAGTGAACAGCTGCTAAAACAATCAATTTTAAGGTTATTGAAGCAAAACTTCTCAACACACATGAGTTCCTTTTATTTCGTCTTCCTTCCTTTCATATTCATTATCCATTTGTTTTATCTCCATATCCTATTTTGTCTCCATATGGTAACAAGTATCCATTCGTCCAAAAAGAATTTGAAAAAAAATCCCATAACAGAGCATTGGTAAGCTCGATCAATTCCAGCTTATATTGAACTTTTGGCTATTTCTTTTTGTAGTTGGTTACTGTGTGGAGATAAACAGTTAAGCAAAGGGTAAAGTTAATTCAAGTCCATGGAGTGGAGATAAACAGTTAAGCAAAGGGTAAAGTTATTCCAAGTCTATCTGCTCCAACCACAAATGGAGAATAGTGGCCTTAACGCAAAGGGTAAATTTAATCCAAGTCTATCTACTCCAACCGCTTCAACTCTTGCATATTTGAGGTGCACGTATAGATAATGTACGTTCCTTGAAGCACACCCCATTTCTGCTATTTTGCTATCATGCTAATATGTTTTGCAAAGACATTATCTAATGATGTTTGCTATTCTGTTTTTAATGCTCACACTATGTAAGTGTTCCTTACCAATAGATGCACTTTTAAATTCTTACATATGACAATAAACATGATTCTAAGGGATATGGCGACACTACCTATGCCCCTAGAATAAGTCTTAGCCACTCTCTCCAAAACACATTGCTACAAAAGATCAAAACACTAATGTGCAACTAACTATATAGTATTTCTATTGCATCATATCTACAAATGAATTTATTGAGTTACTTATTCCACATATATAAGATTCTTGCAACATGTCTGCAATTGGATTTACGAGTTACATATTTCACATCTAAGATTATGCTTAATTCGATTACCCACTCCAATTACTGACAATCTTATAACGAATATTGCCTAACCATGCAATCCAATAAAAATACCAAAACAAACTCTGTCCTTGCTCACTGAACAATAAGAATTCTAGCGAGATTCTAGCAAATCCTTGAAACCTCTTCCATAACTCTTGGAAATAGAAGCCCAACTTATAACTTGCCACATAGCGCATAAAGAAAATAAATACTTCTAGATCATTACACACAGTATAAATATCTCACGCAATGGAGGTGCAAGACAAATGAAGGTAGAATCCCAATATCCAATGGTTCGATACAGATCTTTTTAAGGTTCAAACTTTAATGTTTATTTACGTTCTAACACCAACAAACAATAGGTGGATGCTCGAGATTCCATACAAGCAACATTCTATTAGGCGATGAATGAAGGGCCAAAAAGATTATTCAAAAACATTCCCAGCCACAATAGGGTTGAATCATTCATTCACTCTTGCTGTATGAATTCATCTACCCAGAAAGGTAACTTATGAATTTCAATTCCAATTTCGGTAAATTTGACGTTGTTGAGAAGATCTTCTCTTATCTATAATGTTAATGGGACAAGTTTTGAATTTGAGGAGCAACAAAAAGCTCATGGGACAACTTTTTTTTTTTTGAAGAACTGAGACACTTATATTAAAAGAATGGCAATGATACAAGACGAGTAGTGAGGAAAAAGAATGCCCCGAAGGGACAAAGACACCTCAGCACTCCATACTAAAAACCTAGTGCGTAAACTTCCAATCACCTCTAGTAATCACTGTACAAACTCCCCATTCGCATTTACAATGTGCAAAATATCTCGCCAGATGTAAACCTTTGTCTCCTCTAGGCCAAGAAACACCGTAAAAACTCCGAATAGCTTATGTCCGAAGTCGTGGAACTAGAGAGGTCAAGGTTGCCAATCCCTTAAAAAAATAAACGACGCCGTTTCCAAATCAACCAAACCAACCATGCCTTACACAGATGGAAAGCTTGCTTCTTAGGAGAGGATCATGAAGCTGGAAACACATGAAGAAGTATCTTCCGGCTACACATCCCCGATCCCAACAATGCTCGATCCAATCCCATGCAAAATTGCAAATGTGGACACAAGACTAGACAATGTTCAATGGACTCGATGAGAGCCACAAAGAAGGGCAAAGAAAAACTCACAAACGGGCTTAAATCTATGCACAAGAACATTTACCCTAATGCAAATGGCGATTTTCCACTTGCCACAAGAGAACCCTAACCTTTGGTGGGGGAAGAGAGTTCCAAGTCCATGTCCAGACAGAGCGCCAATAGGCACCCTAAAGCTTCAGTGCCCACTTGTCAGAAGGAGGTAAAGTATCATGAATAACCAATGTCCGGTAACGTCATGGGACAACTTTTGAATTTGAGGAGCAACAAAAACTCTATTACATTTTTTTTTTTTTAAATCGTCTTCATTTGAAGGGTATTTTTGAAATATTCACAGACATGACGGGTATATTTAGAATTTTCCCTTTTCTATATTAACTTACATAAATAGGGTATATTTGGAATTTTCCCCTTTTCTATATTAACTTACGCTTCACGCATAGCTTACAAGGGATTACGCACATATGCCCCGTTGTTGCTTAACGCGTTGAAAAAACGACGAGAAAGGGGGAATAACAAATGGCTCGAGGACAAAACAATAAATTCCTCATATGACGCCCCTTATCAGCCACTGGCCGGTAACTATCGTATGTAAGCCGATCGAGAGGGAAAACAGGATTAAAACATGGCGCATAAAGGAGGACAACAAGAACACGTTCAGAAAAGTATTGGGGATTATCTTACCATACAGCAAATTGGGTCGGGTTCATTTGCTGTTGTCTGGAAGGCTAGACATAAGGTGCACGGCTATGAAGTTGCCATCAAGGAAATCAATACAGAGAGGTTAAATAAGAAGCTTCAGGAAAATTTGCTTTCAGAGATTGCTATTCTTAAAAAGGCGGATCACCCCAACATTATTCGCCTTCATGAGATTGTTGAGGTATGCCCTTAAAAATTTTAGCTTCCTTTTTCAAAATTCAATAACTGCTTTGCATAGATGTTGTAGAATTTGCAACTGGTAAAGAAGGTAAAAGAATTTGGGTGCATCAGGTTCTAAGTTAAGCTGCTTTGGTTGTATGTCTTTACAGGCACCAAACAGAATATATCTTGTATTGGAGTACTGTGCAGGAGGTGATCTAGCTGCTTACATTACACGTTGTGGAAAAGTTTCAGAAGGAGCAGCTCGTCATTTCATGCAACAACTTGGTGGGCTAGTATCATGGTTGCTGTGATGTCATGTATATGGAAGTCTAGTGTTTCTTGAATGTATTCTAAGACACCATCGACAATCTTTACAGGAAATGGGCTACAAGTCCTACGGACAAATAATTTAATTCATAGAGACTTGAAACCTCAGGTACACTGGTACTGTTACACCAGCTTTTGCTTCACATATGAAAGCTTTCAGGATAGCTAAGTTAACCTGTCATCTGCAGAATCTGTTGCTATCGACAGATGATAGTAATGCTGTCTTGAAAATTGCCGACTTTGGTTTTGCCAGGTAAGCTCTCCTTGCCTATCATCTTATGGGTTTATTTTGTTGTGTAAGCATCTCCTCTTTTCTATTGTCAAGTTCAATGAAGGGGACAGAATGGAAGTCGAATGACCTTCATATATTTCAAAAATAGATTCCGTAGAAGATATCTGCCATGTTTTCCACTTGATTTTTTGTATTTTTTGTGGTCTACTCCGATATGCAAAAACATCACAACAGTACAAAAAGCTTGAATACAGTTTCACGTGGTTTACATCTAATAAGTAGGGGGTTTTTCATAATTTACAGCTGAAAGGAAGCATGCTGTGTGAAGTTGAGAAAGTCACTTTATCTTGTCCTGCAGTTCTGCTTTTCGTCTTTTGATGCCATGAAATAAACCATTGCACCATCTTTTTGAAACAACACAAAGCGCGAAGCATCACGTTGCTCGTGTAAGGTCAGACATAGAACATTGCCTTGCATGTAAGATATGTTTTAGAATGTGCATGAGCCTGCAAGCATGCAAGATTGGCAAATTTTAGTGCAGATGAAAGCTACAGCTATGGTTATCTAATGAATGTCTTTACAAGAAAAGTTAGAAGGATTCAGCATAAATTGTATTGGAACATGGCAGGATTTTATGTTGCCTGCTAGCATTAGCAGAGGTCTGAGAAAAAAGTACCCAAGCTGACAGCGCAGATGCACACTACTAAATAATTCGGATATGCGCCTTTGACATTGGCATATACTATTCATACATTTCTTATGGGTTCTGGCGGAAAGGCTTCTTCAAAATCCTGGACAATAAGTGTGTTGCTAGCAAATCTGGGAGTCTGTGTGCTTTCAGATGAAGTGGACATGGCCTTAAAAAACATATCTAAACAAGGTGTCCTCAACAGCAAAGATGTTGGACATCCTCTTGGAATCCTGCACATGGGGCTTAATGTTTTATAGAAGAAGGC
Source organism: Isoetes taiwanensis (assembly GCA_021234155.1). Taxonomy (NCBI): domain Eukaryota; kingdom Viridiplantae; phylum Streptophyta; class Lycopodiopsida; order Isoetales; family Isoetaceae; genus Isoetes; species Isoetes taiwanensis. Next base: position 1,445,911 of record JAJEKV010000099.1, on the reverse strand, counting down.
TGAGATAAACAGAAGTGTTACATATGCATTGACATTATCCACATGGGTCTTTAACCATTCTGCTCTTTGATACCTGTGCTCTTTGTTCAATAGCCATGGTCCAAAGGAGTGAGTTGTATATAAGGTAAGTTGAACAGTAATACGATGAACATGTATTTGCAGGTCATTACAGCCACAAGGCATGGCAGAAACTCTCTGTGGTTCTCCTCTATATATGGCTCCAGAGATTTTGCAGTTTCAAAGATACGATGCCAAGGTGATTGCTGATGGCATAAGCCATTTCTGTAAACCTATACCATGAATTAGAATCCATAAGCTGTTCTGGACGAAGCAAGCTGAGGCTAATGGTTTTTTCTGTGCAGGCAGATTTATGGAGTGTTGGTGCTATTCTATATCAGCTTGTTACTGGACGGCCTCCATTTTTCGGCAACAGTCATGTTCAGGTTTTACATCATTATCTGGAAAGCACGAGAATGATAGGCTATTCAGTTTCTTTATTCATAATCTGTTCAATTTTATTTGCAGCTCTTGCAGAACATAACAAAGAATGATGTGCAATTTTCGGAAGCCCTTAAGGCTGAACTTCACCCTGATTGCATCGACATATGCCGCAGGCTCTTGCGTAGGAATCCAGGTGCTTGACTACCTCCAATTGCAATCTTGGCATGGACATTCTAGACTGTTGCATTATAGATGTATTGGCATTTACTGATGAACTTTTTTGGGGTCAATTATTCAGTGGAGCGTCTTTCTTTTGAGGAGTTCTTTAGCCACAGCTTTATGAGGTAGGATCAATCTGGTATGTAGATTTGCAAAGATGATTATTAAATTGCCTAAGTTTTCTAAAAGTTCCTAGGAAATGAATTCAAATTGTCAGATTGAAGTTAGATAAAAGTTCTTGGCATCAGCCGCAAAATACAACTACTACAGGAGGCATGTCAACAGATTTGCAACAGGAAGATTGCCTTCCTTTCCTTCTTGATGATGATCCTCAAACAGTAGAAGGCGTGCCCCCTAAGCGGCAGGTAGAGCAGTGTCCCCCAATTGAGATGAGGATCCACTCAAGGAGCCCTCCATCAGGTAAGCCAGAGTACGGATCCAAAGATCTAAGTGTGAGGTTGTCATTGAAACACGATAGCCAAAGTCCAAAGCCATTTAGAAATCGGAGCTCAGATTTTTCAGCAGATGCTGAAAGAATACATGATCATGCTGACTCTTCTAGGGGAGGTAAGATTTGTAAAACCACATTCAAATAGGTTCTTTTTGACTAAGTAGCATCCTTTAAGATGATTTTATGTTTCTTGTCATCAGTGACACCTGCTGATTCTCTGGACTGCATTGAACGAGAGTATGTTTTAGTAAGTGCTTATACAGATGAACCTCCAACATCTCTTGGAGCTTCTGGAGCTGCCTTATCGGCAGGTAAACTGAGTGGATCTCCACAGAAGAGCAAGCAGCCATTTTTGCCAGTGACTCCCACCAATTTAGCAAGTCGTGGCTCTACGCCACCAGGAAATTCTCAAGTAAGTTCAGATGAAATGCTCGAGGGCCCATCCCAGCATCCCCCAACAAGGATTTCTTCATTGAAGCGTTGTGCCCGATTGATTGCAGAGCTGGCAGCTGATAAGGTATGCAATTGTTTAAAGTCTGCTGATGGAATATTATTTCTTGCATATTTGCATCACTCTGCATGCAAAAGATGTAAAGGTTCAAGTTCTAGCTCACATATTGGCTTTAGTCTATTAAATTGCATCTATGTTGCCAAGTACAAATCTTATTCCTAATAGTTAGGTCTGACAAGAGCCTAATTTGAGCAATCTCTCCATGATCGATAGTTAGGTGCAAGTCAAATCCCCGAGGCACTTTCAGTACAGTTGGTTTGCTTGGCTATCTGGAAAGAAGCATTGCAAATTTGCCATACCTGGGGCGCGTCAACTGTGGAGAAACGAGATACATTATCTCAAGCATCTGGATCTAGAGGAGGAGACGATGCATCATTAGAGCAGGAGTCAGAAGCATCTGCAACAATTGTTTGCGCACAACTGGAGAGGGACTTTTCAATGGCTGTAGAGCATGCTGAGAAATTTGCTGCTCACCTCGGAAACGTAGATGGTATGTAATGGAAATTTTTTTCATTCTCCATGTGTCCAAATGCATGTAATGTTATTGATGAATTCAATATTTTGCCTTTCTTAGGTGGTATGGAGATGCCAGATGCAATTGAGCTTATTTTTCAGGCGGCGTTGGCAGTTGGAAGAGCGGGTGCTGTAAGTCGATTTTCATTTCTATGTCCTTATGCTTTAGTTAACAAAGACCTTCATTCAGAGCTGTTATGCTAAACAGGTTGAGGAACTTATGGGAAATGTCACAAATGCAGCTGTTGCATATGCAAAATCTTCTGCATTGCTCTATTTCTTGCTGGTTGAGGCATCATTTTTGCCTTTGAATCCACCATTCACCTTGTCTAATTTAGACCGGCATCGTCTGTGCCGTTATGCAGAGATGCTAACAGCTCGATTAAATCAATGTACCAACGCACGGCAGCTCCTTCTACAGCAGCAAGAACAAGCAGGTTCATGATACCTAATTGAGGCTTGAATTTGTACAGTAATCATAATGAAGTTGACAAACTAATAGCTTGGAACACCCATGATTGAATCTCCTACTGCCGAATGCATGTAGAAGTTTATATGTACATACTTGGGATGAAAATGTAAACAAGTTACTGAGGCAAGCCGGTTGCTTGCTATCTCCTGTAAAGCCGGTTGCTTGCTATCTCGTGTAAAGTTGAATGGAAAACAATGAGCATATACTAGGCTGGCTTTTTTGTGACATCAAGATAAGTTCGCTAATGTCATTATGCTTCTACGTGTCTCATCTTATACATAATAACAGGGTGCTTCCGCACTCTGGATTGCCTGCCAGGCAAGGGGATTCAGAAACCAGATTGAAAGATAAATTTAGAAGGAAGGATCTAGAATTTGTGGCAAAGAAACCCATAAAAATGGTGGATTTGCTGCGTCTAATTCTTGTGCTAAACAGCTGACATTAAACTTCAAATTTCAAGTCTGGAATGAGTGGACCGATTGTAAATAACTCGATCAAAGAGCTATTCTGAAATTTGACATAACTGTGGAAGATCTATAAAATTCAATGGCATATATCTTGGCATGCGAAGAGTAAATTACTCTCCTTGTTCTTCAGCATTTAGCGAATCGAATTTGCAAAGTTACCAAAGAAAGTAAGCAGCCGAGATGTCCAACGCCTCTCTTAGCCCGAGGTTTGTGTTGGCAACTCCGTTTTCTTAAATTGAAAATAGAAAAGCAAAATTCAATGCCAAATTATGCACGGGCAAATTCATTGTTAAAGATGAATGATTTTTTTCCCCCTGCATATAGGGTGCAGAGGAAATCTCTAGGGTGTTATGCCATTTTCCATCGATTATCCTAGGGTGTTACAGAAAATCTCCTAGAACTTGAGCCACTAGCGTGTTACCCTAGCTGGTAACAGATGTCAAGCCAACAGTTTAGCTGACCGTGTAAAGCTGAGGACAAGTGCGTTAAGGTTCTATTCGACTGTGGATTGATTTTCAGCTATAGTCAGGCATAAGGGCTCAAGCGCCCAAATGATACATCTTAAAGAATGTGCCCACACTCCTAGAGTTTGCCCTTTAGAGGCAACCTAAAAAGAATAAGAAAAAAGAAAGTTGGCATGTTAGGCATCATGGTGCCTCAATGGTCCTCGGGCAAGGCATTTTCCTAGATGCCCTGGTCAGCTGGTCAATTAAGAGGGGGTTAATGCGTCAATTGAACGGGTTATACAGAATAACTCACAAGGCCAGGAGGCCGAGCGAGTTATTTGCAGACCTGCAAGAGGGAGGGAATGGTCAACTGAGATAATACCACAACAACAAGTGTGAAAATTGCATAAAGGCTAGATAATTTAGTGGTTAATTGAGATAATAGTGAGCTTAAATCCAACCATTGAACATGAAATGTGGAGGTCTAAACATGGAGTTATGACAGTAGTAATACTCTTATTACAATTATATTGTTGACATCTGATCGTAGATAGACATAGTTGCTTGCAATGCCATATATCTGAAGCAATCTATCTAGTAAACCATGGGATTAGATGTCACATTCATTTGAGGTTCCAATCTACCAAGTGTGTGTTGTCCTCAAATAACCACATTTTATCCCTCCCATGCAATGTGGGATGGAAAAGGGAGGGGAAAAGATTCGATTCTTAGGGTCTATGAGACCAAATAAATACAATTCAAAGCAAGTAATACCTAAGAAAGAACATACACAAATCTTAGTGTAGGATCTACATTCTAACTAGTTTTGTGCACCCCTTTAATGAAAAATGACGTGGTTGACTTGCATGTCTCTTTTCTTCATTTTTTTTCTTCCCTCTCGTGTGATTTCGTAGGTAGTCCATTGGGATAACAACTATGAGGTCTTTGTGTTCAAAACTCTCGCTAGGGACATTTACATCACCATCATATGTCCAATGTTGACAATGTGATGTGACGTAAAAATGTCTATATGTCCGCCGCTCACTGCTCAGCCTGCCGTGCATGCATGCATGCATGTGCATTCATGCATGCATGCATGCAGAGCCACCCTTTCAAGCAATCCTAATTTTTTTTTTTATATTACTGTTACTATGGGGAGCCACCCTTTCAAGCAATCCTAATTTTTTTTTTATACAAAAATAAAATAAATTATGTATTAATCAAGCCATTTTAGGCCCCAGCCCTCTATGGCAAAAAGATACATGGTTCGTTATTGGGTGCTTTTTTATTGACCTACTCAAAAAATCATGTCGCGACATTGGTGCCGGTAAGGCCGATACAGGCCATAAAATTTTTTTTCGACCCCTTCTTCACGCTTCAAGCACTTCACCCGCCATAGCCAGCCTTGAGCTGGAGTCAAGATCCATCATTCCCCGCTATTTTTGGCCAAGTCATCGATCCCGAAATTTTAGTTTGCAATCTCCAATTCGAATTGGAATTTCCCCGCCCAAATCAAATGTCGCACCTTCGAATTATGTCAAGTTTCGCTTCTTGAAGCACGCCTATGGTTCTTGAGTTGAGAGATGAATTCCTTGCTTCGTGGTCCAAGCATTGTGCACAATTTGATGCCCCGGATTTGTCAAGGCATGCAAGAGTTCGCCAACAATTTGCGTAAAATTACCTTGAAGAATCACCTACACAAATCGGGTTTGGTACTCACATTGAAACAAAGGGATTTCACAAGGAATGAAGAAACTACATTTGAAGTCGAAAATTCAGATCAAGAATTTCATCATGAAGATGAAAGACCGGTATTCCTTGTTAAATGCCTCTCGCTATTAAATTGTTGAATTTTTTGTTCTAAATTGCCGACCGATGTAATGTAATCGCTTTCAAGGGAAATGCAATTCATTCAATGGTGCTGAATTTATGGACTTTGAACATGATTTCAACATGTCGAAAGTATGCAATTTAAATTTGTTACTTGGTTTATAAAAAGTAAACCGACATGCTAAAATTACAGGAGAATATGGTGGAATCTCAAATGAGGATGATGAAGTTATGGATATTGGCAATGATGTAGAGGTTGGATCCGGACCGCCATAATACGTACTTGCTATAATAGAGGTATTTGCATTGATAAATTTCGTTCGATCAGTAGTTAGAATTGCAAAGGCTTGCAAACCAAGAGAATTATGAAGCCGCTTTCAAAAAAGACAGGCCGAAATCGAGGATTCAAAGACGTAAAAAAGAGAAGTGGATGCCGAATCGGCAATTTAGGTGCGCTTGCAAATGATGCTACCGTTGGTAAGAAAGGTTCATTCAAAGAAGCTTGGAAGAAAAGAAAGTTGTCAAAAGAATTAGGCAAGCTTGTGAACTAATTGTGTGAGAATGCTACATCAAGAAAGAGTGGAAATTCTAGGGGTGCTAGAAAAGTGGATACCCGAACTAGATCTCTCAAACAAAGAAAGAATTAAACACAATGAAAACAATCATTAACAATTTGAGGGAGTCTTTGCGTACTCATAAGTATTCAAAAAATACGATGTGTGGAGAGCAAGAAGTGTCGCAATGACTTTTACAATCAATGGTGAAACTAACAAGTCCGCTTTTGCCAAGCAAATGAATCTGAATAGGAAGATTGTGTCGATTCGCAAGAAATAGAAGATTGGCTGCAGAGCATGGTAGTGGACCATGGTCCATGTTCAAGAAGAATACTAGATTTGACAGACTCTCTTATGATGAGAGGAAGCTAATAGTTGACTTTTGGAGAGATAACACACGAGTGTCTCCATGCAAGAAACATGTTATAAGGATTAGAGTGGTCAAGGATTCAAGATCATGCATCCATTACACTTCATGGAGGATACTGTGTTAGTTTGATTGCACATCTTTGGATATTGCTTTAATTGCCATAATTCTTTGTAATTCTCTTTGTAATAATTCTTTGTAATTCTTGTGTCCTGCTTTTTGCGGTTTCATTTTACCAAATAAGCTTTGAAGGGAGTATCCTAAGTTTGAGGTTTCTTTCTCAGTATTTCATGCCTTGAAACCCCTTTATGTCAGGAAAGTAAAGGACAGAGAGACGTGCTGTTGTGTGTATCATATGAGAGCAGATTTTATTCGACTTGCAATGAACAAAGTAAGACATGATGAAAAAATTCATGGTCCAAATTGTAAATGCACGTGTGAAGTTTGTGGTCCTGGACCAACATGCATGGCAAGGAAGAGCACCTATGCTTCAACAAGTGAGCTTTGGAGGTCTCTTATTTGTCCAAGAGATGAAAGTGAAGAATGGTATGCACATGACCCCCCTAACTCTCAAGTGCAATAGTTGTGGACCTAGCAAGCTGCCAACATGTCCAAAAGAAGTGAATTTCAAAAATGGTGTGCAGGTGGAGTGGAAGACATATGACAAGGTACTAAGATTGTTGCCTTTTTTTATGCTTCATTATGGTGTAGCTTTATTTTTTATTTCAGATTTGTTGTAGATATATGAATCAGAGAAGAACCCGATGGCAAAGGTGGTTATAAGTTTGGGAAAAAAACAATACTAAAACCGGTTTACAAGACCACAAGTGTCATTGATATTTTCCGAATCGCTAGAACAAAGGCCGAAAAGAATTCATTCCAAGACAACTATGAGGCTAAATGGCGTGCCGCCGCAATTCAAGGAGTGTTTGGAAACATTTCCAAAGGATGCAATAGTTTCGGTGTGATTGATTTTGTTTGAAAATTACAAACTTCAAAAATTCAAGAAGAAATTCAGAGTCCGCATTGAGGAATGATCGCACAATTTTAGTGCATATATCATATAGACATGCCACCAAAAGTGATGACCCTAAATTGGATGAAGATGATAGAAGAATCATCAAAGAAACTCACTTCTACATTTCCCGATGACAGGGAACATGACACTTTGTTTATGCAACATTGTTTGAACAGTCATGCAGCATTTTTGTCCAGCAAACAAATCAAGTACAGCAGACACATTGTTTGGTCTGATGGATGTTCTAGCCAGTGGAAAGGAAGTAGAACATTTTACTTTCTAGGAAGAAATTATCAAACTAGTGGCATCCCAATAACTTGGAATTATTTTGCTTCTTATCATGGGAAAGGTAACTTTCATTTTCAAGCACCTAGAGTTAATGTTCATTTCCAAAGACTAATCGATAGAGAAACAATTGAACATGATGGTCTTTGGGGCATCATTAAGCTTAGCCCTAACTCATGAGATGTTAAAACGAAATCAAGTACACTTAGAAATGCACATGATGTAGTGGTTTTTTGCAAAAAACATTTCAGTGACAACATCACAATGGAAGGCAAGGACAGATACAGGTGTGCTGTTGAACTGCTGGATTTTTATACATTCCAATTTGCTGAGCTTGTGAATGCTTGTGTTTGACAGATTTTTTTGGGAAGTTGGCATAGGAGATGTTGATAGAAGTGAGAGGTATGATTGTGCAACTCTATCTGGCTCTAGCAAATTTCATTCCATCAGGCCTACTCAAAGAACTGACCCGACTCAAGTTGCACATATGAACTTCACTTGTTTCTATATAACCACCGGTTAGGGAAATATGCAAAGTGTCCCTACATTGCTAGAATAGGCACGTGGTCATACTCAATTAAAACCTATGGGTGCCGACTATGTTGAGGAAGTTGTTGAAGGCCCTCGCTTTTGAAGGAGATCATGAGTGGAAATCGATATCATTGTTTGTTGGAGATAACTTTTGTCACAATGCCGAGCCTAACAACAAAGAAAAAAAGTAGACTTTATATTTTAAAATGCACTAGAACAAAGCATGTTATAGAGAAAGCATACAAGGATCCTTGGGGCAAAAGTTTGGTAGGAATGAAGTAGTTGTCACTTGGAAAATATTACAAGTTGATTAATGGTAACTTGTATGAATTGCTAGAACATGAGCCAGTCAGTGTATATGACCATTTGGTTCTCGGGTCAAGTTAATTTTGATATGACCGATTGAGGAACAACCTTGCTTTCAGCTCCCCGACATAGTGGAAGATCAAATTATGGATAGCTTGCATCAAAGCACATCCATTTATGCTCAAGAAGTTTTAGAGTCTAAAGGAAATGATCTCGAAAGGAAAGAAGAAATCAAAAGCAAAAAGCAAAGAAAAGGCAAAGATGCTTTGTGATTCAAACGTGAACCTTAGACCAATTTGTAAATTGTGAAACATATTGTAAATTGTAAATCATATTGTAAATTTGTTGTCATAGTTCATATGTAATCAAATTGGTTGTCAATCATAACCATAAACAATCATAAACAAATATGTAACCATAAACAATAAGGTTTTCAATCATAAACATAAACAATCATAAACAAATATGTAACCATAAACAATAATATGTAAACAATCATATGCTAGATAGCTATCAATCATAAACCTTATATTCATGTACACCTTATATTCATAAACCTTATTCATTGCTATTCTTCATATGTAAACCTTATTCATAAACCTTATTCATTGCTATTCTTCATATCATATAGACCTTATTCATTAACCTTATTCATTACTATTCCTATTATACATAAACCTATTGCTATTCATATGTAAACCTTATACATAAACCTTATGTAAACCTTGTGTAAACCTTATTCATATGTAAACCTTATGTAAACCTTATTCATATGTAAACCTTATGTAAACCTTATTCATATGTAAACCTAATGTAAAAACCTAATGTAAAAAACCTAATGTAAAACTTATGTAAACCTAATGTAAACCTTATGTAAAACCTAATGTAAAACCTAATGTAAACCTTTATGTAAAACCTAATGTAAAACTTATGTAAAACCTAATGTAAACCTTTATGTAAAACCTAATGTAAAACTTATGTAAAACTTATATTCCGTAATGCAAACCTTATATTAGTGTAAACCTTGCTATTACATAAATATACAAAAACATGTCAACACTATGGAACAAAATTGTGTTGCATGTATACAAGATCCACATAATATTTAAAAAAACATCCTCATAATATCCTCCCCGTAGATGCCGATAAGATGCTTGGTAGATGCCGAGATCAAGTAAATTCCGTAAAAGTCTTGCCTTTTTAAAAGCAAGATAATTTTCCTCCAAAGTGTACCAATTGAAGGATTTCTTCTTGATTCTGCTCCTACATCCCCGTGGATAAATCCCACATCCCCGCGGATAAATCTGCCTCCTATATCCTCTTCAAAGATCATTGTTCTTTACATCTCCAAAGATCTTGATCTTCTATAGGTCTAACCTTGCATCTTCAAGAAGAAATTTCACAAAGAATGTTAGACACATTTCCCTCGCAACAAGAAATCAATATTTAGTACAACTAAATTGAACATGGACTACTATTCAAATTTTCGATTAGACTTTACCATTTTTCTTGCTCCAAGCTTGGTTCTTGCAAGGAAAATCTTGTCTGCAGTTGTCCAAAGGTCTTTGGGGTCTTCTTTATCTCGAGGTTGTCCAAAGGTCAAGTGGTCTTCTTTGTCCCAAGATTAATTTAAAATTAATGTAACTTAAAGAGAAGTTATAATACTAAAACTAAATGTGTACCTTTTATGGGAGATATGTGAGCAAATTTAATGTAGACTCAAATTTTGTCAATATCTATAACCTGCTCAAATAGAATTGAAGTTAGCACAAAACAAATACATTACAAGATACATTGAACAAGAACTTACTTGCAAATGTGGGTTTCGAGCCTTTCTTGGTAGCCGCCCTTGTCTTCCTTTTTCTTAATTTTGCAGTCCTTTCTCGCTTTAAATTCAAGACTTGCAGGTTTATTGTACAAAGTGGTGCTGCTATCAACTTCATCCTTCGCTTTTATCTTCATCAATCGCTTGCATTTTCGAGTTTCTTCTTCATCTTCATAGTTAGAGTCCTCTTCAATCACAATATCAAATTCTTTGAATCCCAGTTCGCAAAATGTTGCTTGGGACTTCCTCTCCACAACAGGGAACCACACGCTGCATAGTTTTCAAAGCACACTTGAAAAGCAAAACACATGGTACTTATGTCCACATTGGTTTATTTTAACAAATGTCATATTCTTTGAGGAAAACAAAGGCCACATGCCCGACATACATCAGATGTTAGCAAAGGCAAAGAATACACACCCATACCCAACTCCATCCGAAGCTTTGGTGCTTTCAACTATCTTGCCGCATGGCTGAAATATGCTTAGCCTTTGCATGCCACTTAGCCATTGATTCCTCAAAGGTATCTATTTCTGACTTCAAAGAAAGAAATTTCTTTACTTAATGTGTTCTTCCCTTTAGAATCTATTTTCAGAAGTGATGACTCCAAAAGCTCTCGCGATAACTTCTTCATCATTCTTTAGTTTTGCAATAGCATCAACTTCTTTTCCTGAAAATCACGCTCAAGGTCTTCCTCGACTTCTCGCTTGGCCTCTATATTTTCATATATAGCTTTGCAAGCTATGTTCCGCCTCCAAAGAATAGCACCTTCTTTCCTCAACAAAGACTCTTGTTTTGATAATAGCAACTCCTCTCGCATCTCTCTTCATCTCAAAGAAGCTTACCCCAAGTGATCCAAAACAAGCATTACTCAAACAAGAGAGTCACCGGTCTCTCCCTTTAGAAATCTGGCGGGATGTTCGATAAGCTTCAAAAGCAAAACTAGCCCATTCACTTTGAATTGCCCGTGGGTTGACAAAGCTCGTTGGGTATTACTCCAAGCAAAAGCTCGAGCAAAGGTTACCCTAATCTCATTGTTGGTAGGCTTGCTTTTCTCATAAATCCTTTCCAAAGAGGTCATGCAAAGACGTTGGCGAACCGGGCCTAACAAATTTTAAATTTATCTTTCCTTCCTCCGGCGGGCACCGCCTTTTCAAGAAAATCACGGTTTTCTTCGCCTTCAAATCCTTTGGCTTCTTCCCTTCATTACGCGAAACCTCTGTTTGTGTGAAATTCATACTCGCTTCTTGCGAAAAGCAGCCCTGATAACATCAAACAAACTTTTTTAGTTCAATATCGGTAGATAAAGAAAAAGCATGAGAAATAGAGGGATTTTTTACCTCACGGACTTCGAGCCATAGCTAGATGCTGGAATTCCTAAGAGTAGCGTAATGAACCCAACTTCCCAACCCAATTACACTTTCAATTCAAAATCAAAATGATCGTGATTTCAAAATCCCTAGCCGCACTCTAATCAATTCGGGCGCGAAAAAACTTTTCGCCAAAGCCCGCAGACACTCCAAAAAATGATGAAGGGCGCCCTTCAAAAAATGATGAAGGGCGCCCTTCACGCCACGAAAAAAGCCGAAAATAGGTGCCGAAATTTGGGAGTCGCGAAATTGGGTAGGTCAATAAAAAGCACCCTATTCAAGACGCCAATCTAGAGCATATTCTCGATTCAAAATCTTTCATGAATTCAAACAAATTCATTACATCTTTTCTTTCTTTCCGTGATAGCCTTCAAATACGAGCTTAAAAGGTGTGCCCCAGATATCAAAGAGATCTTTTAATGTGTTCACCCCGATGCCATGATTGAGTCTAATATGCATAAGAGTCACATCTGCTTTCAATTTCAAGCTCTAGGCATCCAGACAAAACCTCTTGACTCACGGGAGTACCATTCCACCTCCCAGCCTCTATATGAAGTATATGGGACGACAATCGTGAAATGAGATAAGCATCCCATTTTTCCTATCTATATTGGATAGGAGATACCTTTGTTCTCAGATATTCTCAGAGGTCATTTATCTCCATGAGGTAAAACGCTTTTTAACATCTCTTTCTCAATCCAATAGCCACATCCTCTTTATAGCTATCTCGAAAACTGCTCATGACTTTCTTTGAACTTACAGGTGGGGGCCAACCGCACCCAACCATCTTTTGCCATTTTTAACATCGAAATACCAACCTTTAGTTATAGATTGTTCTAGAGCCAATCTAGGAAAACGATCATGATCCATATCCAAAGACTGTAACATAGGTTATGGTCCTACAAAGAGCCTCTACCTCTAATGGAAGCATGCCCGCCGCTAATAGCATTTCATATGGTGTTTGTGGTTTTGCCCCAAATTCTCCAAGTAGGAATCTCTTTTTGCACTTTTTCAATGTCATTCCAACTTTTCCTTGATAATCCCGCCCCGCATTGGACTACCATAAAGGATTACCGGCTTCACTTGAACGCCAAATAGCAATCAGCTCGTGTTCCAATGATCAAAATTATTAATTCTACACCGGTGCAACATAATCGTATAATGCTCGTGATGCCCCCGAGGCCCTCTTTTTGGCTGCCATATTCCATCTATAGTTCTCACAAGTTATTTCAACACCAAGATATTTGTATGCATTTACTTTCTCCAAAGGGATCCCTCCAATAAAGAAAATTGTAGGATCATAACCACCAAACACCATAACTTTAGATTTATCTCGCATTGATGCACATTCGTTTTCAAAGACGTAAAGCATCCAACACATTCAAATGATGTCAGGACCGCTGTCGAATTTAGAGATTAACACTATGTCATCCGCAAATAGCAAGAGCTGAATAACATACTTTCCAAGTCTAGCTCCAACTCCACCAAGTCTAGCCAACCAGCTCTCAAGCTCATCAATAAATAACCCAAAAAGGGTAGGGGAACACGAGCAGCCCTGTTTTACACCAATTGTGTTTTCAATCTTTTCTGGTCCAGTAAAAGGGAAGGATAGCTCTACTAGGACCTGCTTATATAGGCATTTTTCAGATCCTCTGGAACATTTAGGTCATTTAGCCTCATAGAAAGCTCTTTTTACTGTTACTACCCATATCAAATGATGTCAAACTAGGCACGAAGGAATGCAAATTGTTTGCTTTAGCCTTGAGGACAACATTGTTGCTTTAAACATGATGTAATTGATTCTAATACTTTTTGTTTGATAATATATATTCTAAATTGGGCCATATGGATATAAGCACGACATTTCTGATTCAAGTAAAAGACAATGGCATCCTTTTTGGATTGCCCCTGTTAAGGAGGCAATTCGTTAGGGAGAGGGTTGGTTTTGGCATATTTTGGCATATCAGGGGTATATCTGATAATCTGACGGCCGCCATTACTGAATGTTTTTCCGGCGGTGAAAAACTTTTTGGTTTTTTTGCGTATGAATATACGCTAAGGTTTTCCGTGTTTTGGACGCCAAATTATTTTTCTGGCGATCGGAAACTCGTTTTTTTTTTTGTGAAAAACTATTGGTTTTTTTAACCTTTGGGCTAGAGATTCCTTTTTTTAGAATTTATCTTTGGGTTTTTTATTTTTGAAACAAACTATTTTTTTATTGGAATGTATTTATAGAGTCACGTTTTCTAGATTGAACTTTAAATATCCGTGCTAATCATCTGCTAAACATGGGCATTGCGCAGATGCGCATATGGAAAAGGCAGATGCAGTTACAGATGCAGTTACAGGTATGTCATTGTTCTCTGCATTTTTATTGTTCTTCGCATTTGATAAATCAAATGTCATTTGATAAATCGAATGTCACACTGAGCATATAGATTAACAAGGGAACTACCTAGAAAAATATTCAACTCACAGTACTTTCTCAGAATATGGGCGTGAATTGATTTACCCCATTCCAAATTCTGTATGCTCACACATGCATTGAGCACGCACAAAAAAGTGACTGTGTCGGGTCTTATGTCTTCCTCTTGCATTTGTTGAAAGAGCTGAATAGATCCTCGGGGATATCCCTGCTTGACATAACCTTTGATCATCAATGTCCATGTAAATAGATTATGATCATTCATCTTACTAAATACCTGGTCTGCATTGTCCATGCTGCTGCATTCAGCATACATAGTGATAACCGTATTTAATAGATAGGGCCCCGGCGTAAATGAATCTAATATAATGCATGCATGAACACGTTTACCCTTTCCTAAAGATCTCTTGGTTGTGCATGTCTGCAGACTTTGGGCATATCCATGAGAAAGTGTTTTAATAGCCTGATAGGCTGGATCCTCCGACTTAATTCTGTCAATTTCGATAGTGTTTCCTTGTAGCATCCCCCTTGAGATACAAGCATGATTACGGTCTACTGCAACTATTCTGTATAACCTTAAAAAAGCGCCAGATGTATTCGTGCCCGGATGAATATGGTGCAAATCTAAGAAGCATCCTGTCATGACAGTAAAAAGAGATGGGCTCTCCATAGTCAGCCATTTCCTGACAATTCTATGCTAGGTTTACTGAAATGTAGCAACTCAAAACACGCTCTTTGCTTATGCAATGAAACTATAATGATGCAACAGATTTACTTGAGGTTGCATCTTTTCTTTTCGTTCTGAAAAATTGGCAGATTATATTGACATGCGAGGAAATTACATGTATATAGTACAAAACCTGAGTGGAAGAAAGCAGCTCATACAAGTAAGGAGTTCGCCTCATAAGAGATTGCATCTCTCTAGACTCTACAATGTTTTTAACCATTCTAGTTGAGATCTCCTTGGTAGAAAGGAGTTTGAGATGTCAATGCACCTTGATGTGATTAGGTGATTACCTTTATTTTGTCTAAATGTTAGTGACATTGAGTTGAAACGTTTTTATTGGGATGAGATAAATCCTATGCTAGTTTATGGTGATCAATCATATCTTCGTTCCTCAATCGGGGGAAAAAGAGGCAGCTAATCTCAAAAATCCGAATGAGCTCACACAGCTTGGGGATCGAGGAAGGAAGGCGACATATGATGCCTCATGACCTTCGTGTTTGTCCTTGGTGTCCATAGATAGAGTATAAACATCGTGTTTTGGTTGAATGCTTGAACTATGAATCATTGCTCACACATTCTTCACAGCTTGGCGGGTACCTGAAAGAAGTCTTGAATGAGCGAGAAGAGTTGCTAGAATTACAAGACATTATAGAACACCATCAAATATTTCATCTTAATTGTTACTAGTAAATGTGTGCCCGGTCCATTTGTGCAACTTCAAAACTTCAAGGGAGCATCCACAATTTGGGTCAATTTTCTCGTAGAACTACAGGTGGAACCTGACAAAAATCTCCTCTCGAGACAACAATGAGCCCCCCAAATAATTTGTACATGGCATCACGTCACGGAGCGTTCTATTCAGTGCTTCATAAACATGTTTATGAATCATTGCTGCCTCATCCCATATAATCATGTGAGTTGCTCTTATCGACTGTGCCAGCTTGGACTGCCTTGGAATACTAAGTTGATGCTTATCGGTATCTTGAATGTGCAAATCCAGCCCGGCCGTTTCCTCGTTGAGCATTGATCACCGTGGTGATGTTTTATGGGAGTGTGATATTTTGCTCAGGCCTTGCTCAAGCTAAATGGCATTGGTTGGGCTATCCTCAGGCTTGAAATAGGAGGTTTAGCAAAAAGTGTTATTTTGCTTTTGCAATGTTCGTGCATATGAGGCTAAGTTTACTTCATCACGCTGGCAAGAACGTTTGAAAAGTAAGTAGTGCAAATCCTCATGTGCACTTGGCAATCCTAACATGTAATACACAATATTTACAATATAATCCAAGAAATTATTTGCCACCTTGATTTCACAAATATCATTGCCACTTGAATGAATGACTGCGAACTAAACATCCTAATTAGGATGTTGCGCAATGAATGTGAATGCAAAATAAGCAAATAGTTAAAATTACTCCATGAATGCAAAATAACTTCACCACCAGTAATCACAATCAGTAATGCCTAACAATGGGGCATAATAAAAAGGACTTTAGTGGGCACTTGAATATATGGCTAAAACTGTTGGCTAACACATTATCATTGCCAAATCTCACCAGTACTTCAGAATACTCTTGCCTCCATAAATGCAAAATAAGCAAATAGTTAAAATTACTCCATGAATGCAAAATAAGCAATGGTTAAGGGCTCTCACCTGGTTATTTCGAGAACCCAAGATTTTAGTACATTCCTTATCATATTCACTTACGAAGTGCGGAGGTGTTATAACTGGGCCTAGGCCAAGTGTGGTGTGCATACACCCCATACTCATTATAAGAATCATCTTCCAAACCGTTTCAAAAATTGTATGGGCTAAATCGCTGAATTCCAATGCATTGTTTTATAGCAGTAAAACAAATACACAACAGACTGCACTTTGTAACCCTTCCTTACTAAATATAGTAGGACTTCCACTCAGAATGGCCAAGGTTGTGGTTGCCAAAACCTGCATTTAATAAGAAAGAAATGAAAAAAGTAAAGAAAGTATTTGCTCTACGCCAATTCAGCATAATACAAATCTTTGCAAGGTCACCATATCTTTATGATATTATATCGTTATCCAGAACAGATCGAGAAATTTGTAGAGGTGAGACTTGTTAACAACTCCATTGCACACCCATAAAGCAGATGTTTGAACTTTGGATATGTCCGTTTGGACTTTGAATACATCTGTGTGAACAACAAAACCACCAGCAAGACTTCAAAAAAACATCGAATAAATAGCCTTGCAGGTTATGTTAATTTGTCAAATTACCTGAGATGGCTTCTGAGGAGAATGTATGTACCATAGACTCCACTGTAATAGAGCCTTTGATAATAGACCAGTGTAAAAGATGCAAAAATGAAAGCCCTTACATTTCATTTTATCTTGCTATGTACCTGGCTTGAAGCTCCTGCTACATCAAAGGATTGAAAACTTTCAGGCTCCTGCTGCAGAAAATCCTCTGGCTCCATTGTAAAGAAAACATTGTAAAGAAAACAAATAAAGTAAACAAAGCGCAAGAATGGTAACTACCTTACGGAGAAACATAAAATGAAGCAGGTTTAAAAGCTCCAGATTTGTAAACCTGCATCAAAGACTTATAAACCGAACAGAATCTATCAGTACCTAAAATGGAGTAGCGGCAGATAAATCCTCAACGTGGAGGATCCCCAACGTCATCTATTCTCTTAAATTGACATATGGTCGGAAATCCTTTCACAAAATAATGAACAATTATCATGTCACTTGTAAACTCAACCTATCCATGCCTATAAAAAGATGCACTACTGAAGTATCAATGAACCTTAATGTTCTAGCCTCAAAATGAAACAGAAAACGAAACAGAATGGACATTAAGCACAACTTCGGCCATTAAAATGTTGCAACTTTCCTCTGACTGTTGCAATATGATTTCTAGCAGAGCAGTGCAAAGTTGAGGAAGTATCAATGAGCAACCAATATGCGGCAACACAACTTCAGATAAATGTAGACTCATAAAAAACATGCCATCAGTGAGTCCTTTACAATAGAAATATCGGTCAGCAAGGAGCGCAGGTAAAGATTAACATGAAGGATGAACAAACATTGAAGGCTAGTGCTCAGAGACAAAGGCAGTTGTAGGTATGTAATCTTCTGGAATATAGGGTTTAAGGAAATAGACATCATTGGTCTAAGAGGATATGTACCTAGTTGTCATCCCCATCGCAAGAGATAGAGCTCCAACAACTGCAATGTCTTCAACAACTTTCGATTAAAGTGTTGGCATCTGGCCCATCCAACCAAAAAGAGCACCTGCAAAGGATAAACATGCACTATAAGAACTCCTTACCTCAGCATCATTGGCAAAACGTCTTCATAACATTTTCAATCAAGCATCATTTTACGGGAGCTTCGTAGGGACTAATTCCCTTAAACATTTTGGTAGTATCCTGTCCAGCTCCACTCCAATTGATGGAGGAGCATTAGCAAAAAGAAGACTCTGCTTGATCTTGTATTTTGCAATGAACCTGCTCCCTGCAAAATAAGTTCAAAAAAGTAAGAAGAATATGAACAATATGTGCAAAAGAGAATCATTTGTCCCACGTGCAAAAGTAGACCACATGCATGCGAAAGAAGACACCTTCATAATGTAAAGATACAAACTATAGAGATACATCACAAAGGAGATACTCAATTGAGAATTTGTCAATAGAAAACATACCCTTTATGCAAGCCTAACTTAAAAACCCGAACAGAACCATCCACTCTCAAAGACCGCAAGACGTAAAGTTGTTATTGGCATTTTTCATAGAAGCAACTTCATAATGTATACCTTGAAGCACGCCCAAATCAAACATGGAAGAAAGGGATGCAATGATGCTAATGCAGAGAGTAAAAAGAAAACTACCCTATCGTAAAAGACATAATGGAAAGATGAAGCAAGAAGAAGCACCATTTTTCGAAAGTGCCTTATGTCAATTCCCATGCATTACCGACTGCCATAAGTGCTTTCTGCAGTTGGAAGATCAAGCCATAGTTTTTGCAACTATCATTGCTCCCATCTATGCTCCCGTCTATGCACCTGCAACAAAGAGAAGTTTATAAGGAGAAGAAAGAATGCATGCCAAAGGAGCCATGGTGCGTACCTATCACCGTGTTACCGCACAAAATGTCCTGAGCAGCCTTTGCCGCCTTGTCGCCCATTCCTTTGCCCTTTTGCTGTTGACGATCCTACTAAGCTTGAAGATCTTAGCACACAAAAAATATTTACTTTTTTGGCAAAACAAAATGGAAAGAAGAACATTTACCTGCTTATAGAATGACATACAGAGAACCATATTAGCCAATTGGATGCAATTGATTTTGACGGCATAGCCCGTAGGGAAAAAAAAATCCAAGGAACAACTAAAACCGCTATTGCGTAACTCCTCAAAAACCCTAAGAACAAATTGCATGGGATTTGAACGACTGCAATGAGTCTGCCATTCCAAAATAAAAGCACACGATGATGATGGTGGCCGTTTTCGAAAGTTAAACCCTAAATTATAGCGTTACAGCACCGTCCATTTTCTCAGAAACGGCTTAGTTTTGCGGAAAAAAAATTGGCATGGTAAAAAAAAATCTAGAGAAAATTTTTTTCGCCGGATTTCAATTTTCTGATCCCAAAATTTCGCTTTTTTGCCGGATTTCGATGTCCACCGGCGGCCGGAAAAAGGAGGACACACCCCCCAAACACAATTTAAGT
Source organism: Isoetes taiwanensis (assembly GCA_021234155.1). Taxonomy (NCBI): domain Eukaryota; kingdom Viridiplantae; phylum Streptophyta; class Lycopodiopsida; order Isoetales; family Isoetaceae; genus Isoetes; species Isoetes taiwanensis. Next base: position 1,426,450 of record JAJEKV010000099.1, on the reverse strand, counting down.
AAGTAGACTAGTAAACGTGTGCCCGGCGTTGCCGGGCATAAGTAGGGCGTGTATTTTCATAGAGTCTACGCATAATTGAGGAGGATCTTAATTATATCTCCTCACTTTAAAACTAAAAGTCCAAGGATTACGTTGGTAAATATTTTTTTCATATGTCCATATGTGGAAATTTTTCGATAACAGCACATGTTGATACTGGCAAGAATGGATATGATTTGCTTTTGTAATTATGTTTGTTATTGAAATTGTCTAATAACAGTATCATCAATATATTAATTATGTATTCGATAAACATGTGCCCGGCACTAATCTAGGAGCTTGGGTGTTTTTATCTGCCTTTAACCTAAGTTGTTACTCTTTTGACAAATCATGTTTGATGTCGAATGTTGTTACAATGCCATATGTTGATCCACAGGTTGATATTTGCAAGAGAAAACATACTTTGCTATTCGAATTATTTTAACGTGTGCACATAGTATTCGACATTGCCATGTGTTCGACATAGTAAACGTGTGTCGGGGTTCATCTTAATCCATGATAATGAAATGAATCCTGAAAATTAGTCCATTTCCAATTTAACCCATCAAGAATAGCATATTGCTATTTTAATTTACGTCATACAATAAAGAAACATGAAATTTTAACATAAAAGTAATCGTTTTAAATTGTTCCAATCACATTTGTAAATATCAATACCGTGTCAAATTGTTTCAATAACATTTGAAAATGTATGTGATTTCATTCCCAAGGCCGGGCACGTAGTTGGAAAGTATGGAAAGCCACATGCATGATTATAGTTTTTGCATCATGAAAATCCGCATGCATGATTATAGTTTTTGCATCATCTTGAAACATTATCTTTCCTCTTTATCTTCCCTTTTATTTGGTTTTTGTCGATCTAAAGGGAAGTGCTTACATTATAACTTACCCATTCAAGTCACGTTTGTCTTAACATATGATAGCTTATTACTTATTGCTCCATGACATCCTATGCCAATCCTTATATTTGTGAGATAAGCATAGCAACCACCAACTGCTTTATTTTAGCCAAAAACAACAACTTTGAGATTTATTTTACTTATCAATTTGCAATATGTGAAGAATGATTGGCAATCCAAAGCATTTATAAGACAACTTGGGTATGTTTAGGCATAGAAATAAACTTCCATAAATGGGTAAAAATTTGAACGGCTTAGAATCTGTGACCATGTGAACTAAACTTAAACTTTGCATGCATACTGTTGAATTCAAGGCAACGGCTGCGGCAAGAATGTTATCAGAAAATAATTTAAGTGATAGTCTGGGATAATCCAACGTTTCTTGTTAGGATAACCTTGGTTTATCACAGATAGTATATAGTACTATGTGCTCAGACTGTCAACTGCATTGATAAGCAGTGCAGTGAAACAATTTTTCCTGCATTGTGTAGCATTATTGTCAGCTTTTTCAACAGTTGGCTTCGTCATCGTCTTCTTCATTGTCTGATTCCTCAGAGCTTCAATTATGCTGCATAAAGATGAAGCACCTGTACTTGCTTTTTTAAACTACAGATGCAAAAATGAAGCACAACTTAGAATGGGTTCCCCATGCTTAAAATTGCACCATCATAATAAATAAACATGCAACTAAATATTCGCAAACACCTATATGACGCATGCCTCAGCTCCAAAAATTGCACCAGAAGCGAGAAGGTCCAATTATAGAAAACTTTCAAGCACACAAGAGAATATGCCCCTGGTTTCAGAAAAAACCGGGCACATTTTCCAATTAAAGAACACAAAAGAGAACGTAAATCTTTAAATTTGGGACTAACACTATGTTTTTAGCATGGAAAACCTTGGGCTAAGACTTATTGTTTGATGAGATGTCCAAAGCAAAGAGGACATGTAAGACCCAATTCATCTTAACGTGTTCCCAGGTGGTGCCTCTGTCTACATTTCCATATGCAAATATCAAGATGACCAGTGAGTATATATTCTCAAAAAGAAGACAAACAACGCATGCTTACAGCTAACTACACTTCTATAAATTTCGGAGGCAGACCAACTTGCTGGAGCAGAGACACATGGAACGTTTGAGAAGGCAAACATTTGAGTATCTGCAATGACAAAAAGCAAGAACGAAATATTAAAATCTGCTTTAGCAAAACGTGTAGCTTTAAACAGTAAGACTTTTGCATGTGGGCTGGATGAAGTTGCCATAGCCATGTTTCATTTATTTGCCAGTCCAAACTTTGGCAAAACCTCCTCTGGCACCGCCAAACTGCTCTTACACATTTATCTGGCACTCCTTCTACGAGGATACAAAACATAATAGAATAGAATTCAGACTTCTAGTGTGCTTAAGCTGAGCCTCTGTTGGAGCTAGAGCCACTGCAATCAAACTTAAAAAGGTTTAAATACTGTATTTCCTGGAGCAATCCATGCAAGAAAGTAAATTAGAGAAATTGTTATACCTGACCAACGAAATCAAAAGCAAAGCTATTCTTTGCTACAATCTGCAAAAAATGGACATAATCTGAGCCAAAACCCCTTCTCCTGCAATCGCAAACCCAAACCAAAAACTGAAGTCATGGAAAGAGAATCCATCTGCAAACATCAAAGGACATATTTTCAAGAGAAAATACCAGAGTTTAAAGACTGTTTATCCTGGAAGCTTTAAAATCTGCTTGAAGAACCCTCAAAATGCTTCAAAATCTGCTTCAAAATGATGATTGAGGAGAAAACCTCAAAAGCTAAAATCCGCATGCTTGCTTGCTGCCGCTTGCTGGCTCCTCTGCCTTTTCTAAAATCTAAGAACCCTAAATAAACCCTAAATGTATCTCTGATCAAGGCATTGATTATCATCACCGCCAGCAGCCTGCCGTTTCGGTGAGAAGAGTGGAGGATGAAAAAGAAACGGCAAAATCTGAAAGGGGAAAAATGAGCGAAAACATTGCTGGAAAAAAAAAATCGCCCAAAACTCACGATGCTCAGCCGAAAAAATGTGGACACCGGCGTGAGCAACGATGGCAAAAATTTTCTGCCGGATTTTTTATTTTCTGATGACAAAATTTCGCTTTTTGGCCGGATTTCGATGTACACAGGCGGCCGGAAAAAGGAGGACACATCCCCCCAAGACAATTTAAGTAAGTAGATATTTTGTCTAAATATTAGTGATAGAATAATTGTAAATGTTGTCTTATGGATCTGAAGGTCTTTTAAAGGTGTGAATTATCAATCCAAATTTAATTCATATTAATTGAGACTATATGCTTTTTAGCACAACCCCAAACCCTGGGTGTCACCTTATCTGAAAGCCTAGGCTATCCACGTGTCTTAAAGAATGATCTGGCCATCTTCGTCACCATTGGATTTCGATCTAAATTAATGAACGACTGAGAAAAATAAGCATGGCACCGCTTGGAGGAGGACTTCCATTTCAAACGCCCAAGGGAGTATCGCTTCAAGTAGTCCCGGGAAGGTGAGTCTACTAAGCCTAAAAGAAATGTCTTTTTCGGAGCCTGCTAAAAAGAATCTGCCTTTAACAACATTTTGCAGAGCATCTTGGTCAGCAAGATGAAGCAGAGCATCTTGGTCAGCAAATGGATTGCAAGCATAGCCTTGCCATTACTTTCGGTAACCACAGCGATTCTTACATCTCTTCCAGAGGAAGGAAGCTGGATAAACCCAACACTATTAAGTACTCTAATTTTTGCTTTGTAAAGGGCGCCCATTCAGTTCCATGGGTAAGGATTTAACCCCATCTTACTATATCAGATTCAGTTTCCTGGCTAAGGATTTAATCTCATCTCACTATATGCAGGGGCTATACATCGGTTGTTTTTTGAAGCAACCTCAGGGTTTTCCAGATCTTTGAAAACGGCTGCCTTTCTGTCCTCATCAAAGGAGCATTGGCTAATTTTTAAACCGGTACATATTTTTACAATGAGTAGGATATGGCATAATGTAGTTATCTACTTGTTGTTCCTATTTCCGTCGTAATGAGCTTGCTTTTCTGCTTTATCTCTTCTCTTTGTTCTCCAGATCTAAAACTATAATAATGAAAAACTTAGTATGTATTGAGGTAGGCACAAACTTCTTAACATTTTGCAATCTTCTTTCAGAATATGTTACTGGAAGATGTAACAGGCCTAAGAAAAGAAAGATATCTCCTCTAAATATATTGCAAGTTTCGAGCAAATTAAGTAGGAGGATTTCGAGAAGGAGCATTGTCGTGATTATACCAATAAGCCTTTTGTCCAGGCTCTTTTGCAGAAATGGATTAAAGAAGAACGGTAAGTATCATGTCTTTGTCATTCTCTTTGGCCAGTTTTTAGGTGTTATCTCCTGCCACAACTCTAACTTGCTATTTTTTTATGAACATTTCTCCCTTTCATTTTATTCTTTCTCTGTTGGCAATTAACAAATTGTTGTTGGCCTACAGAAACTCTATATTGGTGCGAGGAAGGAAAAAGATTTGCTAAGCATTTATTGTATGTGATAAACTGAACCTAGCCTGGTTTAGTTAATCTTTTGTTGAACAAGTCCAACACTCCATATATAGCCATAACATGCATGGTGTATTGAGCCTTGAAGGTTGTTTTGATGATATTGGTCGAACCGTACACCTCAAAGGAACTTAACCATTCAACACAAACACATGCTAATAAATAATGTTCAAAATCTACATCTAAACATCAAAAAAAAAAGTTACGCATCACCCTTAACAAAACAAAAAAAATACACATGAATTGTCAACACGGGATCAGAATAGAAAAACAACATCTTCGTGATATTGGCCACTTACCTCTTTGCCTTGCAAAAACAAAGACATATGCAACGAAATAATTCATCCATGTTCCTATACTACTTTCAAAATAATTAAATAATTTAAATAATAGATAGATAGATAGTATTTTAACGTCACACCACTAGGCAGCATCCAACTGGACATGTGACAACACTACATTGCTTTGTTGGGCCCTGCCCCCAACTACTTTATATTGCATCTGTGGGTTTTGACACCCAACCGTTCAAAGTGCGATTCTGGGCGGTCTCAAACTCGAGACCTATAGTTGCTAGACCTAGTGTATTACCACTAGACTAAACGACCAGACGCATGCATGATACTGATTCTGTCACGCCCCTGTCATGTTATATGTTCTCGTGCCAAGCTCTTGGCTCAAACGGATTCAACCAACTTCAACTTCTAATACAAGCGGGGAGACATAAAACTTTCCCAATTGAACACGTGGTTTATGATAACAAAACCATATTTCATATTGCAAGAAATGATAATCCTTGTAGGATTTTTTCTTATTGAATAACTCCTCTGAAGAGTTGTCTGCCACATACACGTGTTTAAATTGTGCCAAATGATTATAGTTACTTCATAAGTTTCAATTGAGGATTGCGACTGATTATATTGAAATGGTGGAGTTGACCTGTTGACAATCTCGTATTAAACAATTCACTAATCTAAGGACACTTTCTATCTCTCATTCGATTCAGCCAATGCTTTGGATGACATAAATGCTTCTCTAAAGGAGCGACATGAATTTTATAAAAATGTACTTCTAGTTCATCCATTTTATGCATCATCTTCAAATCTATGATAGCTTTTCACAAAATACACCACTCCTTTACCACCATCTTAATAGAAGTTCTTTTTTGAAAACAAAGTTCCTAGTGAGGCTCAAAACAACGCCCTATATATTTTTCCCATGTTTTTTTTGTTGTTGTTGGGGGAGGGGTGTTAGCACTTTATTACAAAGAGAGCATTATAACAATATTAGAACAAGAAGATGATGATTCGAGGGTTGAAATTTTTAAGATGTTAGTTTACCCTCTTCCCATGCACGAATAGTAGAAGGGTGTATGGTTATAATGAGGCTGCCTCCTTAAAATTCAAATGGTATTCAAATTAATGTGCAAGCAACATGGCGATCAGATTTGCGACGAGTCTATCCCTGAGCAAATGCTACATCAAAGTTGTAATGTTGTATATATTCTGATATGGGGGCATGCTAGGGGGAGTGGTCCAGAGAAGAAAATAATAAGGCAATGGGGACATTCGGGAAACAATGGGTTAAGGCAACGGGCAAATGGTTATAAGATATCATGAGCATGGGAGCAAGATATTTTGTATGACCATTAAAGCAAGAGAATAGGGGAAATATTCTATATCTAAAGATGAGGAAAATATCTTAAAAGGGGCAACGTCAACAAATAGGCTTGCGGTAAATATCATAAAGATGCTATTCCTTAAAAAAAACAGGGGAGGATCAAAAATAGCATGGCAAATGACCCTTTCTCGAGCAAAAGGTCCGATTGGGCTATAGAAGGCATCGGCCAGCTTTAGAAACAGGAGTGGCATCACGCACTGGGCTTCGGACATCCGCTGATAGCAAATCCGCACTCGCCATATCGAGCCTTTGATTTCAAAAGAAGCTTGGTCTTTACCGCCCTATTCAAATCGACCGCCTCTCTTTCCAAGGATCTCAGGGAGGAGCTTCCGGTCCGCTTTTGCTCATTGGCTTCCGGATCAGCAGGATATCCGCCTTTCTTGGTAAGCCTAAGATTGTATCGAAGTTCTACTCTTTGGTGGATGTGTTTGAGCCTATCCAACCCATTGCAATTGTAAGATCGGATTGATAGCAAGTCAAGGGATAATAGGTCGCTACTCAATTCCTTTCACTGTTTCCCTTGGAAATTGCCTTAGTTATTGTTCTGGATCCGGTTGGGTGGTGAACTGGATGCCCAAATCCATTGGTTGTGGAAACCAAGATGATTGACTGTGGAAACCAAGTTACTTGTACTTAAGTAAAGATTGTTTCTTCTCTACTTGTCTGTACAATTGCGGTTGCAAGTAGTTACGCCTTTAAGCTTTTCCCTTAAAGCGTATCAAGTGGTATCAGAGCAGAAGTTACGATTCTTTTGGAATCTATGGGCTGTGGGAACATCACTGAGACTTTGAATATTTCCTTTGGATTCGAATCAAAGAAGATGGAACTGGTGGAGGTATTCATTAGATGGTGGTATTATACTCTAATGATTGTGACACACCAAGAATCTTGCAAGCCTGTGCTGCAAGTATAGATGCAAGTATAGATGGGATTAGCTGTGTCAAAGAAGTGTTAGGGGTGTACATAGCTAAACAGGTGAATCTTGGAGCGTGGCGTCCAAGGTGAAAATTCTAGAGCCTCAAGAATTTGTGTAATTCTGGGACAAGGATTTTGTGTCTGAAGAATAAGCCTATTATTCTAATACATTGGATTTGGTGATTACTGAATGAGGCTGGAGCATCTCTAGCAGTAGAAGAGAAAAAGTTCGGTGCTTTCGTGGAGAATGCTCGAAGCATATGGGACCGACTTGTTGAGAACGAGTTCGGACGATTGGGAAAATTCCTATGATCATCTGGGGGATTATGGAATAAACAAAGCACCTTGTTTGGGATTGTGGAGTCAGATCATGGAGATCTGAGAGATTGACTGGCCGTGGGGGTCATTCATATAAATATTTGACTTCGGAAGTCATATTAATACTTGACCTTATTTGCAGGACTACTTAGAGATAAGTGTTGGAAGGGAACTTTACGGACAAAAGCTGTCAAGGGTATGGATGTTAAAGATTTGGATGCGGAATTTCAAATTGCTTCCTATGGGACAGATGGGACAGACTTATGGGTAAAAGTTCGTAAGTTGATTGTAATATTTGATTTTTATGTGGAATAAATATTAAATTATTATGAAAGCATGGTGCATTGGATGTAATTTTTGAGAGGGGGGTAATTGTGGTTATTGCACAATAGGCCTAACAAAATTACATTAGTACCGTGGAGGTACGAAAAAAAAAAAATACTAACGTATCGTGGAGATACAATAGTTTAGTATCGTGGAGATACTATAAAATGTTATCACGGAGATACAAACGATAGCAATGTGCCGTGGAGGTACAAGGATATATCGCATTACCTAAGAAGTACGCCGCATCCGTGAACTATTTCCTTTTGCGTAACCTTCGACGATGGGGCAATCGCCTTAAGAAGGGATGGGGCCCACTGGAACGTCTCTAGAAGATCGCGGACGATCTTCTTTAAGAAGGGATGGATTGATATGGGGCATGCTAGGGGGAGTGGTCCAGAGAAGAAAATAATAAGGCAATGGGGACATTCGGGAAACAATGGGTTAAGGCAACGGGCAAATGGTTATAAGATATCATGAGCATGGGAGCAAGATATTTTGTATGACCATTAAAGCAAGAGAATAGGGGAAATATTCTATATCTAAAGATGAGGAAAATATCTTAAAAGGGGCAACGTCAACAAATAGGCTTCGTGCAAATATCAGGTTGCTATTCCTGCAACAAAAAGGGTGGATCAAAATAGCATGGCAGCGACCCTTTCTCTGAGCAAAAGGTCCGATTGGGCTATAGAAGGCATCGGCCAGTTTAGAAACAGAGTGGCATCACAGACCTGGCTTCGGACATCCGCAAGCAAATCCGGCACTCTGCCATATCGGTCTTTGATTTCAGCAGTAGCTTGGTCTTCGGCTGCTCCTATTCAAATCCGACCTGCCTCTCTTTCCAAGGATCTCGTAGGCGGAGCTTCTGGGTCTGCTCTGTTCATTGGCTTCTGGATCAGCAGGGATATCTGGCCTTTCGGTTAAGCCTAAGATTGTATCGAGTTCTACTCTTTGGTGGATGTGTTTGAGCCTATCTGAACCCATTGCAATTGTAAGATCGGATTGATAGCAAGCTGAAGGGATAATAGGCTGCTACTCAATTCCTTTCACTGTTTCCCTTGGAAATTGCCTTAGTTATTGTTCTGGATCCGGTTGGGTGGTGAACTGGATGCCCAAATCCATTGGTTGTGGAAACCAAGATGATTGACTGTGGAAACCAAGTTACTTGTACTTAAGTAAAGATTGTTTCTTCTCTACTTGTCTGTACAATTGCGGTTGCAAGTAGTTACGCCTTTAAGCTTTTCCCTTAAAGCGTATCATATTCATTGTGAATTAAATGTATATTTGGTGCAATGTAATGAGTAACTTTTAGGTTATTTTAGGATAGTTTCCCTAGATAGTGCCATCCAAATGGAGCGCTAGACATGCACTTGGCAACAGTCTTAGGTGGAGGAACATGGTCAAAGTTAAATGCTATATTGATACAATTAAAGTGGAGGTCAAAAGCTAGGTTATAAGCTATATTAACGCTTTTTCAACTAATCAAATGAAGGTAAAACTAAGTATGGAAAATTGCATACTTTCAGCCCTCCTATATACTTTTGGTATTGGTTTCATGGTGTAGTTGGTTATTGCATTAGTATTACAACTAAAGGTCTCTGATTCAAACTTGGATGAAATCATAATATCTCAAGCACATTTCTTTTCCACACTTGTCAATTATTTTTAAAATGCAAGCGGCCTGGAAACATCCATTTGTCAGGTCAATTCAATGGTCATAACAAGTAAAAAACTAAGAATGCATGAAGAGAAGAAACTAAAACAAATAGTTCAAAACTATTTTGTATCCTAAATGACCTACGAATGCCCATTTGCCAGGTTAATTTAATTGTCACAATAGGTGAAAAACTAAGAATTCATGAAGAAAACAAACTAAAACTAGTAGTTCGAAGCTAGTTTGTACCCTAAATAACATGCATATGATCTAAGATCAAGGGGGACAACGCAAAAATTATTAAAACCAAAATAGCATTAATCTTACCAAAGCACCATTGAAAGAACCTTCCCCAAAGCCAATATGTATTTTACAATTACTAAAATTTAAGGAAATTACAAAGAAGCTATACCAAACAAATTGCATTAAAAAAAGGAATTAAAAAAAAAAAAAACACTTCTATGCCTCCAGAAATCAATAAGAAAAAAAATTTCATGGCATGTAAATCCATGCATTACCTCTTCATCCTAAACATGAGCATTCTTGGTTGAGAAAGATTGCTCCCGAGCAAGGTTGTAGCTTGGGAGTAGGCACCTTTTAATTTCATAGAATTCTGATTTCTAAGCACAGGCTGTTTACTTACCATTATTTGGACCATACAATTTAGAAATACTAGTGGCTTTCTGGGAATTTGCAAAACATTAATGTTTTTGGTAATTTTTGCAAAAAGATTTACAATAATTGATGAGATTGAAGCTAGCTGAAAGGCGTTTAGACAAAAATGTCTGCCATAACAAAATGCTCCGAAGAGAGGATTTGTAAAATATTTACAACAATGGATGAGATTGAAGCTACGCTGAAGGTGGTGAAGACAAAAAAGAACAAGACTTGGCGCCATATTCATCCATCTGTTTTGACCTGGTATCTAGTAAATAAGTCAGACCTGCTGTATTATTCTTTGCCCATAGCCATAGCAATGTTCATGCACTGTCAGTCTTCGACAATTCTTCTTTGATGGTTGTTTCAATGTAGAACCTCTGTTACACATATGTCTACTGAACCTTACATCCTTAGTACTTTATTAGATGCAAGATCAAATGGGTCCACACCAGCTAAAGAGGAACTCATTCTCCCTCCTACCCAACCATTATTCAAAGGCTGAACAATGACCCTGCTTCCCTCTTCATAATCCTCAAATTCTGGTAAGCCCTTTGCCTGCCGTTCTTTGCGTATCCTCCTGTGCTCTTCAACTTCTTTCCTTAACCATTTCTCCACTGTCCTCTAGATAAGGACAAACATGTGGTTAGTTGCTTGCAATATCATACAAATGAATAACCTGTATTACCAAATAAAAAGAAAAAAGAGATAATGTTCTGACACGCCATGTGGTTAGTCGTAAGTAACATATACATCTGGACAGTCTTCCAACACATTAACAATTGGAATCACACACACGCTTTAGTAAGCACATTTTTTTGCTTGCATTTCTTTGTGTGTGTCCAATACAGCAAGAGAACAACGAGTTTTTGTTAAGCAAGGCCGAAAGAACAAACCATGAGGGATTGACGCTCCAACTCAATCTCATGAATTGGCTTCATAAATTGAAGTTTTCCATTTGCTACATAAGCCTACAATATGAAATAAAGAAGAGAAAGTCAATTGCAGAGTTAGATGGTTTCTGTTTTCTAGTAGAAGGGTTGCTTACTATATGGGAAGGCCATCGTTGGAGGCCATCAAATATATGAGTAGCATAGATTATTGTTGCACCCCCTATCTCACATTCAGACTTCAGAAAGGATAATAAATCTGACCTTGTCAATACATCAAGGTCCACTGTGATCTCATCTAGGAGTAGTACCTGCACTCCCAGTTGCACATGCAAAAGTTGCCACCAGCTTATGCAATTACTCATTCAGAAATTGTAAAACCAGTACCTTGAACGGCCGAAGAAGGCCCATACATATCTGAACACGCCTTCGCTGACCATCAGAGACTCTATGCATTCTCCATTGGAGATCAATATCCAAAACCTGCAAATTATAATCTAAAATTCAAACCTAATGAATATATCTAGGAGAGCGCACTTGGAGTGAATTATAAAGGCCTCAAAAGCATAGAAACATGTCAAATTGGTAAAGTTTGTGTAGCGCAAAATAGATTTCAAAAGGTTAAATTGCAGTATGCACCTCAATCAATTTTTCTCTCCTCTTAGTGCAAACTCCTGTAACATTAAATATCATCTTTTCTGCACTCACATCCATCTGCAAGGGCACGTCAAAACCTGCAAATGCTACATCTCGCCTCCACTGCCAAAATTAAGTACATTTCAAAAAAGTAGCACTGCATTCAGAAACCTAATATTGAAACTATGCACAATGTGAAAACCAACAAAAAACAGAAATAACCTCTCCGCCAAGATACACCAGATCTCCATTACAAGTAAGGGCAGTGTCATGGAAAGCAGACCTCCCAAGGACATGAACCATATCTGGATTCACAAGATGTTTGCCCCCAATGATCTTCAGCAGCGTAGTCTTCCCTGATTTGTGGGACAATTTAACTTTAAGTAAAGCCATTTGAGTCATTCATTTCTAAGAAAATTCAACTTACCTGCGCCATTTGCTCCCACAAGAAGGCAGAGCTCACCGGAATGCAAAGTAAGAGACATATCTTGAATAAGGGGCTTGGATCCAGGAGGTGGGCTGCCATCAATTCCAGGGTATGTGAAGCTCAGGTTTCTAATTTCTACTGTGGGTTGATTTTTTGCCAAATTGATGCTGCTCATACTTCTCAAAGTTTTGGATGAATGGGAAGCATCTACTGTCTAGTTTATAAGCCAGATCAGAATTAGGTTGCATGCTACCTTTGGAGTGGTGGCCTTTGTTAGTCCATGAATGCGCACAGAGCGTGATCACGGGAGTGGACAAGCAGTTGCCACGTCAACGGCACCGACAGTATATACGTCAGTCAGCAGAGAAGTCTTTATTATAAAGGCAGATTTAGGGTGGAATCACACCACCGGACGGACGGTATCTTGAGTTTTGGCTTTTGGGCGGGTATTTCTCGACAAGTTCTCGGTGCGAGCCGGGATATTTTTCCCGGACAGGATTTGCTCCGCCATTGACGTTTTGGGCACCTGTAGTGTTACGTAAATGTTGCCTAGACCACTTTCTGACGTTTGAGTCAATCGTAACTTGTCATTTTAGGCGACATTCTGTTCAACATTCTATTTTAGAGGACATTCTGCTCAACATTTTATTTTAGTCGACATTCTATCACTCACTATTTACTATTAAGACTATTCATTACTAACAGTAACTAATTGATTCAATTACCTCAGAATCACACATTACAATTTGTTGAGATCATAGTTCCATTGATTTATATCAGAAGTTTACAAAAAGATTCTGATCAGAAAATTTTTAACAGAAGAAACAAAAAACATCCAAATGTAGAAGTTCACAAAAAAAGCTTGTATTTCTCCAGTATTATTTCTTTATCATATGCTTCATCAACTCGCTGAAATCATGTGCCTCAAGCATTCCAGATGCAGCTATATCTTCCATATATTTTGCTACGGCATCCACAGTGACATAATACGCATACGAAAATGAATACGGGGACCCAAAAATGAATAGGGAATAATACGTGAAATATGCATACGGAGAATACGAAATATTCTCTTAGAATATTCCATAAAATATCATATTTGTACTTGATCTTATCAGCTTAATCTCTATTTTTTAAATATGAAAACTGTAAATTCTTCTATTGCAATAATAACAACATTAAGGGAAGAAAACATAAAACTGCAACGCGTATGATTTGTGTACATCAAACAGTTGCAAGGTCTTTCTCTGCTTGCCGTAAGATTTCTTCTCTGTTTGAGTCATTTACACTGCAAATGAAAGTCATCCTTCCTAAGTTGCATATATCAAGCTTGGCATGTTTTTTCAAAACGTAAAGAAAGGGGTGTGACATTGATTAAGTACATTCTAATAATTGCAAGAACATACATACCCTCTCGATGAATCGAAAAATGATCTTCTTCTGTGGATAGTGACATCCCGACTAGCCTTCACGAAGTCTCTCCCTTTTCTCGCTTACAAGCATATCATTTTGTTATTCCGATATATGGTTATAAAAAAAAAAAAAACAAGAACTCAAAATACCTACAACAAATCCGGCGTTTGGGCATATTGGTTGATCGCTCGGTGGATTGCATAGCGTGTCGAAAGCGGGGCAATGAATCAGACGAAAGGCGGGGCGACAAAAAAGTCGTCGTCGATTACCGGGCGCCGTTGAACAAACAGACCAAAACAACAAAGATAGAAAGCAAAGGGAAATTTTTTTCCCTTTGCGTTGAGTTTTTTTTCATTTAAAACTTAATACGGCCGTATTCTGGCCCGTATTTCTTGGAATACGGGCGTATTCTATTTCGACATTTCCTTACGGCGTATTCATTTTTGGAATACGATTTTTTTTTAAATTTACGTATTCGCCGTATTCTAAAGAGAATACGCCCGTATTCTGTTTCCATGATGGCATCCTCCCTAAACTCGGACACCATTTCTGACTCAAAATCACCTAATCCTCTACTACAAGACTCATCAGCTACAAACTGACCAAAGTTTGCTTCATCTTTTTTCTTTCCTTTTGTATGTCCCACAACATTCTGCAAAATGTTAGTAATCTCTGCAAGAACAAAACATGCAGAAGCTTTAAAAACTTTACACAATAAAAGCTATAAGCAAACTATGAAAATGCAATGTACCTTTCTTTGGAGCGTCCTTTTCAAGAAGATACACGTTCTTGATCAGCTTACTTTTCTTTGACAAAGCATTGAAGTTTTCATCAGTATCATTAAACCTGCTCATTGATCAAAGAAATAACTCCATTTGTATTATCCACTTCAGAATCTTCACAAAGATTACCGATATCCTTCCTAACTTCAGGATTCATTGCCTTCAAGATCATCCAAAATTTCAAAAACTAGGGCGAATCCATGCCTAAACACTTCAACCTAGCATAACTTAGAATCACACCGAGATTCAAACTAAAAACACTAAAACCAAAGCATTCTTAAATCCGCTTTCCATCGCACCTCCCAAGAATAAAAAAAAGGGTACCTGATACAGAGAAATAAAGATATTAGGCGACATCCCAAGCAACATTTTCAAAGAAAAATGCACTTGACGTGTAGCAAGATTTACACAAACTCGGTTGCAAAAAATGCCAAAACTTCGATGTAGAACTTCGTCCCTAAGGTTAGACAATGTCGAGCTTCGTCCAAGCGCCCTAAGCACATAAGAAAATCCGGAAAGGCGATTATACACTCAATTTTTTTTTTTTGAAAAAAAGCTATGATCTAGCTTTAAGCATGATCACGGCGCCGGATTTAACCTCCAAATCCATCAGCCACCGCCGAAACATCACCGGCGCCATCGACCGAGCAGAGCACTTCGTCGGACTTCACGAAAGGAAGGACAAAATGTCCGCGTTGGTGGTTTAGTCCACGCCGGCGCCCGCGTCGAGAAAGTGATCTAGGCAACATTCACGTTGCACCAATGTCACTTTAGATGACATTCCGGGGAGCCAAAAAAAGCCTCACGGACGGTTGGATTAAAAGTTTTTATGTTTTCTCCATCTGCTAGTATGATTTCACCGTTAAGGGTGAAATCACCTTTACCGCCCGGGCCAAGTGTTTAAAAACTTCTCGAGCCAATCAAATATCTCGATCTTCATCCCTTATCACATTGGGGTGCATAGATCCCCCCCCCCCACCAAAAAAAATCAAACATCTTCACCTTAGTTTCTTGAGCACCCCATCATCTTGGGTGCCCAAGTCGCTACTTAATCGGGCATGCCTCAAAATCACGGGCCGGGGCTACCTTCGCCAAAGATCTTGGCCACCACCAATTGTGCCATGTTTGCATGAAAACATTGGAGCAAAAAACTGCAATACATATCATGAATAAAAATTCGAAGAAATTAAAAGACCGATTTGCTTGTCAAAATCGATTTTTTAGCGGTGGTCGCCTAATCCGAGGTGCAAGGTATCTTGAAAATCTAGCCTATCCATGTGTCTGGCCACGTCATACCCCCCATTTTTTTTTGAGATGTCACTCACTACCTTGTGCCTGCTCGAACTGTCTATGGTGTCATCCCGGAATGGCAAGTTCGTCTCGCCATTATCAGTCTCAACACAAAGACTGCAACCATGTTTGATGCCAAATTTAATTGCCTCCTCCCTCTGACCATGGCTATGGCGAAGCCTTCCACTTTCCAGCATTCCCCTCTCCAACCATGGCTATGGCTATGGTTCTGTTGTTCTTATATTGCGAGTTATGTCGTATTACGGTGTTTCATAACGAATCCAGCACTTGTCTCCAGAAAGACGAATAAAGTTCAGTCTTGAGGAGTATACATCACTGTGAGTGTAGCATACTTGATGTTTTGACTTTCATGAGGTTAAATATAGACTCTACTACAGATGACGTGAAGGTATTTTTTTAAATTTTTGTGTTTGAAACATATGCAACAGTGGCTACATTCTTAAGTTTTGAGTTATGAAAATCTTTCAAGTAGGATATTTCAAGTTGAGGTTTTAAATGCAGTGAGCTTTCCCCAACTCACTCAACAACCATATATTAAGGAGATCTATATATCAGGGATTATAATTTTTTATCATTCAGGGTGTCTGGGTGCACAGACATCTAGGATTAGTTTTCTTCAAAATCTTTATCATCTAATGTGTAGTATACATGGCCCTCCTTATGGGTAGAATGCATTATACAGCCCCCCTCCCCTATATCGCTGATATCTGGCCCTCCAGGCTTGGATTGGAGGGCTGGGATTATTGTGCCACGCCCCCGGGGATCAGATAATGCGTCCGTCCCACTACAAGAGGACAGGCCTTTTGCGTCAAACCCTGCGTCACTACCTCTTAAGGTGCGTCAAGTTTGTGTCAGAACATAGAATCTGACGCAAACTTAAAGGATTGTGTCAAAGTTTGTGTCAATGTGATTGTGTCGCATGTAGCGTCGGTAATTTGAAAGCCATGTATCGATTTTATCGTAGACTTTATAACATCTATAATAACAACATTTGTGCCATCATTTTTAAAAAGTTTGCGTCAAGTGTTTTAAGTAGTGTTGTGTAATTATAACATCAACTATTTGAAAGTTTTATGCAAGTTTTGTGTCAACTATTATGATGTTGTATCATGCTACTTCAAGAAATTAAGTCATTTTGAAGACAAATGTGTCATAGACTTTGCGTCAACTGTGTTTCACTTTTGTGCCAATATTAGCATCTCTTTACATCAAAATATCTATCTATATTTTACTTCATAATATAGCGTACATAATGAAAACACGACAAAAGGTGGCATTAATCTAGAATAGTGGATTTCGGCAATGTTCTGTCATTTTAAAAAACTTAAAGGTTATGCTTAAGCATTTCATTGCTGATGAATTAGTACTATACCATCTGTCATGCCAAATATCACATAATATATGGTTTATTTCTCCGATGAAAATCCTAGTTATCCATTTCAACAAAGAGAAACTTACATAGCAAGCTATTCATAAAATATCTAAAACCAGATTTTATAAAGCATTGAGATTAGATTGGTCATTGATGTCATGCTCAATGTCGGCTAACTCATCATCATCCAGATGTAGATGTAAACTCCTATGTGAATGAAAATGTGAATCAATACTTGGAAGTTCTTCATCTTCAATATAGTCCTCATCATCAATGCCATCGTGACTTATTTGCACAACATTTTCAGCCTCTTCTCGTGGAGGGGAGATCATTGGAGATCGCAAAATGAAGCTAGCATCTTCGTCGTTGATGTTTTCATGGCCATAAGGTGCTTGAGGTAACTCATTATCTGTCTCCTCGCCATCTCTTGTAAATGTGACATTGCCTTCAATGGTATCAGTGTCTAGCACATTAAGTTCATGTTCTACTGCAGACATGAAATCTTCTGCTATATGACTTGATTGTCCATCGTCATCAACAGATGTTGGCTCCATATTGTTTGCAGGTGTAGGAATTCCAATCACACGACGAGATCTAGGGTGGGAATGTATAACAATCCACCAATTATTGTTGTCATGATTTGGATGAAAGAAGACCTGCTCAACCTGATTTGGGAAAACAAATGGCTTTGCTGGGGCCTATTTCGCCACATGCCATATCGTGCCTCGTGTTGTTGTCGCACATGATAAGAACGTGTAGCAGCTCCCCGACACTTATTGCACCAACAACTTTCACGATGACGATACGAAGCTTCAACAGGGTTATTTCTAGGTCTTTTCCTGTGCCTTCCACGAAGGGACGAAGAAGATGAAGTTGAAGATGAGCATGCTCGACCTGGTAAATAATCCCCTGCACTACTCGTGTTGCTGGCACTACTATTGTTCATCTCAGTAACATAACTGTCAAAATAAGAAACAAGGCATGAGTAGTGTTAGCAAATGTTTCAAAATGCCACCAAATCGCCAATACCAACAAAAGTGATCATGCAACATAACTTTGAAAGTTATGAAATCATTAGACCGACATCAAGGAAACTAGCAAAAATTGCATTCAAAATTACATAAATACCAACAAAGGTGGTAAAAGTTAAAGTTATCGAAGACATCATGCACAACCACCTTGCCAAATACAACAAGAAGTGATGAAGATAAGTTATGGAAGCAAGAGATCGACATCATTGAAATTAGCAAGTTAACTTAAAAAAATGAGAAATAACCAATGGGTTAAGGTCAAAATACAACCAAGGTACCATTGAAAGTGGTAAAGGTTAAAATTACAAGTAATAGACCAAAATCATACATAAATTATCCACTAAACTCGACACTGAAATCATGAAAATTACCAACTAATCAACAACTCAAAATGCAAGCCTAGATTAGAGAAATCTTGTGCGAAAAATGGTACTTGCAATGTTGGATTCGGCTGGCATTTCCTTCTGCAAGGCAGGTAAGGACATGTCCTTACCAAAATTGCCAAAAGACCATAGAAAATGATAAAGATGTAAATTTGCCAACTAAACTATACGAAAAAATAGATGTCCATTAAAGTTGGCAAAATTGCCAAAATACCATTGAAAGTGGTCAGGTTAAATTTACAAGTAACAGACTGATTCGTACATCATGAAAATTACCAACTCAACACCGAAATCATGAAAATTACCAACGAATTAACAACTCAGAATGCAAACCAAGATTAGAGAAACCTGGCGCCAAAATCTGTTCTCCCGCTTTACATAACCCACATCCACCTGCTGCTCCTGCTATTCGCTCTTCTGCTTTCGCTTACGCCTCTAAATTGCTAACCAGTAAGTATTAGATCTCTCTATTTTTTGATTAATAATTGTTTTAAAGTTTCTATTTTGAGATCCTGGTTTGTTGCAGTGGCTGGTAGTCCGGCAAGACAGACGTAAAGGAAAAGCCCCTGCTTTGAGCAATGCTTCTGGGGATGAAAACGATAGCCATGGTGAAGAGAATCTAAGCAACCGAGCAGAAAGAATGGCAAATTTTTTTGCCAACATGCCTCAAGAGATTTATCAGGATTTCTTTATGGAAATGGAGAAACGAGTGACAAGAAGTTTACAAAATCAAACAAAGGGAGAAGGAAACTAGTGGACAATTGGAAGCAAGAGACAATTCGATGGGCAGGTCAGTACATACTTGTAAATTACTTTCGAATTTTTTCCAAGTAAATAAGTCTCTTACTATTAGTCTGTTTATGTTATAAGGGTGCTTATTGCCTGCTTCTTTAGAGTTTTTGTTCTCTGGGTTGGTCTCTGTATGAGGTTTTTGTTTATCAAATTTCGTCTGCTATACAGTTGGTTAAGAAACAGCTTATTACAAGCTCTTCATATACAATGTTGATAGTTGGTCTTGTAATAACTGGTAAAATGCATCTTAATGCTATGGTTAAAACCAGATCCATTCCCTTCGAATTGGCATTCACCTTTCAAAATGTTGATCAAAGCATTCATTTAATCATTGTTCGAAGATCTAACCCAATAGGCAAATCAAGCACTTTGAGACTTGTAGAAATAATGTCACCAAAGATTTCTTCCTAACCCACTAGCTCCAATCTTTGTATGACACCAAACGCATAGACATTTATGCTGGACTATCTTGCAGAGAAGTAAGTAGAGTCACATAGAATCGAGATGGCAAGAATCAAAACATTTGGGTATTACATTTCATATAACAATAACAATGATCGCATCTGTTTTCCTGACGTAATTTGTAGATTCAAAATACAAAAATCCCAAATCAACATGGTTGGGTGATAGATTGGATTGCATTCTCTTTGGACAAAATGGTGGGTGTAGAACAAAAGGTTCTATCCGGTAAGTTTTGATTTTGACTTTGAATATGTACAATTCAAATGTGCATCGTGGGGATCAACTTTGATGTCGTTTTGCTAAAGAAACCCGATTATGTAGTGCTAAGTCATTATTGTGGTTGTTTTGGCAATTGTTGAATTGAGGCATTAAAAGCTAGAATGTTAACGTAAGATGTGTATTGTCAATTGAAGGAGAGAGATCTTTGGTGGAATGGCAAATCGTCCTGTAATGATTTAGCATAACAGATTCCAAATGTCAACCGATTGGAGACCGTAAAAACATGATGATGATGATGATGATGATGAATGTATAACGTCTTTTGCAAATTGCATTTTTTTCGTATTCAAAATTTGGACACATACTCTGGTCTGGTGGTGGGATCTGGGTGTGAAAATCCTTACCATGTCCAGAATTTTGGTTTGAGAAAGAGAATGAAGGAGGTGTTTTGGTTTTGAATGCAAGTTAGCAGAATTAGTTACAAAGTTGCGATATTGCCACATGATCCTATCCATTTAGAGAGTGGTGTGAAATGGATAGATCGCATGATTGTAATCCCGTACTTGGCATCAACCTCCCGAAATGTTACAGATGGGAAGATAATGAGGGATCCATGGCAACCTTCATGGTACATTTGGCGATTTGCAGTTGTGATGTTCAGCATTGGAATTGAGGAGGGACCAATTAATTTGACAGTGTACATGTAGTCAGAGGTGAGAAGGCTGAAAACAAAGATCTCTGCCCAATCTTGATATGGATATCATGGCCAGATACTTTGATATGGATATCTATGCAAATTAGTGAATAAAGCAAGGTATTTGGTGAGCGACTTTGGTTTTCCTGCACACATATAATATGTATAGGTGTTATTTTAGCAATACATCTGATCACTGAAACTGTAACTGTGTTGTTATGGGCATTCCTAATATGGCATTTTTGTTGTGCGACGGAACTGCCTGCGCTAGGATCATTGTATGATAATGATAAAGTCCTTTTAGAAATAAGATTATGGGCCAGGCTTTTGGAGATTATTAAAACAGCCTGGAATGTGACTGACAGTCTGGATTAAGTCCATCTTGTGAATGGGCATAACATCCTGGACGAGGCCCTGCTCTATTGTGCTGCAGGTTTTCAACATGCTCAAAAAAAGTGAATCTATCTCCCCTTCCTCCATGCTTCTGCATTTTCTCATACAGTTGATATGTCATTTCATGTTCACCATGTTTGATTTGAGCATCAAAAGCTGCATTCCATGTATATTTGGCTTGGTATTTCATGAATAAATTTGACTTGTTCTCGCTTTTGATAATTTGTGCATGGATTTTCTTCCCACAATGGCATCACAAGACAATTGTGCATGCATCTTTTAAGTCCGCATTAAAAGTTCCTTTGAAGATTGCTGGCCCGAGGAATGAAAATCATATTCTCATCTTGTTCTTTTGTAATGATGTCTTGATTTTTTGCGAGGAAGCTACGGATATATTGAAAGCAAGAAGGAGGTAAAGCATTTTTTCCTATTTAGAAGGAGAAACATCAAGACAAGGCCATAAAGCAAACATACAAAGATAACGCCATTACTAGAGGACATGTTATTTTGAAGTCCATTCTCAACAACTCGATGAGGAGATCCACTGATTCTTCATCAAAAATCTTTTGATTGTTCCGATGGTGGCAAAAGTAACTTTGTCCTAAAGGAGGCTTTCAAGTGGAGGAATCGAATCTTCACGGCTTCCTTATCATGTTGAGAATTCAAGAATGTTATCCATGATATCATGTTAGTTTTCCTATTTAATCTATGCTTTCCTTTTTCTCTAGCTATGGCAAAAAAATGATCGATTGTTCCACTTTCTAGAATCAAGCAATGTATCTCAAACTAGATTTTCCGGTTTGTGTTATGGTGTGCCAACAAATGTCACCTTATTTCGCATAATTCAGATGGATCGAAAGGAATGGCTTTGTTTGCTTTAACTAGAACTTATCATGATATTCCAGGAAACCTCATTTCGTGACAACATTGTGTCAAAAAGTGCTTGTGCTTCAATTAAGCTTCTAGAAAAATATTACCAATGCACCAAAAATGAGGAAGCACCAAAATGGAGGCATTTCGCCGAAGGAAGGCTCTTCGACAATATTTTGGACAATCGATTATTTTGGGCAGTGCGGTGCGGGGATTCAATGATGGCTAGCAGACTTACCTGGATCGGAAGTGCGCTAAGGGTGAACCGGATTTGGTGCATCGGATCCGATGCTTCTGGTGCTACAGTGATTGCACCCTTCGAAATTCGAAATGAATATCTTTTAATTGTTTTTTAATATTGATCTTTTATTAACCATTGGTTTTATTGATTTTATTTGCCTAAGCAATGTAGTTAAGGGGTCTATCCTATCCGTATAATCAGGGCAAGGTTTTGGGCCAACTCTAGCTATGTTTTGGGCCAACTCTAGCTATGGGCATAATCTGCATTTTGTATTCATTTTCTTGCATGATACTCTTGTGCTAACAATCTTCCAATGGTCTTTTTTCTAGTTATGTTATTTATTCTAATTGTGTTCATGTTTCTAATTATGTTATTTATTCTAATTGTGTTCACGCTTCCAATTGTATTACTTTTTTCTAAAATGACGTTCTTTTATTTTCGCAGGTGTATTATTACAAGGGGATGCCCTATCTAGATGATGCAGGGAAGGAATTCGTGGAGCAAGCAACAAATGCTATGAAGGCTTACTGCCATGAGGTAGATAAAACTTGGCGTCAGGTGAAGGCACGACATCGAGAACGGGCGATAAAGTATATAATTGACAACTTTGGTCATGGATTGAACGAGGCAGAACTTAACAAATTATTGGCAAAGAGATGGAGACACTACAGGTAGTCTCTTTTTCTCTCTCTCTCTTTTTTTTTTCTTTTTCCTTTGATTGAATACTTTTTCCCATTGATACTTGAAATTCATCTCTAATAGGGATAACTTGCGAAGAAAGGTGAGGGCTGGAAAAGATTGTCGTCCATTGAAAATAGACAAAGATTGCCGGGAAAGATTCGTTGAGCAATGTGGTCAAGTATACCAACGTCAAAAAGATGCAGCCGCAAGACGGATTAGGAGGCAGCGTACAGGTTCTGGTGGAGATGCATCTATTAGGTCCAAGTTTGTAAGTATTATTTTATTTTGTATTATTATTATACAAGATGCTTCTTATTAATTGTTATTTCTTATTGTAAATTCTTTATTTTGATCTTTGTGTAGTTCTCTGATTGGGGTAGTTTCCCCGTTGATGATTTGATGCAAAAAATAAAAGAAGATGGTGGCTATGCTGCATGGAAGAAAAAAATGCTTGAAAAAGGCCATGAAGTACAAAAGGTAGGAAGAATGATGAATTTACTTTTATGTTATTTTATTTTGATGGTATTGTCTTGCAGCATAAAGCGAGTGATTATGTGAGAAGAGCTAGTCCTGGGATTGTATTCAAGAAAAAGATGAAAAAGCCAGAAAGAAATGAAGAAATTTCGAAGAAGCAAGAACCTATTTACCTTGACTTTGAAGAAGAAGAAGAAGAAAGGGTGGGTAAGGTATTCTTTGAAACTAATTTCCCATTGAACTTCATGTCCTAAACGATGAAGCTCCAAACATTGGTTAAGGATTTATGGTTAAATATTTGAGAGAAGTGCATGAATTTGCATTAGTGAGCAACTCTTTGACCATGTACACTTTTTTAATAGGATAACGAAGATCAAGGTACTGGATTTGACAAAAGTCCCTCTCCTCATGAAGACAATGCAGAATGATCACTTGAAGCTAGATTTAATTTGAGGTTTGAAGTATTGTAGAACTTCATGTATTTTACCAGAACTTGGCATTTGTTTGATGGTTTTACTTTCGGTAATTGACATTTTGATGAGTGGATACTATTTATCAAGTTCAATGCAATTACTTTCTTCAATTATCTATATTCAATGATGTCACTTTTATTAGTTTACAAGCAACTCACATTAGAAAGTTGGCAAAAAGAATATGTATGGACATAGAATGACGACGAAATAAATGTAAACCTGTCACAAAAAAATAAATAAATAAAGATCACAATTTAGACATAAGATTAGACATAAGATTATTACAAAATTGACGCAATGATTTGCTTATCTTTGTAGAAGGTTGTCACAATATTGATGTAGATGTATTGTAAATATCTTAAATGACATGTCACAAACATACATATATATTGCCATTATTTTGTTACAAAATGGTCATAAAGCGTATACAACATTGTAATAAACTAGTATGGAAGCCTATTAGAGAGTATCTCAACTGTCACATAAGGTTGTCATATATATTGCCATTATTTTGTTACAAAATAGTCATGAAACTTACACAATGTTGTAATAAACTAGCATGAAAGTGAATCGTAAAAGTGTCATATTTGTCACATAAAATGGTCAATTTATGAACAACGAATAGGCCACATAAATGCATCAATTTAGAAGTGTAATCGATGCTAATATGATGTAATATAAGATGCAATTATATGAGAATTTGGACATAAACTTGACTCAAATACGACCTAAAATTGCCACTAATACTGTCATTGCGTCATGCTTGCGTCATGTCAGCATGACATAATAAATGACACAACAAGTGACGCTCGTGCGACATCAAACCACGACACATATAGCGACAATTTTTCGTCAATTTATGGGTCTTGAGAAAATAGTTAGCGTCAGTTTTTTGGACGCTATACTTGACAAAAAACACATGTTCTGTTGTAGTGCCCCTATACTGTCACAAAAATGGAATTCTCTGGTTGAAGGATCTATTCATATATTTCGTTTTTGCCAAGACGTTGATTAGCAATCACAGCACAATGAAACATCATTCATCCGGGCATACATTTTATAAGACAAAATGCTGAACTTCTTGAACTGTGGCATATTTGAAATGGGTCTACCTATCACAACCTTAGTAGTGGAATGAAGCTTTACTGCTTTAGTTTTTTCTAACGTTTGCCTAACGGATTGATGGATCGTGTGCAAGTTTCTTGTTCTTAGCGTGGAAAGAAGGCGCATATGCGAAGGTAAGCTTATGTTAAGTGTCGTGGCAAGTTATTGCTGTCTACTAATGCCCGAGTCAGCCATGCAGCATTATGCTTTAAATTGTCCTGGCAGGGTACTAGTCGCTGCCTCTTGTTGTCCCAACAATAAAGCAACAAATGCAAAGTTGCACAGTAACTTGCCATAGTCTAATTACGACGAGTTTTTATTGTGATCATTTAGTTTTAGAGTTAAGGCTAGAATTTAACGTAGGTCTTATATATTATGACAATAGCAAGGAACCGGTTAAGACCCTTATAAATAGTTATTCTCTTTTATTGGCTAGCAGGCCCTGCTCATGCAGCTTGAAGCCATTGTGAAGGGAGATACATTTTCTTCATGTACTAGAATTGCATGACCATCCAATCAACGTTTGAAGGAGACCATGATTCACATGTTAGGATTGTCTGTACAATTGCTGTTTGAAGGAGGTCATGAAGATTCATAGTTGCTTAGGTTTATTGTATCTCCAAACTTGAAGATTGTGCTAGGCACGTTGAATATGGTGTTGTACTCCAGTACATTTGGCTGTTCATGAAATTGGAAGTAAATGGTCGATGTCCTGAGACTTCAACTTTTCTGAATACAGGGTTGACAATTCTACGTGCTGGATTTTTGATATATCTAACTTTGTCAATCCGAGAAAAATATGGTCAATTTGTCATACTTAGATATCCATGGTGTTTACAGCCAGCATCATGTCTACATTAATAAACAGGCCTGGATTGTTAGGTGTCAGATTCACGATTTGGGTCTGTATTGGAAGATCTAAGAACTCAAAACTAATGCAAGGTCACTGAATCTAAGATCCTAATGCCTTCTTTTCTCTGCAAAACCATAATATTTTTGTTCACAAATGAACTCCACATTTATTTTTTTTGTTCAATACTTTCATATATCTTACAACCTTATATTACATATCTATGGCTTCAGGTACATGCAAGTACTCGTGCAACATCTGATGAGCTGTATGAACAATTGACTTGGCTTTAACTTGCAGCATGCAAGATTTTGTCGCATAAGCCCTTGGTGGGTTGCTTAAGTTTTGTTGCAGGTTTCAGGCTTGGAACGTATTTCTAGACGTAGTAGTCATGTTCAAAGAGAATTTAGAGCTATCAAAGTACTTAGAGATATATTTTTCTTAAGACGACAACTGCCTAATTGCGATGACATAACTTTTATCTCTTATATAAGACAACTCATCATCTGCAACTTTATGTTGTGATGAAATTTAGATTGCAGAGCTGAAAAGAACGTTTGATAGGTTGTACAATGGTTGGGATCATGAATGCTGGCATATCATATTCTGTACTATGTATTTTGAACGAAGGACATTTTTGCTGTTGAAATTCAGGTTCACTTTTCAAAGGTATCAATGCTAGACACAGAGGAATGTTTCTTAGGAATAACCCGTTACAAAACTCAGCTAACGATCGTAAGCTAAGCAAAAAAGAATCCCTTTCAGAAAGAAGGGAGTCATCCAATAAATTCATGCACATAATATTATGAAGGTTCACATCATGCCTGATGCATAAGTTGACTCTTCGTCTTCCTTCATAGATCAACCTATCAAGTGTACATTGATTTTAGTAGTATCAAGCACATGAATTAGACTAAACGTTGACTTGTTGTGCAGATGACTTTCACATTAGCCTATAGCATTTTTTTTGGTTGATCATTATGAAGGCAACTGGTTGCATCAAGCATTGGGCTTGCATAGCTTGAGTAGATTCAACTATATTTGTGGTATGCATAGCTTAACCAATTTGCTAGCCAACTCTAGGGAATGCGTATATGAGGTGGATTATGCAATGACTTTCCAGATGCAAAGCTAAGGGTTTTGGCCCTGCCGAAATATTTATTGATGTATGCTGCTTGAGATAACCCTCTATCGCAGGAGGAAATTTTGGAAATTTCATAGCAAAGGCATGCTATATGCTTTGTTTCTATATGCATAGCAGATGCCACTATGCATTAATCATCATAAGATAGCATCAATACCATTCAAAAATTGTTATCCTACACAAGTGATCATCTTTCTTCAGGCTAGCTATTGTGAGGATTTTATGGACGATTTTGGAGCCTTCCTAAAGTGCACATAAAAAAAAAACCTGCAGCTCAGATTGTAGGATCTAATGTGATATGCGTAACTGATAAGTTGAATCTCTTTGCCTATAAGAGCTTATTGCAAACGAATGTACATGAAGAAGAGCATTCTGGAAATTTACCATGCTTGCAAAGTTTCATGGCTCGTATGGATGATCGGCCCATAACCCACATGCTTATACTTCTGAATGCTTTTTTCCGATTTGGCCTATAAAGTAGAATTTGAGAATATGGAAAAAGAGATTGAGAATATTAAGCTGATGTGCTTCTAGACGCCTTTCAAATTCTTCTGTAGTTTATTGTCAATAAAGTTAGAGGAAAATGACCACATGCTAACCTTGAGCTATCTAGATTTGTATAACAAAAGATGTAGTAGACCTCTGCCATTTAAGCTCTTTTTGGCTGCCAAGACTCTTTCTCATCTTGGCTAAAGCTTCTCATGATGCTTTGTATGATGAGTTCCTGAGCCATAACCAGGAAGTTGAGAAGTTGATATTTCTGAAGAAGTTGAACTAAGTCTTGCAATTCTGGCCAGTAACAGGCTGTAACAATTCAACACGTATAAGTTAGCGTTGTAGTTGAAAGAATGTTGCTTGTGTTAGCCTTTTGGTTGATACTCTGCCTTTCAGAATCTTTGGAAGAAAATTAATGCTGCTTATGTTATTCGAAGGCAGAAGGTAGGAGTTACACACTCAACTTACAAATATAATCCAGAGTTAGTAAGCATTGGATCATCAAGACCAAACCTATAGTCTCAGCTTCATTTTCCAAGTTCAATGCATTCTTTTCATTCTATTCCAGATTGAAAAGTTAGACAAGGAATACAACAGGATGGGGGATCCGTTGTAGAGTATATTAATGCAATTGCAAGGTACAAGACACTTTCGTATGGTCATCACACTAAATAGGACTAATTAGCTCTTTATCTTGCCATGCACATTAGATAGGACATGCAACAAATTAGGACAATGATTTGCAACAAATTAACCTGTATAAAGAAAAACACACAATGTTTCAACCTTGTAAAATTTCCACGTTTTCCTATCCAGATATTGTCACTTGTAGTTCTGGATGTAAGCCTCTTGCATATTCATATGTTGCATTTTAGGGGTTCAATGTCATATGCTCTTTTGTCAACACCTTTAACGAGGTGCACCCTGAACTACCATAGTCGTCGGATTCGTCAATCGTACGAATTAGATCGTATGTTGAGGCATGTTAGCACCTCTTGTTTTGCTTATAGTCATCTATGATTGGGGGCGCCTATGATATTGAAAATATGAAATACGATTTCGCCTTCGAACCTCTATATGGCTTTGCCTACGATTTTAGAATATGAAATACAGGGGCTCGAACTTCAACCAAAATAACTCAATGTCCTAAAAAGATTACTTTAACCAATATACCCAATGAGCTAATGTGATTATTTTTTATCTTGAATCTATGTTTTTTTTTTTTTTTTTTTTTTTTTTTTTTGTTGTATAACAACCCATTCAATTGTTTTAAGGATATATGCTCTATGGTTTTAGGAATTGTTATTTTTTACATCCATATCAAATCCCCCTGGAACCTCCTGTTATTTTGCTACATATTTAGTTTGAGTTGTTTCTGAATTTGACAAGAATCTGCAAATAATTGAACGTTACAATGAAGAGCTTTACAAAGAAGGGCAAGCTCTGGTACCTCTATTAACTGGCACTGTTATGAAACTTTACATGGATTCATCCTTACTGTTAATGCCAGCAATATGATGAGGCTATTACCTACCTACATGATGCGTAATTGTCAACTCCGTGGTCCAAAACCTTGTTGAGTTAGGAAATTTATATGCAAGTTGTGAAAGAACAAAAACTGGCTTATTAAATATGGCATAGAAAGGTGTAAGTAACTTGCTACAGAAAGAAAAACACAAAACTCTTGCAAGCATTTTGGATATACCAGATATCATTAAGACACTCATTTCACATGCTATGGAGCCATTAAACCATGCAATTGGAATATGGTCGAATTATTATACCTATTCGGAAATGGTTCTTGATGAGAAAGACACAGAATATAAAAGAGAGTGCATCAGGATTAAGTTTTTTCTTGCTCATGTAGTCCGTATAGATTGCACATATCCACGAACTTTTCGTGTCCACAGAGAAATAGTGGACTGTGCAACAAAAGTTCTTCTTCTTAAGTTGACAGCAAACGAGCACTCCCTATTCAATCCTATCAGCAAAAATCTTGCTAAGATGGTTGCATTATTATCATTGGGTTTATGGAATGCACTTTTTACCTCTCACAAGATTGATTTGCAATCGAAAATTGAAGTGTTGGAGACCTTAATGCCAGATGAACTAAAGGACCAAGATTTGAAGAATGTTGAAAATTTTCAAATGAACATTGGCAACCTTCCATTTGCATAATTGTTCTTGGAAACCACCAAATTTCCACTCGTTTTTATGTCAAGGTGCAGAGTGGTTGTATTCATGAGCGTTTTAAAGGGGCGTCACACGTTTCATGAGGAATTGATGGTTGAATTTGCTAAAAGACTTACCTGGTTTTTGGATGGCATTGCAAGAATGCCATTTTACTTTCTGCTCAAAAGTCGAGTTCCTTTTGTAGGTGCTTTAGACCATTCAAACCTAGTCTCCTAGATGCTTTTCCTCTATGTGTTGTAATATTTCAAATGTTTTTGTGTTGTGAATTGGGAGTTATGTGCAATTATGGTGGATCCATTGTTTTCGAGAAGAAACAATGTCTGCAATGCCAGTTGGAAAAGAGCTCTTGGGGTTCTGAAGAGGGGCATGCAACTCATTCGCCAGTGTGCAGAGATACAATCTGCACATTCAATTTTCATCCTTCTCGACTGCGCTGGTGAGTTCCGTGAGATTATTGATGATGTAAAATGATATTCTCAAATGATCAATAAATTGATATCACGTAGGGGGGTATAATGGGCAGCCCTGCTTTACTCCAATGTTGCTCTCTACCTTCTCATTGCATTGTTCTAAAAGTGAAGAAGATAGTTGTTCAAATTATGATGCTCATATGTGGCAATATGTGTATATCCGAGTTTTATGTGCCTTAGGATATGGTCCAACCACTATCCTTTCCTTTTTTGATGCAATAGAAAACCTTAAGAATGTGATTTAGCACAAAATTTATGTTCTTATTATATGTCGATCTTTTTCTTTAAAAAATATGAATAATTTTTCCAAGGCCCCGAAGGGGCCAAAAAAAATTTCATAACACAAACCATTAACCTTCACACTTATAATTAAATTCCCCCTGAAAACCCCCTTTGGTTTGGGTGCATATTCACCACGAGGGTGGCGGGGTGAGCCCCTAAAATTATGTTTTACATGTACAAAATGAACATCATATAGTACATTACCTCAAATCTTATAGTATTTTGTAAATCTTCTTATATAGTATGGCAAATTTTGTACATGCATACCCCACAAACGAGGAACTTTATGTACGGTGTAGATCAAGGAATAAAGGGTGCATATGCCTATCCAACAGCTCTCGATGCCCGGAGCCACCCCCCGTGTGAATATGCATGTACAAAATTTGCCATACTATACTATATAAGAAGATTTACAAAATACTATAAGATTTGAGGTAATGTACTATATGGTGTTTATTTTGTACATGTAAAACATAATTTTAGGGGCTCACGCCGGGCCCCCTCCACCCCCGTGTGAATATGCACCCAAACCAAAGGGGTTTTTTCAAAATTTAATTATAAGTGTGAAGGTTAATGGTTTGTGTTATGAAATTTTTTTTTGCCTTCTTCGGCGAAAATTATTCATATTTTTTAAAGAAAAATATCGACATAAGATAAGAACATAAATTTTGTGCTAAATCACATTCTTAAGGTTTTCTATTGCATCAAAAAAGGAAAGGATAGTGGTTGGACCATATCCTAAGGCACATAAAACTCGGATATACACATATTGCCACATATGAGCATCATAATTTGATTTTTTTTTTTTTTTTAGGGATAAAGAGCATCATAATTTGAAGTGCTATTATTGTGTTCGAAATACCAAGATGCTTGCATGGATCAACAACTTGCCATAATTCCACATTCCGCGCTATAAATAATGTTCTTATCTAGTCATGTGGCAAGATATTTGCAATGAAAAATAAATTCTATAATCCACATTCTATGCTACAAAAAATGTTGGTATGGACTTGGAGTTCTTCGTATGGAGTCATGCACAATATGGAGTCATGCTACGGAAGGAATATCTAACATTCTTTATAAAGAACATAACATTGGACAAAGGACATGACATCACTTTCACCACTTTGGTTATTGCTAGGCTAAATTTCTATTTTTAAGAAGAGGATTCATGTGGAGTTCATCTCTTCTATATACTCTTGATTTCCGGTCCCAACTAACAAACTAGCACATAAGATCTTAAAACTCCAACTATGAAACTAGCACACAAGATTTTAAAAATGAGAAAGTTGAAGCACATGTATATATAACCAGCAAAAGGTATTCCTTATTTTACAACCTTGTGGTGAATTGGATTTCTAACAAGGAGCGTGTAAACTTTCTTCCTCCTCAGCTTTCTTTTGTGGTTCTGCATCATGAGATTGATTGAGAAACTAAAAAGGATACTGAGAAACTTGGGTAAGAAGAGCGTATGCATGGTGAAAATAAAACAAGGTGTTGCGCACGGAGGGTTGCCCTCCATGGCCAGAGGGTATTTTTGCACAATTATACCTATACCATGTCGCAAAGAGCGGGCTTGAAGTCTGTCCAGATGTGGTCGAGCGGCGTCGCGGAGCGCATGGCGGCTTTGACTTGTTGGACTTCTTGGGTTAGAAAAAAAAAAGGAAGGGGGATACAAGCATGTAGCTGATGTGTCTCCTGGGGTGCCTCTCTGGATACCTCTCGGGTGCAGGCGGCCCCAAATCTGTCTTGCCCGGCTGGCGAGCAATGACACTGCTGCTCGCATCACTCGGCGGGGGTTTTCAGATGGATTAAAGCGCAAAGGCTCGGAGTGTAGAACTGCCCGTGTTCAAGAAGCTCAAGTTTGTGGAGGATCATCACTGCTGACTTGCGGGCGGCTCTTCGAAGACTCCATGGATAGATATTGATCATACCGGGCATGTTCGGACCATTGAGAATCTAGTTTCATTTGCGGTGTTGGGCTATTTCACGGGTTACATATTGGACACGAGGAGGTTTAGCTCTTGGCTTCTTTGGACATCCGAGGGCGATTGGTTTGCCTGTGTCGGTCTCTGAAATTCTTACCAAATAATTTCTTCCTAATCATGTTTGAGGCTTGAGTCTTACGTGCGGCAATTGGTTAGTCGGGGGTGGATCGTTGGGTGATTCATATGTGTTGTATCGATTATTATACTCCGGCAATGTCCACCCGCTTTCTTTGACAAATGTTAAAATCCGTGTTGGTTCCGGTCTGAGGATCTTCCTCGACCGATGGTGCCCGATTTCTTGGTTTCTATGGCCAATGGCCTGGGTATATATTTGGCTCATTCTATTGTGCGGTCCCCAAGATCCGTGTTGCTCTCTTTGCTTGCGGCTCAGTGCCCACTTCTCTTCCGGTCGCGTAGTGGTCCCCGGCATTTTCTTTTCCTGATTGAAGCTTTTGAATGGCTCGAGATCCGGCGGATGTTTCCATCTATTGTGCTACCATTTGACCCCGCTGATGATCCCCGCTAGTCCCGCTAGTGCTTGTGATGTGGTAGGGGTTGCAGGTGTTGATCTGGGGGCGGATTCCCTCGGTTCCCGAGGTCACAGCAGGACTCCGTGGTGCAGTGAGTGGAGTTGGGCGAGGTGGTGTGGTTGGGAGAGGTGGTGTGGGACGAGGCCGAGGCGGGGCTTGCTGGTGGCCGCCTTTGATGGCGGGCTAGGGGCGTGGTGGCTCGGGGGGAGGGCCTCGGATGATTTGATTGTGGCTAGATCCGAGGGCAGGGGGTTGTGGTAGGGGGCCGGTGATCCTGCTTGGGGATGTCCCGATGGCGGTATGTGCTAAGCATGAGGTGGCTGGAGCAACCCTTGGGTTGGAGGTAGAGACTAGTGTGGCCCATGACTCTATGGAGGTGCACAGGGGACTTCAACACGTGTTGGAAGTGGAATATCACGTAGAGCGGTTTGTGGATCACATTGCCGTGATTAATCCTCTCGGCTCTAGATGCCGACTCGGGAGAGTGGGCTGATGGCCCAGTGGGTAGGCATGTGGGGCTGGACACTTCTCCTCTGGGATGAATAGGTCGATCCTCAGTTGGAATGTGCGGGGGGTGCGGTCCTCTAGTAGTAAGAGGGCCCGTGTTTCTTTGGCACTTCGGCAGTTGCGTCCTGATATTGTTTGCATTCAGGAGCATAAGTGTCACAGGGGTGATATGTCCAGGCTCATGAATATGAAGATCGAAAACTAAGTCCCGCTGAAAGGAACTACGAAACCTATGAGCAAGAATTGTTAGCCATTGTGCATGCGTTGAAAAGTTGGAGGCACTACTTGCGTAGTGGGACGAACAAAGAGCTGCGCAAGTTTATCGTCTATATAGACCATAAACCGTTGAGGTTCTTGCAAAGTCAAGCCGAGATTAGCCCGAGATAAGCTAGGTGGCTAGACTTCCTCCATGAGTTTCATTTCTCCATTGAGCATACGTCTGGTAAAAATAATCCAGTTGCCGATGCGTTATTAAGGGTTAAGCATATAAATACCGTAACAACTTTGGCAAGTGATCTTATACAAAGGATCAAAGATGCCTATCCTAAGGATCACCAAGATCCGGCAATGGTCAAGCTCGAGGAGCTGTGGACTGAGCAAGAAGGATTGCATTTTTACAAAGGAAGGATTTATGTTCCTTTAAGTGGGAATCTTAGGGAATCAATTCTGCATGAGCACCATAATACTCCACAAGCTGGGTATGGAGGTGAATGGAAAACTGAATTGGTTAAGAGGTTCTACTACTGGCCAAAGTTGCAAGATCAAGTCAAGGACTTGGTAAGCCACTGCTTGGTGTGTCAAGCTGTGAAGGCAGATCATGGGAAAACCTGGGGATTATTACAACCCCTCCCTATACCAAATGAACGCTGGGAGAGCGTGAGTATGGACTTTATAGTTGCATTGCCCATAACTGCTAGGCAACATACTCAAATTTTGGTAATAGTGGATCGGTTAACCAAGTACACTAAGTTCATAGCATTAAAAGGGGAGGCTACGGGACATGATATAGCAGTTGCCTATATGCAACATATATTTCCAACTTTTGGACTTCCCTTATCTATTGTAAGTGATCGGGACACTAAGTTCACGGGTCACTTATGGAGAGATATCATGAAAGGATTGAGGATCCGATTGTACATGAGTAGTGGAAATCACCCACAGACAGATGGGCAAATCGAGCATATAAACATGATCCTAGAGGATATGTTGCGAAGCTTTGTCCACGAGACGCAATCTAGATGGGAAGATTATCTACCTTATCTAGAATTTGCCTACAATAATTGCCATCATACCGGAATTTGGAGGACTCCCTTTGTGGCTATGATGGGTCGAAATCCAAGGGCTTATTCAGGTATGCATAAGTACCTCAGAACCGAAGTTGCAGTACATATGCTCCATGATATGGATGCAATATTGCGGTAATGCAAGCAAGCTTTGTGAAAAGCTCAAGATAGGGTGCGAATGTCTGATAACCAGCATAGACGTGATGTCTCTTATGAGGAGGGTGATTATATTTTCTTAAGAGTTGTTTATCCTTCTGCATTAAGAATGAACACCTTGCCAGCCTTTGACTAAGGGTCGGGTGCCCAAACTTACTCCGCGGTGACCTTTTAGGATTACTAAAAGGATCGAGGAAATAGCATACGAGTTGAACTTACCGCAGGAAGTAGGGATCCATCCTGTATTTCTCGTAAGTCAGCTGAAGAAGGCTATACCAGATACTGCTAATGTGGTTAGTCCGGAAAGTATACCGATCGTCTTAAACTCCTCTGTAACACCGGAACGTCTTTTGGATAAAAGAGTTCGACAACTGCGCAATAGGGATGTGGTAGAACATCTGGTTTAGTGGCAGGACCAGTCCCCTGAGGATGCCACCTGGGAGACGGAGGAATTTGTGTAGCAGTTCCCTCATTAAAAGATCAACCTTAAAGACAAGGTCCAAAAGGAATAGGTGCTCCCAAGAGTATAGCCGGAATCGGACCCTTGATGGACATGCATGAGCATGGGGGTACTGTTAGTTGCAATTGCTGGGTAATTGTGATTAATTGGGCCATGTTGACTGTAATCAGTCTATGGTGACGAAATGCGGAATAAGGGACAAAGATTTCCTAGGGATGGATAATCGGTCGTATTAGCAAATATTATTAGTGCGGAGGAAAAGCTTGTGATACCAATGGTTGCAGAACGTTTATATCTGTAGCTAACGTTGCAAGTTGATGTTAGTGGTACTAGTGTTAGCACTAGGGGCGTAAATGTATTAATATAAAGAAATGAAAGTTAGCTATGTTAAAATATTAATCTTATATGGACACATGGCATATTATGGGTCGATGGGCAAAGATTTGTTATTGAAACAGATCGAGCAGACCTGTAATAGGCTGAAGAGCCAGATCTGCCAGTCGTGGCTGATGGGTTGCAATCGAAATCAGATCAAGGGCCAGATGGGTCGGATTTGACTGAGGAAGACTGCGGTTAGCTCCAGAGCTTAAGGCTACGTTCCCATGAGCCTAACTGGACTTCGAAATTCAAAGGTGTCAACCTCAGCTTTCAGAAATCCTCTCCCATTTCTGAAAACTCGAAGTCAACTTTGGCAATAATTTGAAGTCAGGCCACAGCATGGGAACGTACCCTAAGCTATAAAGCCTCGAGAACGAATTTGTCAGGGAGCAATCGGAATTGGGTCTTGAGAAAAGGAACTATTCTGCAGCTATGAACACTTGGTTGGATTGAGATTTGGCAGAATCATTCGGTTTGGCAGAACGATTCTGCTGGTGTGGTCAAAGAGAAGAGAAGGCCTTCCTGTGGTTTGGGCTTCTGCGCAGGAGGTCTGATAACCGCTCAGGGGAAAACTTGCTGAACGAATCCGATCTTCTGTGGTGTAAAGAACACCGGGGTATTTTAACACCGGTTGGAGCAGCACCATACTGATCAACGAGGGGGATCTGGGATCCATGTGTGGGCGGCAGTTGATTGGTGTATCCCAAGCGGGCGGAGTTTGCTCAGTGAATTTTTGCCGTGACACATCTCTCCTATTGGCCACAAAATGGTGCCATTCTGCAGCGCATATGACTCCATTGGCTTATTTTTTGGAGAACAGATTTTGGTGTTTTGATTTTTGCAATAAAACCTGTTGAAAAAATAGGAGGATAATGTAAAAGGACATGACGACGATTCTGCCATCTTCATATAAGGATAATATGATGAAGATTCTCTCCGCTTATCTTAGTTCTAGACCCTTGCTTAGGCAGATAGCCTACATAATAAAGGCCTTGTCAGAAGATTATGGAAATGATAACTAATAGGGAAAGCCTTTTGGAAATGCAGTTAGAGGGATGCTTAATGATTCCAGTAATGAAATTTGCTTGATTACTAGGGATCTGGCATTGTATTCTCTGACCTTTATAATTTGATAGAGGCTTCTAAATCTGTTTGTTCTTCCACTGATTTGATATCTATAAGAAATAGACACAAAATGATTGAACATTTACATATATAAGATGCCCACTAAGATTTTGAACTGGATAAGAATAGCACATTAAATGAACATACACGAATCCAATGACACAGGTATTCTAAACTCGCATATCAGTTTATTTCAAGGCTCCAATTTTACATTCTTTATAGGTGGATACGTGCAGGGTTAGCAACGCAAGACTTCATTGCAATCTTTGAAGAAAGAGAATACAAAGGCAGACAATATAACTTTCATTAGTCTGTTAGGTGCCTGTAGTGTTGCAACATCCCTTGCATTGGGCAAATGGGTGCATACTTACATAATCCATTTCAGGGATGACTCCGGGCATGCCCCTAAAATTATGTCCCGCATGTACGAAATCAACACCATGTGGTATATTACCTCAAATCTTATAGTATTTTGCAAATCTTGTTATACAGTATAGCAAATTTTGTACATGGATACCCCACAAACGAGGAACTTTATGTACGGTGTAGATTAAGGCATAAAGGGTGAATATGCCTATCCAACAGCTCTCGCTGCCCGGAGTCACCCCCCGTGTGAATATGCACTCAAACCAAAGGGGGTTTCAGGGGGATTTAATTTAAATGTGTTAAATGCAATGGTTTGTGTTAATTAATATTAATGGTAGTTGTGTGTTGTTTGTTATATGAAAAAAAAAATTTGGGCCCTTCGGGCCCTAACAAAGCAATCGAAAGAGCAATGCACATTCAATGCCCTAGAAAAGGTATTGCATATAAACAGGCCGTTTAAATTATAATGATTTTATAAAAGAAATTTAAGAACTATGAACTATACTAAATGTTAAAAACAATGAGAGAGACTGTTAAATGAGGTAATGTGTATTTTTTGGCCCTTCGGGCCCTAACAAATTCGAATATGCAACACAACATGGTTTTCATGGTAGGACATCTTAACACATTTACAAAGCCTCCTCTATCCCTTCTCTTCCAACAAATCTCTCCTTCTCGCCCTTGCAGAAGGAATGCAACGCTACCAATCATGGGCACATTCGCACGTATACTTTCCAACGTCGGATTCCAACCACAATGACTTAAAAATCCCGCAACAACCTCACAATCCAAATGACACATGCAATACTGACATTGTTTTTTATTTATCTAACCACTCTAGGTACCTTTTGTTTGATATTCTCATTTGTTCTTCATTATCTCCTAAGCCCAAAAATGAAGATGGCAATAATGGTCTCACTGCTAAATAACTTGAACTCTGCATTAGAATATCTCTTATTGTCCTTGTTTTTACTAGTTCAAGCTCGTCAAAATTACTTGATAGAACATATTTTTTGTCGAACAATATTTTATATCCCTTATTGATCCCTGCTAGTTTTCCTGATTGAGTGAAGAACAAGACAGCCAAGTCTGTAGGCTTCAAGGCCATGCCAGGAATAAAGTTAATAATCTCATCCTTGATGATTTTTCCTGTTGGTCCTGCATACAGTAATAACTAATTTCATTATTGTTATTGGGCTAACTCCCAATGCAAACAAGAAAAGAAGTTATTTATCAACATATAATATAATACCTGTAACAACCTCGACTTATGTAAAGGAGGCTGCGGAATGGACAAGCAAAGATCTCGGATCAACACAACTACAAAAGAGTTGGGCCCCTCGGCTTTTGTGACGCCATTAAACAAAGGGCAACAGTTGTTGGAGCCCTTCTGCTTTGTTTTTGCCAGGAAAAGAACATGTAGGTTCTGAGTTCTAAGAGAGCCACCTTTGTTTGAGCGTCACCACCCAATTCCTTATATAATACCAACTTCCCTTTGCATTGTTCTTGCTGCAGCGGTAGACCCTATTTCTCACATATAATAACCATACCACCTTCAAATTGTAGCTTGCCGAAAGGTTTTC
Source organism: Isoetes taiwanensis (assembly GCA_021234155.1). Classification (NCBI taxonomy): domain Eukaryota; kingdom Viridiplantae; phylum Streptophyta; class Lycopodiopsida; order Isoetales; family Isoetaceae; genus Isoetes; species Isoetes taiwanensis. The sequence continues at coordinate 1,387,958 of JAJEKV010000099.1, read as the reverse complement.
CTCACTAAAATCCTAAAGTAGCCATTTCAAAATTTGGTCTAGGGTGCAAAATTTAATCTAGAGTGCCCGTCAAGATGCGACTTCCACGACTCTCTTGCATCCAGACAAGGCTCGCTGTCTCTCGATCATACCACAATGATGCATCATCCCCACAAGAGTCGTCTCTAGACTTCGGGTGCAAGAATCTATTCAAAGCATCAAAGAAATTAAAGTTCCCCGCCAATGCCTCGTAGTCGGACCCTTCACCATCACCATCACCATCACCATCACCATCACCAGCTTCTTGCTCTAAAAATTCCTCCAGACACCGCCACATAAAGGCAAATTTTTGTTCATGCTTCACATATTGGTTGCCTTGTATGGATCGAGAACTAGCCGTGTTCCGAGATGAGTGATCATGGTTCTTTAGAGGTGCCGAGAGAGCTTAAACTCTCTTGTCGATCCCTCTTTGCACCCTTTGTTTTTTTGCCTTTGCTTTCTTCCAACCGCTGCTCGAGATCAAAGCGTTGTCTTGGCCGGTTTTGGAGCTTGGATTTTTGGGATTATTGCACAATGTACTTGGAACCTATAAGGCAAATGCTGGTGTCTCAAATGAAGTTTCTCTTATATTTGGACTCACGGAAGGCAAATCTCTCAAAGTCTACTGCCATTTTTATAAACAATGAAAACTATAAGGTTCTAAGTCTAACCATGCCCACAACCCAATTTGCGTGATTCTCGCTTTCTACCCATCTTGATGCAATTTTCTCACAAGGCAGATCTGGTGGAGCGTGTTCACATGGATGACATCCATAGTCTCCATATTAGGTAAGTGCTTTACAAAAGTTGTGCAAACATCACTTGATGTGTATTTAGATTGGACGTTGATCTCTTGTTTCTTGATAATCACAGATCCGGGCATATTGGAAGGGAAGGAGCCGGATGGAGTAGTATTTCTCCCAAACTAGGAGGCTTTTGGTCCATTCTCGATCTTGTAATCTCGTGAATCCAAATGTTGAGATCCAAGCTCTTTTGGAAAACTAGATGGCAAAGGATTAAATGCAACAAGCTTGGCAAAGCCTTTAGTTCTCAATACGCTTTGGGGAAATCATTAATATAGCCATCACCCCACATGGAATCGCTGACTTTGTACAAGGAATACAGGATTTTCATGGTGCCCCTCTTTGCTTATAGCGGCCCGGTATGTGCGTGAATTTGTAGCCTACTTGAATGTTTGCGTTCTAGGAGACATTTGTGCATCGACGGCAATATCTCAGATATATGACAATCCCAAACACGGGGGCATTTTTTTGCCTATTACCAAAAGAAAACAATTTGCCGATCTTGCTCTTCTCTCGCCTTCCCCGTAGGTGGATTTGCAAGCATGTACACTCATTATGACCATTTTAAAAGAACCCGATTGTCAAAAACATGAAATACCTGGTCTAGAATTGCGAAAAAGACATACCGCAAACCCAACACCAGCTAAAAAATGCAGCCCAAATTCTTCCGTCAAGAAAAATCAAGAAGTTCGAATTTAATGATTCTCGGCAAAAATATGAGCTCGGCCTCTTCGGGCAGCCAGATTGATTGCACTTTTTGTTAAAACATACCCGCATTTATATTGCACACGGATCAAAAAGATGATAGAACAGAGCTCTCAATCTCGAACAAGAACTAATGTTTGAGATTCCATGCCTTCCGAATCCCACTCCTGCATCTTGAACGAAAATCAACCCTAAAGTTAAGCTATCGAGCCCTGCATGCCTCTAGATTTTGTTTTTTTGTTTTTTTTTTTGGGTTTTTTTTTTTTTTGGGTCAAACCATTGGCAATTGCCACTAAAAAAACATGAAACTGTATGCGCACTCTAGATGTACGCATTAGTACATCCACGAGATTACACCACCAAATCATATAAAAACCTTAGGGAAAAAAGTATAAAAATACAAAAACAACCCCCTGTTATTGTGCTACATATTTGCAGGGAATACTCTTATCAACATATACGTCAAATGTAGTTTTCTAGGGGTTGCTCATCAAGTATTTGGCACTTTGCCCGCAGTAAATGCTGCTTCTTGGAATGCACTTATTGTAGGATATAAGCGCCACTGGTGTGGCAGAGAAGCTTTCCACCTTTACAAAAATATGGATGATACAGGTACAAGACCTTATAAAGTGACCTTTTGTAAATATTATGAATGAGAACATGAACTTATATAAGGTAAAACATATCCATGCTGGTATTTTAAAAAGTGGATATGCAAAGGATTGTTCTGTTGGGAACAATCTTGTTAACATTTATGCAAAATTGCTAGCTTTGTGCGATGCCTGTCAAATCTTTGACAGCCTACCTACATGCATGTTATTTGGATGAAGGATTGTTGCACTTGTAGAGTTTGGCAATAATACAAAAGCTAATTTTTGAGAAGATGCAATTAGAGTGTGCAACCCGACAAAGATACCATTTGAGAGTATGCGCTTCTATGACATCGAAAGGAAAAACGATTCATGCGAAGTCCTCAAAACATATCACACCGCAGAAACATTTTGTGGCCGCTGGCTGTTGATATGTATGCCAAATGTGGAATGTTGATGTTACATAATGTGTTTAATATATTAGTGATGATTGTGGAATGCGCTTATCATGACATATGCCCAACATGATCGGGCCAAAGAGGCAATATCTCTTATGGAATGCAAATGGAAGGAATAAGACTAGATGAAGTGGCTTTCACTTCTCATCACCATGCATGTTTAGTGGATGAAGGTTCATACTTGTTGCTATTAATTATCCTTGACACCTATTGTACAACATTATACCTGTTTCATTGATGTTATTCATAGAGCAGGAAACATTGTTGTGGCTGAAGACATCATGAAAACTATGCCTTTTGATGTTACATGAATGCCCTTCTCTAGTGATTTGCAAATCATTGCTTACGTCTCAAATTCTTGCATCTCATCAAGGTAAGTCATTGCTCTCACCATCACCATCATCAAGTTGAATCTGCTGATCCTTATGCTGAAAGCTCTGCATCGTCATCAATCTAAATATGCTGATCACTAGCTGGAAACTCTTGCATCATATCCCCAAAGTACGTATCATTAAGGCACGAAATTGTGTCTAATTAGGAATCTATAGTTACTCAGATGAATGGGTATTCAATGTCTTTTCTAATGTATGCTGCCACCAGGTGTTACCACTTCTTAAAAAAAAAAAGAAAAAGGAAAAGATTTATTGGCTCAATTGTATTGGGGAACAGTAGATTTATAGAGAGCCCTAGATTTATAAAGGGCCCTGGCTGAAGAGTGCATGAATGTTGTGCTAATATCCTAATCTTCATAAGGTCTTCAGCTACTGATTAGCATTGGAGAACTTTTTGTGAGAAGAGTGTTGCGATCTGTAATTCTGAGATCCCATCTTCATAAGGTGCAAAGGTTTACAAAAGGTTTCATTGGCCGACCATGCTAGCAAAAACGTGCTTTCAAACTGGTTTACAAGATGTCATAGCAAAGCTCCTCTTTCAATGCTTTGGTTGAACGGCTAGTTTGAATAATCCCTCCCCCTCCCCCAATTGTACTATTCGGCCTGTGCAGCGACTGAAGTAGGTGCCCCCCCCCCTTCCCCCGTATGAATGAATGCATGCATACATACAAAATGGAAATTGGGTCGACTAATATCCTTGGCGTGCATTCTTATGCCATCACGTGGCACCAGCGTACAATGCAGAATGGAAGTTGGGTTGTTCCATTCCGCATCATCGGCTGAGCAGGATTTGCCTTAGGGTTTTGTTAGGGTTCTTCACCCGCTGCTAGTTCGAGCAACACACAGGGCAGGACAGGGCAGGGCATGCCAGTTCGAGTAGCACATAGAGCAGCACACAGCACATGCATCGAGTTCTTCTTGTGTAGTTTCGTCTTTGCAGGCCAGTTCGGCTCAGATTCTTGTAGAGGTTCGTCTTTCTCTTTGGCAAAACCGTCTTTGCAGTGAGTTTCATCGGATCTATTCAACTGAGATCTATTCAAATGATCCTAATCTTTTCAAATGATCTATTCAAATATTCAAACCAGCTGGATTCAAAAAAAAAAAAAAAAGCTCCTAATCTATCTCTTACCATTTTGTAGGGGACGGGAAGCAGGGGCTCCCCTTCCGCAAAAATGTGCAAACCCGCTCCCGGCTACCGTCAGTCGCAGGGTCCCTGCCAATTTTACAGAAGGGGAGCCCCTGCTTCCCTTCTCTTATACATTATTCACATGCATGCATACTTGCTTACTCACATATATTTCCAAAGTATCACCTACGAAGAGCCTACTCATATCTACTACCATGTATGCCTATACATGCACACATATATTATTCTTACCAATTTTTTGGGCTTTACCCATGGTAATAATAACTACATGTGCATATCTATGTTACTCAACATCCATTGCGGGCTCTTTCTTTGGCACTAATTCCTCGGCCTTGGCTTGGATAAATGCATGTCCATGCATGCACACGTACATTATGCACATGCATGCATGCGCACTCACACCTACTTCCAATTCTAAAGTATCATCTATGAGGACCCTACTCATACCTACTACCATGCATGTCCATACACGCACACATGCCTTATCCTTGCCAATTTTTTGGGCTTTACTCTTGTTAATCAACAATAATATGTTATGTTAATAAATATCCATTGGACACCGGGCATCGAGAGCTGTTGGACAGGAATATTCGCCATTATTCCTCAATCTAGACCGTAAATAGTGATCCTCATTTGTGGGGTATGCTTGTACAAGTTCTGATATACTGTATAACAAGGTTTGCAAGATATTATAAGGTTTGAGGCAATGTACTAAATGGTGTAGATTTCGTACATGTATTATATGCTTTTAGGTACTACAAAAAGGGGTTTTCGCTGCCTAATGTCACCCCCCGTGTGAATATGCACCTAAACCAAAGGGGGTTTTAGGGGATTTTAATTTAAAAGTATTGAATGTAATGGTTTGTGTTAACATAAAAAAAAAATTCGCCACTTCGGGGCCTTGGTAATTGTGTATTGATGTTATGTACATATGTATAAGGGGCTTTGGGAAGATGTAGGCGGTGAGTGTTGTGGATGAAAATTTTGTAAAAGATGTTAAGGACACAAGGGAAAAAAAAAATATTTTGCAACAGTGCAACACATAGATTCGACGCCATTCAAACCATGTATGTGACATTGAGGCAACATTATTTTTTCCCTATCTCACATAGACAACATCTACAGTAAGTAATCTCATTTATATTGCGTTATGTTAAGATCATTCTTGATCCTAAAATGCCAATGGCATGTCCTTGGTCATTTTGAATGTAGCACGATCCACGTTATAAAACACCGATTTTCCTTTATGACACTGCTGTTAAATAACGAGTCAGCACGTAAAAGTTAAAAACTTAAGCGGAAGTCCAGACATAACAAATGAATAATGACGCAAAAACATGAGGATTAGAACCAAAGGTGATCAATAGAATATACCGTTTTGCACTCCAAGGCTCATTTACAAGATTCAAAAGCCTCCATATAGTTGCATCAATGGCAAGAAATATGCAAATATGATGTGGGCAAAACAATAACTGAGGCATAAATCTTTTTTTTCCTACAAAATACTACATCCATGGAAAAAAATCATTGAGGTGTAAAGCTTTATTTTCCTTGAAAAATATTACATTCATGAAAAAAAAAATCTACAGAAGCATAAAGTTTTGTATCCCACCTGTATCTCGCCTGGAACTGAGAATAAAAAATACATCACGCTATTCTATCCGACAAGTATATACAACACAACATAAAGAGTCTTTATTCATCATACTATTGTATCCCAGTAAGTAGAATATAAAGAGTCTTTGTTAGAAATTCGATATGATGTGCATTCCCTGCAGAATGCTCTCCTATTAATAATTGGAGCTGTACTTGTTTGGCATGATGGCTATACATGTTCTGCTAGTTGTTGCTTGCAACAATTTCATTCTTAGATGTTTCATCGTAGCCTTACCAGGATGAGCCTTACCAGCCATAGGTCCTATGAGCCTTTGATTCTATCTAATGGAGAAAATAGAGCCTTTGATTCCCTAATGCCTCAGATGGTATGAGCAATTACAGATTTGGGCCATGTCTAGAAGACCCAAGATACAACGTAACATGGATAACCATAACAATTAATCAGCTTCACACCCAATTTTTGCAGGAAACAAATGAAATTCCAATCACTTACAATTTGGAATCAGAGGCCTAGGGCTCCAGTGTATGGAAGGTACGAATTCAGGCCTCTAAATAAACTAAAACAAGAAAGAAGATCTTCTCAATCTATTCAGAGCATTGCACATCTGAAATAAAGCAGAAAGGTTGAATTATTGAAGATGAGGCTGAAGCAAATCTGGAAAATGAAGTGCACCTATTTTCTTGGAAATTTTTATCCCACTTTTTCTGTTCGAAACATTTTCTTGCCAAAAAAAAGTGGGAGAAAGCAAATACACTGAGATTTGAAGCAAAATTTGTGCAAATCAATTGTTGTCCTTGTAGAGAGGTGGCTAACACGAGATTCTTCTCATCCAAAGCTACAATTTGAATATAAAATCTCCATATTTATGAAGCAAGAATTCGATCACGATCGACTCTCTTATGGAGATAGTAGTTTTTGCAATTGTCAGGGAAAAAAATAGAATTACATCTGGTTTTTTGAAAGGCTCTGCTACTGATCTTTGGAACTCTTTCATCATTCAGCAATTCTTTCCTGATAATTGTTTTTCGCCAGAATACATCTTTGTTCCCAGTACAGTTGAGTTTGAAGTCGAAATTACTAATTCTTGGCTGGAAGAATTTGTCCGATCTAGTGCCATTGTTCCTTCAGGCATTTTTTGGGTGTATTGTGACTGGTTAGATCACAAAATCTTTGTTGAAGTATATTCACAAGAGGACTCGGCCCAATTTGAATGGAATTCGCCTTAATTCTCTGTGATTTGTAATTCTCAGCCCGAATAATTTGATCTGCATAATTGGAATGGCAATCCAATCTCGTTAGTCAATTTAGAATCTAATTAAAGGCTTCTTTTTCCTCTGTTCTCCTTTCCCCCTTTTCGTTGCTCAATTTCTGCATGTGCTTTTGTTGTTTTCCTCTGAACTTTATGTAATGGATTCTAATTGTCCCAAAACCCTAAACATTTTGGCATTCCTTCACTCCTTTGTTAATCTTCCAGCCCCGGAGCGCTCACCACGGCTTCAGAAGTTGCAATCCTTTCAAGAAAAGCCTGAGGATACCATTCTATTTGAAAATTTTGATAATCTGCTTCATCAAAAGTCATAAATGGATCTTATTTCTCATGAAATTCCTTTCTGGGACAATCCATCTGCTGATCCTGATCACAGAGGCATTCTTCATCCACTTAATCCTGCTACCAGAGACCTGTTCCATATGGTATTGCACAGGATCACTCGGAAATCCATTCGGATGCTGCATTGGATGATAGACCGAGTTGCACTAAACCTTTGTACCTCCATGATCGAAGAACTCAATGTTTGCCATATCAGCATCAAGGAAAGAGAAGGAATCATTAGCATATTTGAAGAATACTAAGGGATTCATTAGATTCAGGAAGTTTAAGCCCCTTAATTAGACCAAGACTCTGATAATGAATAATGGCTTTAGTAAGCAACTCAGCCGCCATAAGAAAAAGAATAGGGAGCAAGAGGACAACGCTGCCTTACACCACATGTGAGAGGAAAGAATCCAGAAGGAGCATCATTATTAAGAACAACAGAATTGGACCTAGAGTTAAGACCAAAGATGAGATTTTTAAGCTTGGAAGGAAAGCCAAGTTTTGACATAGCAAAGTCAAGGAAATCCCATCTGACTGAGTCAAAGGCACGCTTAAAATCCAGCTTAAGAAGAATACAATTCTGCTTAGAGATCTTATTCCAATGTAAGTCTTCCATAGCCGCAACATAATTATCAAGAATATATCTATTTGGAAGAAAAGCAGACTGATTATGGCTGATATTCTTTTGCAAAAAGCTTTTAATCCTGGAGGCAATAATTTTAGCACAAAGTTTGTAAGTGGTGTTTGTGAGAGAGATAGGTCCCCAATCTTGAAATTTTGTAGGATGATCAATCTTTGAAATCAAGGAAATAAATCCACTAGAGATGGAAGGATGAAGATACTCTGCATTCCAGAAAGCATGCACTAGAGAAATGAGATCCATTTTAAGAATATCCCAAAATTTGATGTACAGCAGGAAGACCATCATGGCCAGGAGATTTTCCCCTGCTGAAACTGTTTAGAGTACTAAGAATTTCATCTTGAGAAGGCATAGCAATCATAGAGGCATCCATATTATCAGGAGCAATAGGGAGAATATTGTCCATAAAAGTCATGAAGTCATTTGCATCTTGAATATCATTAGCTGGAATAGGATTACAATGAAAGAGATCCTTCAATCTGACATGGAAGATGTTGGCAATATCACTCTAAGAGGTGTAAGTGTTACCATTCTCATCCACAATCTCAATAATGGAATTTCTTAACATTCTGCTTTTAGCAATTCTAAAAAAAAGCTTAGTGCTACCAGAGTCCATGTCATATTTACATCTGATAGCAGAACTTTTTGCCTCCATTCTTCAATCTCCCCAGGATGTTCTCTCCCATCTGAAGGCTGGAATTACAAGGGTCATTTTGAAGGAGAGATCTAATTTCCTTCATATACTTCAAGAGGTGATCTTTCTCTTTACAACATTCTTCATGCTTAATTTTAGACCAATTCTTAATCCAATCTTTAATTTTCTTGACTTTAGAATAGAAATGCTTCATAGATTGGGGATGTCTATTAAGAGTGTAATTCTCATTCGAATTTTCATTCAAATTCTCATAGAAAGTCCTGAATCGAGTGCAGAACTTCTCATTATCAAGAAGGAAAGCATTAAACTTATAAGGAGTACTTCCATTTTTTTGAATTTTAGTGAGGTTGATGGTATGAGATAGAATAGAATAGATAGAGGTTCCCTCATCACTAGTGGCATAACTGTTATCCCATAAGGCAGTAGAGGGATTAGACACATAAAATCTGTCAAGAGTGCAATAAACTCTTGTATTATCCTTCTGATTGTTAGACCAGGTATAGGTTGAAGTTGATGAGGGGATATGAATCAAACCATTATCAGAGATAAGGGAATTACAGTTAAGCTTTTCAGCCCTGGTCATGTTTATTTTGTTTCCCAATTTGAGATCCCAAGAAGGACCGTTATTGAAATCCCCAGCAACAATCCAATTTTCAATGCTTTGAGAAGCCAGCCAGTTGTTTATTTCCATCCAGATTAGGGATAGGTTCAATACTGTACACGTTTTATACTCAATACATATTATTCGAATGATACGGCATAAATTTGAAGTATAATATGTCAAAAATATGGCAAAAAACATTCCGGCATTGGAAATTTGGATTTTTTTGAATTTGTGCGTAAACGAAATATCAGTTTCGCTTATAGAAAAACTGTTTCGCGTAAATGAAACTGAGGTTTCGCTTACGCGAATTTTTTTTTCCGGCCGGCGAGGGAAAAATACGTGAAATACGTTTTTAACCTAAAAATACATATTTTTGGACTTTATATGTCTAGAAAAATAATTCTGTACGTACAGAACTTATCCTTGATCCAGATAGGCTCCCTATCTCTAGGATTAGTAGGAGCATAGACATTGATAATACCAAAGGAAGAGTTGGAGATAGAGAAAATAACAGATTGCCATGTCCTGGAGGGGCTATTGTAAAATTGATGATGACTGACTTCTCTATTCCAAATGATAGCTAATCCTCCACTGGCACCAGATGAATCAATCTAGATGGAGGAAGAAGTAGGATGTATCCAATCACCTAAATTTCCACACTCAAAAGAAGGCAATTTGAGCTCTTGCAGAAGGATAATATTTGCATTATAGAGCAGAATTTGGGCAATGGCCCGTCTCTTTTTTAAGGAACCTTTAATGCCTCTGAGGTTCCAAGATAGAATCTTCATCAGATTGAAGAAGGAGAAAGATAAAGGAGGATAGTCACTTTCTGGATCTTGAGGATTTCCTTTATGAGCAGGCAGAGGACTACGCCGAGATGCTCATGGACGCCTCTGCCACATTCTTAAGGGCCCCCACACTAGGAGCGGCAGATGCACTTGGGCTTGGATCGAAGCTATTACGGATGCGACGGGCCGGGGTGTTTTGGGAGACCCCCTCTAAGCGAACCGGTTTTGGGAGACCTTCACAGAACCGTGGTTTGATGCGAGTGTAAAGAACAAAAGCCACCAACTTCACATTCGATCCAGTACCACAGAAGCCACCACACAGCATCGCGCCATCAGAAGGAGATAAAAGCGCCGGTACCTTGCCAGCACTGTGGGAGATGTTCTACTTCTTGAACCTCATCCTCGAACCTTTTGGTGCCGGGGTGCTTGAAGGCCGGCCAGCCTGGGGGACATCACACTGCAAGGGGAGGGAGGCGACTATGACAACTCTATGACCCACCGGGGGACCGCATCACCCATACCCCCCCCGGGATGGCCCCCATTGGTCCTCAGCGGAGGAGAGGATGTTGAGGAGGGCTCGCGAACGGCCGGCTAATGGGAAGGCAAATGACCTCGACGGTATGCAAGCCGAGTTACTCAAATGGGCGGATACCGGGTGCCGATCCTCACTACCCCGCTCAACGTAGCATTGCGGGAAGGTTTCCCCGACAATGGACCCTGCGTGGTTGTACCCATTCACAAAGGCAGGCGACCACCTGTCCGCCACTTCACCGGACGCATCATGGTCGGGCCGGTATTTGCCGACCGGTCGGCATTCTCGAAAGAAGCTAGCTGACTACTGGCGAGGGCGCCAGATGTGCGAGCCCTCACACAGCGTGCTTTAGACCCCGCCACTCAACATTGACCATATCTTACACCATGGGCGATTGAAGACGGTAAAACCATCTGGCAGGACTTGTATTGCCGCTTTGGACTTCGCAAAGGCTTTCGACTGGTCCTCCCGAAAAGCCGTGGCTAGATCAAGTCCAATCAATGGCCACGCCTGCGCGTACGCCATATACGTGGTGATGAGAGTTGTCTTCGCGTGATGCACCGACGGCCAAGCATTCACCAAAGGTATCGGTCCCAAGAAGCCAGCCTCTCACTAACACTTTTGGCCTCTACATTGACCGCTTAGAGCCCTGGCCGCTGAGATAACAGCCTGCACACGGTTGTGCCGCGATTGTGCTACACATACACGCCTTTCCGCCGTGGATCGTAAAACAATAAAAAGGGATTGAATCGATGACCAGAATCCGCAGAGGTGGAGTCAATCAATGGCGCATTGATCGATAAGGAGGATCGACCGATTAAAGAGGATCAGATCCGCCGGTTGCAGATGTGAGATTGATTCATTGTGAATCCAGCAGGCAGGAACTTTCGGCTGCAGAGAGAAGATCCGGGTTGCCGCCTTGGGGCGCCTGGGAACAAGAGGAAGAAACAAATCACACATGCCGCTAGTGTGATATCGTAAGGATAGCATCGGGCAATCGGAGGAGCCGTGAGGAGAAGCCCCATCAACTTAAAACTCATCAGTATTATCGTGAGCCATCGCCATGGCCCGGCAGCATTAACGCATTTGAATAACACCAAAGTTTTTGAAGGAGATGAAGCTGGTTTTCAACTCTGGAAAGCCATGATCACGCAGGCCCTCAAGGTAGATAAATTATGGGAGCTTGTATCAAGAGGAAAATCAGCTTTGACATCAATCAAAATAAAGAAAGAAGCTTCGGATCCAAGAAGGGAAGAAAGAAGAGACATCCGAGGATGAGAAGGAAGAGATTGCAAAAGGCAATCATCATGGCAAAATTGGGAGGAGATATAGTGCTTGAAATTCAGCAACAAATCTCCTCTGAAATGTGGGAATACCTTCTTGAAAGGTATGAAAGCGAAGACCCTTCGCAAATTGAGGTTTGGAGATCTTGTGTCACGAGCCCCGCAGTTTTGAAAAGGGGGAGATGTGACGAAGTTTGATAAGGCGCTCACGCTTGTTATTCCACGATTTGGGGAGCCGAGTAAAGTATTCCGAAAGCAACAAAAGGTATTAGTTTTAACAAGAGCTTTCCATGATTCTTACAAGGATTTAGCTGTGTTGGTTAGGGCGACTTCGCCTACGCTTGATAAAGCCAGTGGAGGCAATTAGAACAGAAAATGGAACAAGAAAAGATTATGGCAACAAGTATAAGGGAGAGATCTATCCGTCTTTAAGAGCATCCCAATCGCTTTATATACAGTGAAAGAGGTCGGGCCGAGGTAGAAGCCGAGGAAGAGGAAGAGCACACATCCAGTGTTACAGCTGTGAAGAGTTCGGCCATATAAAAGCAGAATGCCCAAATCGAGAAAGGTGGGGTCGTGGACGAGGAACATATTCACGAGGAAGGGGTCGAACATCATCATGTGGCAACCGTAAAGTGAGCTTGATGATAGCAATGACAAATTGGCAACAAGAGGGAGTGCTTAGTGAAGATAAGGTAACAAATTTAAATTCTAAGGATGTAGCGTTGAATGTTACTCTTAAAAATGGTTTGGATAAAATTGACACTTTGACTTTTAGATTCGGAGTCAAGTCTCCATAGTCAATTCACCTGGTTTGTTGAATAAGGTTGAGCTAAGTAGGGGTGATTCGAGGGTGCAAATGGGAAATGGCAAAACACAAAAGGTGTGGAAAGGGGAGTTTCAGGTATCAAGAGAAGGCAAGGAAGTTTTAAGATTGCCGGATACTCTATTTGCTCCAGAAATGTTGTTTAACTTGGTCTCGGTTGCAAATCTTGTTGATAATGGTTATGATTTGCTTTTTCATAAGCATGGATGCAAATTTATCAAAAATGGTGTGAAGATATTTGATGCTGATAGAAGAGGAAATTTGTTTGAGTTTGACATCAAAGCAATCAATAAAATATCTCCCATAGATAAATTGCATACTTGGCATTTGAGGTTGGCACATACAAATCATAATAATATTAAAATTGCAGAAAAGCACAATCTTTTGGATGACTTGATGTGTGAGCATGAAAGTCATGATGATGTTTGTGAGGCATGCATGTTAGGGAAGCAAAGTAGATTGCCTTTTAGAAATAAAGGCAAGAGAGCACGAAAATTACTTGAGTTAGTTCATTCAGATGTATGTGGTACCATGCAAGTTCAAAGTCTAGGGTTGAAATTTTACTTTGCATCATTCATTGATGACTATAGCGTAAGGACTAAGTGTTACTTTTGAGGTCCAAAGACCAAGTGTTTGATGCCTTTAGGCTCTATGTTCGAGGAGGTCGAAAGAGAAACATCATTAAAGGTTAAATGCTTGAGATCCAATCTTGGTGGGGAATATAGATCGGGTGAATTTTGCGTGTTTTGTCGAACATGGGATTAGAAGACGATATACATGTCCTGTATAATACCACAAAGAAAATGGTGTAGCAGAACGAAAAGAATCGCATACCATGAATGCAAAGAAGGTCCATGCTTAAGCATGCCTACCCAAACAGCCTTATGGGCGTAGATGGCGGTACGCTTGTCACATCTGTAACAGGTTGCCTAGTGTTGCAAGAAAAGAGGCAGCACCAAACAGGTTTGGACCGGACAAAGACAACTGCGGAAGCGCTTTTAGAGTGTACGGGTGTCTAGCCTATATGTTGGTCCCCGAAGAACTCAGGAGGAAGTTGGATGACAGAAGCATATGTACCTTTCTGGTTGGCTACGATGAAGAAACGAATGGTTATAGGTTATATGATCCAAACACTCGCAGAATACATGTTAGCAGAGATGTGATATTTAACGAAAACGTCCTGTACAAAGATAGGAAGCTGCTTAGCAAGCCGGAGATGACAGAATGGGTACCAGTAGAATATTTGGAAAATGATTCAGGGGTAAATAAAGAAGCAATACACAATTTTAGGGAGACTATAAGTTTACCCATGGAAAATGAGATTGACCTTGAAGATGATGAAATTGAGGATACAAGTGAGCAAGAAGGCACAGAACCAGATGTGGTGCATGAGGTCGCAGAAACTGATAGTGCACTATATACTGAGCCAGAGGAGGTGCATGAAGGCTTAGAGCCAGAGGAGGTGCATGAAGCCTTAGAGGCTGATAGTGCACCGGAAACTGGACACCAGGAGGAGGAGGAGAGCGGTGAAGCTGTAATTGAAGAAGCCAGGGGGAGTGCAAGCAGGACTCGTCGCAGTGAAGTTGAACGTCTCAAATCTCAGCTTCCGTTTGATACAGAAAGATTTGGCAGAAAAGAAAGTGGTAAGACAACAAGACCTCGAAAAGCCTAAGATCTTGTCCCCGTACTTTAGAACCCGAGACCGGGGAAGAAGCAAAGAACGGCGCCGATGCGACATGTGGAGAGAAGCGATGAGAAATGAATTAAATTCATTCAAACAAATCGAACCTATGATTTGGTGCAGACCAAAATGGCAAGAATGTTGTCAGAAGCAAGTGGATTTTTAAGATTAAAAAGAAAGGCGATGGGTCCGCCGAGAGGTACAAGGCTCGCTTTGGTTGCCAAGGGATATACACAACCGGAAGGAGTAGATTTTATGACACATTCTCACCTATCATTAAGATGACTAGTCCGGAGAGCACTCATAGCCATTGCAGTACAAAATGATATGGAATTGGGTCATATGGATGTCAAGACTAGTTCCCCGAATGGAGACTTAGAAGAAGAAATTTATATGGAGCAACCTCATGGATACGAAAGGGAAGTAATATGGTGTGCAAATTAAAAAGGCTATTTATGGATTGAGACAGGCGTCTAGACAATGGTACTTATGCATGAACAAGTTTTTAATCGACAAAGTGGATTCATTAAGTTAAAAAAGGTAAGGTAATCTTTGAGAAGAGAAGGAGATAAATGCCCGATAATGGCTTTATATGTCGATGATTGTGTCATTGCCAGAATGACAAAGCCTTGGACGGACAAGTGTAAACAGCTCTTTGAAGCCGGTTTCAAATGACCGATCTTGGAGATCTTCAAAAACCTACTTTGGGAATGGAAGTAAGAAGAGATAGGGCACGGTGTGTTATACCTCACTCAAGAACAATATATCAAGAAAAATGCTAGTCAAGTTCGAATGCTTGATTGCAATGCAAAAAGACGCCATTATCATACCGGAGTAAAATTATCGAAAGATGTGTCCAAAACCCCGCAGAAGAGGAAGATATGAAAGGTAGACCTTATAGGTCGCTAGTTGGCGACCCCGTTGTATACGCAAATAGCACAAGGCCGGATATTACTTATCTTTGTTAATCTTCTCAGCGGTGTTTTTGAATAACCCGGGAAAGGAACACTGGATAGCCGCTAAAAGGGTACTCAGGTATCTAAAGGGTACCTCAACTCATGGACTGTGTTTTGAAAAAGGCATGGAAGATAATCTGGTTGGATATGCAGATGCAGATTGGGGAGGAGATACTGATGATAGAAAATCCACTTCTGGATATCTTTGTAAGTTTGGAGGTACGGCAATATCATGGGTTAGTAAAAAACAAGAGTGTGTTGCGAAATCTAGTGCGGAAGCAGAATATGTGGCAGTATCTTTGGCAGCATCGGAGATCATTTGATTACGAAGGATGCTGAGGGAATTGGGGAAGTCGTGCTTGGGTGCAACAACAATTTATTGTGACAACAAGAGTGGAATAGCAATGAGCAAAAATCCAGTTTGTCATTCGCGAACTAAACACATAGAGGTTCATCACCATTTCATTCGAGATGAAGTAGAAAAGGGTGAAATAAATGTAGAGTACATTCCTACTACATTGCAACAGGCAGACATGTTGACTAAGGTTCTTACTGAACCAAAATTACAGGTTGCAAAAAGGCAAGTAGGAATTATGAACTGTACAGGCTGAGGGGGAGAATGTTGAGATAACAACCTGTACACGTGTTGTGCCGTGATTGTGCCACACATACACGCTTTTTCAAGCGGTGGATCAGGTAAAACAATAAAAAAAGGAGATTGAATCGATGGATCGCAATCTGGCAGAGGTGGAGTCGAATCGAATGGCGGTTGATCGATATAAGGAGGATCGGACCGATTAAAGAGGATCAGATCTGTGGTTGCAGGAGCAGGGAGATTGATTCATTGTGAATCCGCCCAAAGCAGAACTTTCGCAGAGAGAGAAGATCCGGCCAAGCCGCCTTTGGGTCAAGTTCGGGAACAATGGGAAGAAACGTAAATCACACATGCCGTTAGTGTGATATCGGCGGATAGCATCGGGCGACCGTAGGAGCCGTGGGAGAAGCCCCATCAACTAAACTCATCACCGGGCTTAATGAGCATGGGGATGGCATACAGCTTTTGCACCAGGTCATCCGCCACCATTTATCTGACGATGTTGACTTTCCTCGCCCACACCCCGTAAGCTATGCGTCTCATCTCGATGCCCTCCCTACCGCCTCTTTGGCGACACTGGAATGACTTGGGCAGGTGCGAAGGCATTTTTGGCACGGCACTTGGGGTGAAACCTTCGCCCCCATCGATTCTCACTGCGTAGAAACCGGGTTCTTGCCGCTTCATCGGGCAGCCCTTGATAGACACATCGCCTACTTTCGAAGTGGTTAATATGGGTGGATGCTTTGGCTTCCTTTTTAACTTACGGGCCAGGGCAATGGGCCCGCAGCGGCTCGGGCCTCGTGAGGGGTGCAGAGAGATCCGCTGGTTCGCCAGATGAACGCAAGGAGCACCTGTGATGCGTCGCGGTGGACCGCGAGGCCGACCGTGGCGATACTATGGAATACACGGGCAGCTTGCTTCCTTGGCAAGCTCGGGACCCGACGCTCTAGAGCATGTCAAAACGGCCCATTACAACGAAAGCATCAACCCGCGCGTTAGCGGCCCTGCAGCTCACCGTGATTCAATTTGCCCCCGGTGCGCGGACTCATTTGCCTCCATTCGCCAAAACCCACCATCTCGCGCTCCGAGGCGGCGGGTGGATTTGAGCTCCGCCGGGGCAAAGGCTCGGCCGGTCTTTGTCAAAGCGGTTTCCATTGAGAATACACTTTCGAGTTGCCGAGGGATTGGTGGATCAGGGGCGAGATCACGTTCCCTTAGTACGGCCGGACATGCCCCTACATTTGCTGATGAACACACTGTCAGTACGTGCCCTAGGGTCGTACATTCAAGAGGTACTGGATCTGCGAGCCCACCTGTGCCCCCGCCTGGCTACTCGCTGATTAGGCACTATGGGTACGGTACATGAGTGTATATATTTGTGTGTTTTTGCATTTCAGATATTGGAACAGTTTTCGTCAAAGGATTGTTGCCCGCGGTTTTTCCCTCGAAAACCCTTCGAGGCGGGGTTTTTTTAATCCGGGTAGTAATCCGCTTGCTGCGCTTTTGTATTGGGTCCCATAGACCGATTGGTCTCCGTGGACGATAAAAATACCTTCCTTCCTTTTATTTTTTTTACTTCTAGCATTTTGAGCAGGGGCTTTATTCAATCCAGATAAGACTTTTCCTAGGTTATTCTCATTTTTCTTAACATTTTTTTTTAATGCGATCCTTCTCTGGTCCAGGAATATTATTAGGATTCTCTAAGAAGTACTCTTCCTTGCCCCAATTTTCCTTATCACTTCTATAACCCTCACTATCACTTGAGTCAGAAAATCCACCAGGAGAAAATTGAAACATAGAATTATTTTTAATATTATTTAAGGTAGAACCGAGGACCTGACTGGTATTTTCCTTTTCTTAGCAACAAAGTCATTGTCTTTGTCTAGAGTCACTTCAATTTCACAATCTTTGTGTCCTTGTGAGCACTGACTGATATCTTCTTGCAGAGAGGCCATCTGATCTGCAAATTTGCTTGATACCTTTGGAGGACTTGTAGAACAATCCACTATAGGGGAATCCAGGTCAATCGGGGAAGGCAGAGAAGCAGAGATCAAAATAGGAGGCACTTTTGGTTCAGTGATTTGGGCTGGAGGGGTTATATGAGGCACGGAATTATGGAATAAATCACATACTTTGCTTTTGTCTAAATTAAAATCTAATTTACCATTGAGGTTAGATAATACCTGATAAGGACTTTGACAATTAACCTGGTGCTGAGAGGCATCTTCAGAATTCTCTTCAATAATTTGACTGACAGGTTCAGTAATATATAAGTCAATGGGATTTGTAGACTCTGGAACCTTTTGAGTTTGCTGTGTCTCTGTAACTGGCAAATTTCTCTTTAAATTTGAATCCTTGTACTTAGAATTCAGCTGAGACTTTGCTTTGTCTTGAGTTTTCATAATTAATGACCCACTCTTACTAATATTTTTGATAGGAAAATCCATGGGATTGTAGGAACATTGGCCTTTGTCCTGATGTTTAGCCTCCTTGATAATATTATTCAAAGTCATGCTTAATTTTTCAGTTGCATGGCATGGCTTGTTAGCAACTGTGCCTTTCACTAACAATTTAGGATCCCTAATTACTATTGAACCATTGCTTTTCATAGCATTATAGCTATCCTGCTCTTTCATCTTTTCTTTGTCCTTCATTTGCTCCCTGGCTGCCTTTTGCTTCTGAATTCTCTTATAACTACCATTCACTCTTGTCCATTTGAAACTGTCATTTTCTGGCAATTTCTGGAAATGATTTTCTCTTCTTACATAAATATCCTCATCAATGCCTTCTTTAACATACTGTTCAACTGGATGTTTTCCTGAAATATGTCCAAAAGGTATCATGTCTGAGATCTGACTTCCATTGAGAAATTTTGTCCCCTTGCTGTCCATCTGAACTTGATCTGCAATCTCAATACCAGAAATGTCTATACAGACATTTCTGACATTAAGAAGGCAAGCCAGACCATCTAAGAGTTAATGAAGATTCTAGACCAAATGCATCTTTAAAAGGAATGGAAAGAGGAATGTCTTTGGATAAGTTAAGTTGCACAAAAGACCTTGGAGGTCTTGAAGGGGAGAATTCAGTGGAAATGTATGTTCCAATGGCAGCTTAAAGCATTCCTCATCCCAATAAATAGGATTCAGACCAAAGAGAGAAGTTGAAGCAATATTAAGATTATTCATTTGATCATTATCAAGCTTAGAATGCGATTTCAGAAAAGTAAGTTGAGAGGTATCAAAAGTCAGGGGACCATAATTGAGGAAAAAGTTTGCTGATCTTGAATTACCACATTCAAGCATGATGTCTATAAAATTAAGCCAATAGACAGCTTGAATAATGATTCCTTTGTGCAAGTTTAGAAGGAAGGCCACAATTTATCAAGTCTGATGCCACATTTTTGAACTTTAATAATCACAGTAGACTGAGACAAAGCTTCAATTTTCGAATGAACAATAGGAAGGTTCAAAGAAATACCATTATAAATGCTGAACAACCGCGTCCAAAAGTAAAGAACACAGAAGTATCGATTGGAAGCCATGTATAGTATTTGTCGAGTAGTATTTAAGTATTATGTATTCAATACCCAAGTTTAAAAAGCTATGTTTGCCGACAAAACATGTGCTGAAGAATCTAGAGATAATATCTATATCTAAGTTATAGGTTGGAACGTTTGGATAACAAAAACATCTTCTTGTCTCATTTACATCAGGAGAATAATGAAGTTCAAATTCTTGATTTAAGAAATAAGTTTGTCATTGGGAAAGGAAGGATTTTCTCGATAGATCCGAAGAAGACTTGTCATTTTCAACCAATTGGCAATGGTAATGCTTCTATTATAGTTCAAAGCGTAAGCCCTAGACACTTGAATGATCAATTGTTGTATCCAATGAGGGCGCTCATTACAATCAGGGATGCAATAAACTCAATGATCATTTGGCCACTATCTTTATTGAGTAATATTTCTCAATGAATACATTGAATCATTGTATCTACGCTTTATTGAATACATTATCATTGTATTTTCCTCTTAATTGTATTTATATTGAATTTCTTATCATTTGTATGTTGTTTTAAATGGTATTGAGACTATTTTTATTTACATTGATAATAATACATAGTTATCATGACTGCAATAATGCATGATACAAAACAATATTAAAATGACATGCGTTAAAGACAAATGACCTATTGAAGCTGATATAGAATACTTTGGCAAAATTGAACGAATCTTACAGGTAAAGTTAGCCCACTTAGATAAGAATGTTTTTATAATAGAATAAGTTTGTCATTATAACTCTTTTTGCATGATTTTACAGGTTTGTCTTAGTTCAACACATGTAGTGCTTTTGCAATGCAATTGGTATAGGCCTGATACTATTGGACAACGAGCATCAACAAAATTTGACAAGTATGGCTTTCAACTAGTTTACACTACAAAGGCTGCATATAAAGCTAATTCAAATTCCCAACCCTTTGTCTTTCCAGAACATGTTGAACAGGTAAATCTTCTATCCATAATTTTCTTAAAACATTGTATATATTTATGCATTTCATCATATGCAGGTGTGTTCTACTTTGAGGATCCTCATACTCCAGGTTGGTCTATTGTGCTTCGAAATCCATCTCGTAGATGGGCTAGTACTTATGATGAAAGTGAAAGTGATGTAGATTGATACATCTCTCTTCCATTCATATATAGTCGGTGTCAAATTCAGCCTTCAATTTCAAAGTTTCTTACATGTAGTTTGATATCCTAAGTTCTTGATCAATTAAAGAATAAAACTAAGTGAACAATTCTTACTAGATGAGTGGCTATAAATAGGTTCCTATATTTAGATGAGTGGCTATAGATAGGTTCCTATATATGCATTGGCAAGTAGTCTCATCTATGGAATGACAAAAGACAAAGTTTGTTTTCAATTCAACTTCTTTTTCTCTTCTCGAAGGAATTAAATTAAGATATGGCATCTTCCTATCCAACAAGTGGTATATTAAAACAATGGAATAAGCAAATAATTGTCATTCCCAACATGAAATGCCAAATTTTTAATACACTTAAGTGAGAAATAAATATACTTGTCATTTAAGCATATACAAATGGCACATATGAATGACGCTTGTGTGACAATTATATGACACTTATAAATATGCCATTTGTGCTGGACAAATGACAAAATTCTAACCACACTTAAATGGCAAGTAAAAGTCACTTACACAAGTAACATTTCTTCATGCACAAATGGCACAAATAGGTGACAGTTATAGGGCACTTATATGGCATTTATCAGCATGTCATTTATGCGGGTCAAAATGGCAGAATTTTAAACACGCTTAAATGGCACATCCAAGACACAAATATATGTGCCATTTCTAAGGCTAGCAAAGGGCAGAACAATTGTCACTTACATAACACATACATATCATAATTTTTTATTTGCCAATTAAAGCTACACAAATGGCAAATGTATGAAAATGTGCCATTTGTTTGTGCCATTTGTGCCCATTTTTGTAGTAGTGGTGGATTCCTTCGCAGGACACTCCTAAGAATGTGCCTCTAAGTGTTGTTGTTCATCCAAAGACACAATGATGATGGATAACATCTGGTATAAACACAATGGTAGCTTGGTATGAGCCTGTTCATCTCATGTCATGAGAATCATTTAGAACAAATTTTTTGTTGTAAAGATAGGATAGAGTAATTTGGACTCGTATTGCTGCATTGTTGCCACATGCATGGGCCTGATTTAGTGCCAATGTCGCACATTCAACTGCCATAGAACAAATCGCATGTGCAATTGAGAATGTGCGGAGTGGTGAGGTGCAACATTCTTGAAAAGAATTGTTACCACGTGGCGGGGCACCATTGGCCAAGCGGGCTGGATCTGGGGGCCGACTTTACGTGGACATTATAATGCTTGCGCGGCAATTGCCGGAATCTGGCCCTAAAGTAATTTGCTTTGCCGTCGTCGCATTTCAAATCATGTACAGTGAATGCTTCTCCGGGAGATTCCTAGCCCGGTCAACTTCGCCGTAGTTGTTTAATGCCTAAGCTTCTGTTCTACATGGCCCATTCTTGGTCAATCTTCGTGCCTGTCACTATGTTGTGTTATTCATACGAACAAGTATCCTATTTGGAGCAGCATCAAGTTCAGGATTTGCAAAAATGGATGTTCTCACATGCAATTCCCAAGCTTGGGAATTTACCAAGTCTGGTGGTCATGTACTACACGAGTTCCCTCTGTCAAGGGATTATTCAAATTGGTCCAGAGCGTTGCAAACGCAACGTCGCTACAGGATATGGAATCCTATGTCGAGTACAACAAGTTTCAGAAGATCCCGCCAATGCCATGCACACTGGTCTTTCAATTTTTATGAGAATTTGAAGACCACAGCACAGGCATTTGTGGGGGCTCCATGGTGGGCTAGTGTTCCCAACGAGGACATTATCCAAACTCCTTCACCGCAGGTGATCGTGCTGGTTTTGTATTGACAAATCTAGTTTGAGATTGCTTGATGGGTTTAAACAATTGTATGTAGAAGGAAAAAACGAATTTGGGTTTGCTACTTCAAAGATTCTGGGAAGTTGCTATACCATACTGGAAGTCTGAAGACAAGATTCAAGCGTTATTTCGCGCTTTGGCAATTATTCTTTTCACTCTGGCTTCAACTGCCTTCAATGTTCGCTTCAGCTTTCTCAACAGAAATTTCTTTAATGCACTTGCAAGTAAGTGCAAAAGTTGCTTCTACAGTTGTTTGAACCCTTAAGAAATGGAAATTGCTTCAACTGCCCTCAATGTTCGCTGGAGCTTTGTTGACAGACATTTCTTCAGTGTGCTTGATTTACCATTGTTTAGAGCCTTAATGAATGTTGATTCTCCATTGTAAACCCTTTACAAATAGGAATAACTTTTGATGGCTGTAGGTAAGAATAGGGATTCATTCGTGCAGGCATTGTTCAATTATCTGGGAACGATTGTTGTTGCTATTCCTGTGAGTAGGAACTTATGCAAAATGCCATTTTGCTATTATTGCATTTTTATTGGCTTCCCAGCAATTTCCTATTGGTGTAATATTTTTGTAGGTTTTTATTATGCGGGATTATACTAGAAGAGAATTTGCTCTTCAATGGAGAGCTTGGATGTCAAAGTTCTACTTGCAGTTGTACTTCAAAAATAGGGCATTTTATCGTATACAACACCAGTCTGTTATTGACAATCCTGACCAGCGGATTGTCGACGATCTTGATTCATTTTCAAGAACTGCCATAACATTCGCGTTATCAATTCTTGATGCAATAATGGATTTGGTATCCTTCAGTGCAATCCTATATCACATATACCCACTGCTGTTTGCAGCACTGTTGGCTTATTCTGTCATTGGCACATCAATCAGTATAAATTTGGGAAAGGTTAAACCATTTATAAAATTCAAACGTTTAAGCTATACTGGTTTGAACATACGAGTTATATACTTGCCAATTGCAGGATCTAGTTCAGCTCAATCAGATGCAGGAGAAATGGGAGGCGGACTGTCGATATGCACTAATGAGGATACGAGAAAATGCAGAATCAATTGCATTCTACGCTGGGGAATTCATTGAAATGAATATCCTGCTGAGCTTTTTCGGCCAAGCTTTTAAGAACACCATGGTATGGAATTACTTCACCTGACTGTGTAATATAGCATACAAATTTATTTTTTCTCGCATTGCTAACCATAACAAAAAAAAGCAATGAAAGTTGAAGGAGGACAATATACCATGAATATCTGAGTTCAGGTACAGGGTCCTTCAGAATATATGATTGAAAAAATGAGTTGTTTCTTTCTCGCCTTCAAAACCAGTCCATAATTCTGAAGTGGCGTGATAATAAATCATCAATTAATGTCTGTGCCCATGGTAACTGGTATTGTTTGGGATGATCAATATGCATGATTAAGACACCAAACAGAGAAACAATAGAGACTGATAACCTACTGTACATAGCTTTCATAATAAGTTGTCTCATTTTCTAGTTTGGTTCCTGTCTTCAGCGGCTTTCCTGCAAGTGGCTTGTTGAAACCTTTGGGCAACTGTCTAGTTTTATGGGGAAGCATGGACGTGATTTAATTTTGAAGGCAACTCTATTTCCAGAATGTGCTAGGGAGTTGTCAATTGCCATGAGACATCTTAGAAAATAAGATGTGTTTCAATCCTCATTGAATAGATATGCAAAAAATGGATGTACTAGTTGCTGAATAAGAAAGGTGTCCTCCCAGCTCAAACACAATCCATAACATATCCAAATCAACCTCCGAGTCAAACATATTATTCTTTAAACGTTTCTATTAGGTGCATTTTTTAATGTTAGGATTAGGAATAAGATCTTTGTATCTGTAGTTAGTGTCTTATCTATTGTTTGGTTTGCTTTTGGTTTCTTTTTATTGCATTGCATCATTATGAAGGCTATGCTGAAATAAGTGGTAATATGACAGAAAAGGATTAAAGCTGAAACCAAGTTGAAGACATTTAAGTATCCGTTTGGTGCAATAATTTCCCTCCTGCCATCAGCTGTGGTTGCTCCTCTTTACTTTGCCGGGAAAATCGAGATGGGAGTTATTACTCAAAGCGAAACTGCTTTCTACAATGTCTATAATGCACTCAACATAATTGTCTCAGATTTCGAGTACCTTTGCAGTTTCTCAGCTGTCATTCATAGATTGGGTAATTCCTTCCAACATGGATAACATTTTCTTCAAGGATATGAGCTTTTCCTTTTCTGTCAACGTTTTTTCTTCTCCCTCATGCGATGACAAAAATCTTAATTTACCTTGGAGTGCAACTTATGCATACACTTGACCATCCAACATTTGCTTGTAAAATTGCATACTGTGATGACAACCCATGTCTACATTTAATTTCACGGTGATGTAGGCAACAGAAGTTTCCTTTTTAATCATGACCCCAAAAAGTAAATCTTAATGCTGTAGCATAATGCATCTCAAGTATCTGGATAAAATAGTCACAACTTTCTGGGGAATAGGTCATATATAAAAAAGTGTGCATTAACCCTCTGGACATGTACATTGCCTTTTCTAAGTATCAAGACTCCGTCGTCTTATATTTTTGCAGGTGAGTTTTTTGAAGCATTAGAGGCTCACTCAGCAGACATACAGGAAAATAATGCACAATCTCACATTTTATTGTTTGAGAATGCACCTCCCCCATTTACCTCAAGGACACCTTTACTTCAGGTTGAGAATCTAAGTTTGCAAACCCCATGCAATGATCTGTTGCTGGTCAGAGACTTATCTTTTGTTGTCCATAAGGGTGACCGAATGCTGGTACTTTCATTTACTTAAATCCAAAATATTTGTTAAGGTAGTCACATTTCTAACCTAGGAACATCTAGATTACTGGGATAAGTGGATGTGGAAAAACATCACTTCTCAGGGCAATTGCTGGTCTTTGGAAGCATGGAACAGGCACCATTCAAAGTCAAATTCAATTTAGAAAAGGCAAGCAAACCTTTTTTTGTCCCCAAAAGCCATATATGGTCCTTGGGACGTTAAGGCAACAGCTTTTATATCCTGTGTGGCATGTGGATGGCAAGACTGATGATCAATGTATGATGCTACTTTGACTCAAATACGATAGTGCATTCATGCTAGTGTTACAGACTAACAGGTATGCTGTCCAGGCAATCCAAATGTAGCAGATCCCTTGTGCTGCCAGCCAACTGATATGAAGTTGCTGAATGTTCTGCACGAGGTGCATCTAGAGGGTGTGGCAGCTCGCTACAGTTTAGAATCAAAGGCTGATTGGTCCAGTGTGCTGTCCCTCGGGGAGCAACAACGAATTGCATTTGCTCGAATATTATTATGCCAACCAAAACTTGTTCTTTTAGATGAAGCTACCAGTGCACTAGATGAACAGAATGAGGTAGTAAGCCCTCCAAAGAACTTACCCTATAGTTTTCTGCAACATATAATATTAGTTCCTTAGGTAATTATTGATTTGGTTTGCTGTACAGGCTTTTCTGTACAAACAGCTCCAGAATTTAGGGATCTCAATCATTAGTGTGGGACATAGAACAAGTCTCCGACATTTGCACACATGCTGTTTGAGACTTAATGGTGATGGAGCTAACTGGGATATGCTGCTTCTCAACTAACTAGAGTGTTCTTTACTACGTTGAAGTGCCCGCCAATATTTCTGAAATTTCAGCAATGGTTTCCTGGATAGGTCTTCAATGCGAACAATATGCGTTGAAATGGCACACATAAACAATGATAGCGGGCAATATATTTGCTTCGAATGTGGCCTTAAACAAACAAAAAAAACAAGTTGCTGACGCAATAGAGGGTTGCCCTCTAAACCCTAGTTAAATCTTAGACCTAGATTGTGAATGCGGTGGAGTTTATGAAAATGGAGGCCTAAAACTATTCAAGTAGCAAATTACACCATCTTAGGCACCATTGCATGTGCAAGTTCATAACTGCAACAATGTTGTAAGCTAAAGACTTATTTGATTCCAGAAACATCTTAGTCCATCGTGCGATACAATAGGGGTGGCCACATGCAACAATGTTGCACCTCTCTCGTATACCTCTACCGTATACCGATTTTATACTAGAGGGGTTCTTACCCCCGTTTACCTCCGGTGGAGTTTCAGAGGAATTCGCCAGACCAGATGCGTGGAGACTAGAGCTTGCAGGGGAGGCATCAGAATTGCAGGGGAGGCATCGGAATAAAGGGCAGAACACATTGCGGTTGCTTGAAAGCAAAATTGCTGAAGATTTTTGGATCTTTTCATTCGAATTCACTATTTTGTTGCAGATTTTGTCTTAAAGATCAGCTGGATGCATAAAACAATGTCAAACTTCCAAGAACAAGAGGTATTTATCATAAAAATTCGTGCTTTTGGGCTAAATGTTCAATCTTGCACATATTTGTGTTGGCAGCAAATAAAAATGCATCTTACAGAAATGCATCTGTAAGCATGCTAAGCATTTGTTTATTATTTGGATCTGTTTCTGTGCAGGGATGCAAGCTTCTATATGTGAGCTCCAATTCTATGCAACAATTGGATGGCCAAAATGGGATGGAAGACGTCCAAATTATTGAGGTAGGTGTGAAATGCTCTTCACTGCTCTTCACTTTTTTGGATCTAAGATAATTGGGGATTTCAGCTTCTAATGTATCATTAGAATGTTTAATTTCAATAGATTGAATATATAAACTACTAATTTCAATAGTTGCCTAAATGCTGTAAATATGTCTTAGCAAATTGCAGGTGTGCGCAGCTGTTATGATGAAGGGAAGAGAACTGCAGAGACACTTACCACGAATCTTTGGAGATGGTGATGAGACCAGCAAATGAGCCACCAGAGACCACATAGAGGTTGCAAGTATCTAAAACCATACAAAATTTTGCAACTAGTGCTTTGTGGCATCATCAACAGTGTTGCTGCATCTGCAGGCTGGCTGCTTATTCATTAATTTCCTTGCATGCTGTTGTGAGGAAAATATTTATTTATGTGGTTAATACATGTCACTCGAGCTGTTTGAATTGGTGTAAATACTTGTCATCTGAAAAGCAACCAAGAAGGAATGACATATGTGCACTACCAGCAGCATATATTAAATTTAAAAGCTTAATATTAGACTACAGGCATGTAGTTGTGGTGCACCCATACTTCTGCTGTTGTGAACTCATTTGACTTTTTGGCTATTCAAAGAGTTCACTAATCTGTGTGGAGTAATTTTATATTTGAGAATGACAAAAATGCGAGACTCCCCAAATTACCGATTGCAGCTGGTATGCTTCCAGTGAAAGCACAGCTCTGTAGGTTTCTGACTATCACAAGCCATAATGATATGTCTTAAAATGCATTCCAAATCGGTTAATGTGCCTATCTACAATTGTAACTTACAGGGTTGTCAATTGTAACTTTGTGCAGCAAATATTAAAATCTACAACCTTTGTCAATTGTAACTTTGTCTCATAAGGTTTTGTTCAGTAAGGTTTTGTGAGATGGTGCATGGGTTTTATTCTTCAATACTTAAATCACAATACTTGCAAGAATGTCAAAAGAGATACATTTCCAGAGACCGTTGTTTGTTTCTCCAGACAACAATGTGTCAAGCATTTTCTATTGTAAAGGTTGGACCTAGTTCTAATGTCTCATGTTCCTGATGTCTCATGTTTTGCTGGCTTCTGTGTTTAAATGCCCACAATATGACATGGGTGAAAATTAATTGTGCTGTACACTATGCAACAGATAGGATAACAATGCTTATAAAGTCGATTCACACCTGCTGGCAGAATATTCTTAGAGCTCCCTTTTTCCATTGTCTCAACACTTAGATATATGCATCTATTCTAGTTATTGCATAAATCCATAGAGAATATTTCTTTCTGTTATGTTCTAAATCGCATTAAACAGTTAACCCATGAATCATTTCATGTTTCTATTTAATGTATAGAAATCAGCCGAAGCATCTATGTGTATACATTGCGTTAATTCCTTGCAAGCAAACATTATTTCTGTCTTCAGAGAACCAGAACTAAAACAGTTTTCCAAGTGTATTCAAAAGGAGGGACTTACAGTCATGGTTTAGTCACAGTTTAGCAGGCTTCCATAAGCCACAGTTTAACCACAACATCCATCAATACGTGTGATCCAATCCCTTATTGAATAGGCAGAGTCATGTACTAGAAAGGACATGACTAGGCCTATTCTAGGAGATGCTAGGCCTATTTGCTGGAACACAGTTTTAAAACATGCCTCATCATCTAGCACATAACAGCAGATTTTGGAGGCAAAATATAGGATTAAGCAACATATAGGATTAAGCAACATATAGCAGCAGAGGAGAAAAAGATCAATTTAATGTCCTTCATAGTAATAACAGCTTTTTGCATATGATTTGAGCAGACACAGAACATTAACTGGATATCTTGGACAAGTTTTCTGGCAGAAGGCATATACAGAAAGATAAAAAGTGATTCTTGCTATTGTGAAGCTGCTTGCTAAGTAAAATATTCGCTACTACGAGCCAGCCTGTTAAATACTCTTCGAATTCAGAATCCTCTGAATCGTTTTACATCATGCATGATTGAATATGGTAAGCTCCAACAAAAGGACGCTGTAAACATCACTTGCTGTAAACACAAAAGGGTTTAGTATTGACAATGCAGCATTACCCTAGGTTGTATCTCTGAATTAGGTACTTATTAGAATTTTGGAGCTGCAAACCCAAAGAAGTCTCTTTGCTAAATGAAATTTCTGGGTTGCAGTTAAAGTTGAATGCAAGTTATCAAAAGTCCAGAAGTTCGGAAAATAGGTGTATGCAAGCTAAAAGTTCAGAAGTATGGAAAAATAGAAAACATGCAGACAAAATGTTTAACAGACAGAATGTGCCATTGTTAGAACAGACACAAATTTACCAAGTGCATAAGTGATTGAACGATACAAATTTACTGTATAAAACAGCCAAAGTAGCAAATCTAACCTGTCAAGCTTGGCAAATCTAACCTGTCAAGCTTGGCCTTTGGCTTCCAAATCTGCATCAGCATTTGGCTTTATCTTGGAATGCCTAAGTTTATCTAATCCATTAACCTAAGTATCTCCTGAATGCCAGAAATTAAAATACCTGGAATCGTGAGCAAATCCGAAGTTGCAAATCGTGAGCAAATCGTGAGCTTTCAATTTTCAATTCCTTCTCCTCTGATGGTGAGAATCGAATTTCGCCGTTCTCTTATGTTTGATCAGAATCGTCGAGAATCGTCGTTCTGATCAGAGTTCCTGGTTACCCCTCTCCTTCCGCAAAATTGGAATATAGAAAAAGGGCCTCCGATTACATGGATGGTCCCCACCCCCAATGACCTCCACATTTTAGGGGCATGGGTTTGAAAAAATGCGAAAAAGTGGCCATGTGGCCACCCCTAATTGCTCCTTCACCATACTTGGTATCCTTTACAGATTTGACCATTAACACCCTCCTAAAAAAAGGGTTCATTAATTTACGCTGATTTCTACACCTAATTCTTTCAATTGATCTAATGTATAGGGGAATGGAGGACCAACCTCCATTCCCCTACAAAATGGAAATAGGGGAGGCCTTGGAGAGCTTTAAGATCCGGCAGAGAAAATAGAGGGTAAACAAAAGAATGAAGTTTAGAATCTGAGAACAAAAACAGAAGTTTACGATCCAGCAACAGAAGATTTGGCAGAAGGTTTGCACTCAAATCCGGCAAACTTTACCTAAACCCAGAGTTGCGAAGAACTCAAACCCGTGAGCTACAATTGAGTTACGATCTGCTTGAAGAAAACCCGCCATTAAAACCTCAAAACTCCCATGACACTGCGAAGAATAAGTGTCAAGCTGCAAAGAAAACCTCGGAGATCCGGGCACATGCGAATCCCAAGACCGCTTAGATTGATCCCAAGACCGGTTTGATTGATCCCAGATTGATCCGACACTTGCTTAGAGCTCTCACGAAAGAGGTGCGTGACACGACGACTCAAAAATAAAACACAAAACCTAAACCTAAAAAGCCGTGACCGATCAAAGTGAATGGGTTAACCCAACTTCCATTCCGCAATGGAGGGGGCTTGCCACGCGGCGTGCGAAAAAATGCACGCGCCGATAACAATTGCGAGACCCTATTTCCATTTTGTAGCTTTGTTTAACTAATCTTCCTGTCCATGATTCTTCATCTACTTTGTTTAACAGTGTTGTAGTCTTTCCTGCAAATATTGGGTCTAAAATAATATGCACCTCTCCAGCTAAGTCGCTTTATTTGCCATACTACTTTACCCTGCATTACCACACTGTAAATTAAAGGGATAATATGAAGATAACATAATTCAAAGCTTTCAAGAATACCTACAAGGTCTTTCAAAACAGAGTTAAGGGTAGGCCCCAGAACTCCTGTCGGGTACATGAGGGTCGGAAGAGATGGGCCTGCATCCTTTCTCTCATCAAGGCGTCGGTTCATGCAATCTGCAAGTTCCGACGGATATCCCTTCGAGCCCGTTTAGGCAACAAACAGTGAATTCAACATCTTTTTTTTCTACTATATGTCGCCTTCAATCTGGCATATGCTCCTCTCATTCCTTTCAACTAATCCATCTAAGCCATTAATTCCATATATTCACAAAATATTCCATGAACAACACAATGTCGGGTATGCCCTTCGGGCAAACCAAAAAAAGAACATATTAGTGGGATTATTGTTTGGCGTTTGGCATTTAGCTATTGGTATAAATTTGTTTGAGCTTGGAATCTATTGCCTTTTCTATTGGAGTAGGGATGTCATGTAGGTAGAATTGTGCATACGTGTTCTATGCTTGCTCCATTCCTTTATTTTACTAGCTAATCGATTGACTACATAGCTATTGAGTACAACTTATAGATAAATAGAAATTTGCGTAGGGCTGTTGGGTGAAAAAATTGGAAAGTTTGAGTTTGTGATAATAACATTGGTCCTCCAAGATTTCCTGGGCACTCCATTTCCCATCCCATTGCTCCTCGTTGTTACAACTGGGAAACCTAGATGTTGAGATCATCTAACCATTTAACACATGGAGAAAACCAATTTGGAGTTAGTCCAAAACCTAGTGGATCCGCAGTGCAGAATAAATGTTTTCAGTTGAATGCAATCGCATGTACTAGGTCAGACATTGTTGAATGCGATTGCATGTACAAGGTGTTGACAGGATTCCTGGCTATCAGATCAACCTCAGCGAAGAGAAGCTACTACAGTTGTGGTTAGGACCTCCAGATCACTTAGAGTGATCAATCCAGGGGACAAACTGTGAAACATGCTACCTTTCCTTGAAGAAAAATGAGAGAAGCACTGAAACTCGGTCGGAAGCTAGAGGCGAAAGTTTTGACCAAATGTGTCAAGAAAAGTAGTAGGAAGAAATGCACAAACTTTTAGGCAAAAATAAAAAATGGAGAGAGATTTTTTTTTTTTTTTTTTTTTGGTGAGTTTTAATCAGCTAGGATATGGTTCAAAATCTTGAAAATAAGAGGAGCATTCAAGAAAGTCAATTCCAGGACTATAATTTTGGATCTGCAAGTTTGTTTTCTCAATAATAGGGATTTTAAAAATAAATCTCAAGTCTGGAAGGACTTTGAATGTATGTGGACGTCCATTTATACCTTTCCAAAGTTATGTCATAGAAAATGTGAAGTTATAGTATCATTATAGGGGACAAATTGAATAGAGTTAATGCAAATAACTAGAGAGATTCTCCATCCAATTATTAAATTCGGGAGCAACGAAATTGATATGGTTGTTCTTTGCTAGGTTTGATAGTCTCAAACGGAACACGAGCATCTATCTATTTATACAAGTACCTTATTATTTAAGGACTGTAGGAGGCGCACCATTGTTTATTCAAGTGAGTGCAGTCTAAATGTCCTTTGTTAATTAGGAATTGTTTAATATAGATGAATATTTGTTGAGATTACACAAAACACGATGAAAAATAAGCAATACAGAAGTTACAATGTGATGATAAAAAATTGTATTGAGTTGTGGTCATTTCAATTTGTAAGTTATTTTGAGGACATTCCTTGCAAAATTTACAATATGCTTAATTTGAATGTAATTTTCAAGGCATAAGTTGGCTCTAAAACACAAGAAATACACAACTCATATAGAAGTAAGAAATACTAGAAATGTGTGCCCGGCGATCCCAGCCATCATTCGTCATGGGCGCTTGTGAATTCACAGGTTGTGGAAGTGCATAAATGTATGATTCTAATAGAAATGTGTTGGAAAACTCAACATTCAAATGAAGAAATTAAGTAGGAACAAATAGAATATTTGAAAATGCTAGTTGGGGATGTTTTATAAAGGGTGTAAAGTGGAATCTCATAAACACCATCCACAAAAATGTTATTACTGCATTCTATAAGTCAACATTCTCTATGCCATAATGCATCCACCTCCTTGAAGGTTGTAAAGGCCTAACGTTAGATATATATACATGTTGAAGCAGTATCCTAGTTCGTTTCTCGATCAACGTCGCAGTTAGTGTAAAAAACAAGGTGACGGTGCAAACGCACTAATGACTTGCGTTTGTACTAGGGTGAAAGCATGGAGCTGGGGGGCATTTTCATGCCAGTCAAGCAACCCCTAAGCACCCAGTGCTGGAAAACTTATTTATTTTTATCTTTTTTTCTATAACTCCATTGAGGCTGAAATTTTGTATTCCGAGGCGTAATACTAATGCGTTTCAGGGAAAAATATCAAAAAAAAAATAAAATAAAAATATTTTTCGAAAATACAAAAAAAATGTCAAAAAAAGCACCCACTAAGCACCATGTATCGCTGACACAAAAAGTGTCCCCCACCTCCATGCTTTAACCCACTAATAAAAAGCATCTTTCAAAGATTCCCTAAAATACCCTTAAATTCAGCTACTTTTGGGGGGTCAATTAAAAAAAGGACCCTAAATTTACGAATTTGGTAGCTATTTTAGGGGTCAAAATTACCAAAAAGTTGGCGTCTTGTTAATTTGACATCCCCATTTTAGGCAGAAAAATAATAATCTAATTTAGTTGTTTTTGGGACACATTCAAAAAGTGGCAAAATGAAACAACCAGCAAATTCTTGACAAATTTTAAAAGCAAAAACATTAAAATGGAACAGCATGCATTTTTTATTGCTCAAGGAGCATCACACATGCTATGCGCGCATGGGCAAGGCACAAAAAAAAAAACAAAAAAATGCCATGTGCGCATCGCAGGGATCCTAAAGGGATATCAAAAGATAATATGTCGCATGGTTTTAGGGATGGTCCGCGTGAAGAGGTTCGGAATAGAAACAAGTAGGTTGGGCATGAAAAACAAGTAGGTTCGGGGAAAAATAAGTAGGTCCGGAGAAACTTTGGTAGGTAGTGCCCATGCGCGCATGGGCAAAGTTTGGAGTTGTCCTATGCGCGCATAGGAATGATACCTTTTTTTTTCTATGTGTTTGCCATTTTCGTCTAAAACTCGGCTTTCTGCTTTTGTTTTTGTGTTCGAGATGCAGCCCAGCCGGAGTTTTGCACCAGAGTTCGAGATGCAGCAGATCTTTGCGTTTGATTGCAACCCCAAGATGGATTTGGCACTATAAAAGTAAGTTTTTCAAACCCTATCAGGTCATATCAGGTCGGCAAATATTTATCTGGTCGCCAAGGTCGGCCAAGCTTCTTTCAAACTGCCAAATCTATCAGTTCATTCACAGGAAGCAAGAATTAGAAGCATATGGAAGGTGGATGTAGAAAAGTTGAACCGTTACTAACACAAACTAGAAAATAGGTAGATTATTTGTAGAAGTTATAGGACAAGAAGGTTACAGAATATAACAGGAAGACATATGAAAATACTAAAGTTTGCTTCAATGGCAGGTTGAATCGGTCTGTGGGTTTGGAGGTTCGAATCCTCTACTGCCTTTATCTTCTTCTTTTCCTCTTATTTTTCCTTTGTCCTTTCTGTTTCTAATCTGTGTTAGAGATCCCCTTTTGGGCTATGGCTGCTTACATTTGTGGCTATTTCGAAACATTTCTGGCTATTCGGAAGCTTTGCGTGCTTCACACCATTAATAAATCAGTTCTAGAGATAGATAGATATAGATAGAGAGAAAATGCTTTGCAGGACGCAATCTTGCATCAAAGCTCTTGCAACCAGAGCTTGTGCAGCATGATTATATCTGCATGTTATTTCAACATTTCTCTAACTTAACGTGATTTTATATTTTTGTATGAAGCTTAACGTGTTCACATTCCAGTCTTACTTGCAGAGGTAAGAAGATTTCTGTATGATTTGAAAATTTTGCAATTTCGACTCTGAAATCTTATGGAAAAGCATGTATGGGACAATTTTGCAGATGAATTTGTTCCTTTCTCTTTTGTAAATAGAGTTTTAAGGTGATTTGGAAGGTGATTTTGCAGGTGGATTTTGGTGCTTTTGCAAGTACTTGAGGTAAATTTTTAAGATAATTCGAGTGACTTCTTTTCTTTGCAAGCAATTTCTAGAGCCAGATATGTATACTTGCCCTGTTTTTGGAACAATTGCTTCTTTCTGGAAGCATTTTTAGAATCTTACTTGTAAGGGAATATAGAAATTAATAATCTTTTATGAATTCTCACAAAAATATAGCAGTTGAATTTCAGCAATTGGATCACCAATTACAGGGTATAGACTTTGTTTGGGAGGTTAATTTCTGCCAGTGCCTCGATGTTCTCCATGCCCTTTTGCAACGTTTTGCATATTGGCCCATACACATATGAGCAAGGTTGTTCTTGAGATGTGTTCTTAATTTACGTTTTAAATTTCAATTGGATCATGCTTGACTGCTTGCAGGTGTCTATAATTTGGGAATCAACAGGTTTTGTATACTTAAGTGACAACTAAACAAGTCTAGACAACCTAGCATAAGTGGGAATGTGATGGCTATGCACATATAGAGATGGACAACAAAAGAACAATTGCCTATGCGCACATAGCACAAACAAAAGAACTTTTGCCTATGCGCACACGAGAAATTAAATAACTTTTGTCTATGCGCGCATAGAAACAAACAAAACTTTGTCTATGCGCGCATAGACACAGACAAACAAAACAATGTTTAAAAAATACTTTATCTTGTGCATAGACAAAGAAAGCTTTTAAAAACAAGTGCAATTGCAGATTCTTGAAGACCTTTAAAAGCTTGAGGAGGAGAAAAATATTCCAGAAATCGAGGATGTTCATCGGGTTATAGCATGTTATGGTGTTACCCATTTTGGGACATTTCAAATTACACAATCTTTGTACTTAGAATGAGCACAGTACTCAGCATAATGGTCGTATATATGGACTTATTATCTACTTGCGTGTAGGCAAAAAAAATCTTATCGAAAGCTCTTTTTCATGATTATTTCACAAGCCTAGGGTTTTTAAAGGAATATAAATTGTGCTTGTCTATGCACGCATAGGCAAATGCTATACATGCATAGAAAAACACTCAAATGCTTTACACACCAAACACTATACACGCTCATCGATTCTGATACTGAAGAAAAAGTTCCTGCAAAAAAATGTCCCCTTGATATTAAATTTTTTTTTGTGAGATATTAATTGAATTGATACTGTCATGTCTATGTGCGCATAGACATTTTTCTTTTCCCTTGCATTTTAATGTTTTAAAAAAGTACTGTTCTTTAGTTTGACTTAGAGCAAAAAACGTCGTCCTCTGTTAAATGTGTACTTTTTGGACTGAGAATTTTTTTTTGGTGCCCGTTTTCTTTAAAAAAGGTAAAAAATACCGAATTTACGTTTTTTTGAAAAAGGAATCTGCAATTGCACCACAGGTCATTAGTGCGTTTGCACCGTCACCTTGTTAAAAGTGCAAGATGAGGCAGTGTCATTGATCGAACCTACCCATCAATCAATGAACTAGCTGGATCAAGTGTTATCATATCACAATATTGTACACTACCTTGGGTCAAGTCTTCTTGCATATCCCTATAAAGGTGAAACCCCTTGTCACAAGGAACTCTATAAAGCCGATTCCTATGACAACATTGAATTGTGAGAGCAAAATGCAAGAGAATATTGCATTTCGATGTCATGAAATCAAAACCAATATGAGTTACAACTTGATGTTAGAAAAATAATGTGCAATATCATTGCCACCAGTGCATTCTGTATTTGCTTGCTTTTATGTTCAAACTCTCCAATGTATATTTATTTTCTATAAATCGGATCAAATATGTCTTTTATGTGCATCCTATTCCTAATACCATGTATAAATAGGCTTGCCGTGTATCTACTTGCTATTTGGTTCAGATATATATACTCTTATCTTTTCTTGTCACTCCATTATTAGCTATTTAGCTTCCAATTTTCAATATAAATAATAAAGCCCAACACCATTATCCCGGTTCATCTTCTATAACAATATACATTTAGCAAGTTCTCTTTATTCTACTTATGAGGAGTGGAACCCAATTGCATGTTCTCATGGCATAAGCTATAAAGTAAAGTGCGAAATTATACATTGCACCAACACAATGGGTTGTCAAAACTGTCGCTAATAAACTGTTTTTGAGTCTTGAAAGTTCCTCTGCTGAGCTTTGCAAAGGTTATACATAAGCTTTGCAGATATAAGAAGACTTATTTAACATACTTAAATGTGGCATGGAATATACTAATGTGCAAAGCTCCAAATGTACAACTGAAAAATAGTTGCAATAGTGATATCCTTACAAATTAGATTCCTGAATAAGTGCAAGCAAGTTTCCACAGCATCGTATTATGAGCACTTAGTGACATGTTTATTGCAAATCCCTTAAAGTTCAGAGTTAATTGGGCAAGATTTGCATAGAAGCCCATGCAAATTTCAATGAGGAATAACCAGAGTAGGACTGTGAAGGAACAAATGGCTTATTCCAACATTTCCAATTCTATATCTCGTTTGGAAGCAAATTTGAACTTGTTTAGTGAGGAAGTTCTGACATTGCAAAATCAGTTGAAGGAAAAGCAGATGCATCTGGTCGAAACAAAAGGTTGCCTTCATGCTGCACAACTACATCTACTTGCAAAAACATCAAGGAGTTCAAGGAAAATTTGCAAGCGTTGTAAGAAATCTGTCTTAAGCGGATGTAGCTCTATCAAAGTTAAGAAATGAAGAGAAATTGTTGGGACTTACTCTGCTTTCCCTCTTGAAGAACAAGGAATCTGCAAATAATACGCAGGAAGTAGAAGATGCCATTGGCCACCTGAACATGTTGATCACAATTAAGGTTGAAGCACAGGCAGACTTGTAAACTAATATTTCAAACCTGCAGCATTTGAAAGCCAACTTTGTAACTAGTATCTTTATCATATCTATAACTGGGAATTGGCCATTTGCAGATGTGGTATCGGGTTGTTTGATTTTGGGCATGGCCTTCTGTGCAGATTACTCCTTGCATGTCAATTAGCTTGTGGTTACAAATTCCATCTCTTCTGCTTCCACAAGTGTATAGAGAACTTGCAATGTTACGTGTGCAAATTAGATGTACCTAAAGATTTCTATACAGAATTGGGTTATATCCAACATTGTTAGTGATACGAAAATGCTAGCAAAGAAGCTTCGGCAGAGTTTGATGCTGAAGATGTTGAATACACTAGTCCACGAAAATTAAGAGTGAGAAGACGTCCTCAAATGCCTGCTACTGTCAAACGGCAGATAGGTAAAATTATCCTCCCACATATCTATGATACCACTATGTAAATTAATTCCTTTACTTTCACTTGTATCAGGAATTAAAAGAAAGAAGCAGCAAGATAGTGTGCTGCATGCTCAAATACGGAGGCTTCAGTTCATATTTCTGCCTTGGGTTAGTATCTAGTTTATATTTTGATATTTAGTTAAAAATCTGACTTGCTTTACTTTTGGCAAAGATGGTTTGCTAGTGAAGACTAAAAAGCAGCATGTAAGTGCTGCTGAGTGCTTGAATTGTGATGCTCAAGCTGGTAATACCAATGCAAGTAATTTGTTGACATGTTTCTACTTTTAAGTTTCTGATTTCTAATTGAAATATGTTTTCTCTCGTGTAGCAGATGAAGATGCACGTGAAGATGCACTATCAAATGATCAGAGATGTCCCAATAGTCTGCCACAAGATCTGAATGTGCAACAAGTATGTGCTGAAGGACCTAAGTTTGTTAAGTTGGGAAGAAAGAGGATTTTAACACGTTTGCAGTTTTCTGTGACAACAGCAAACACTAGTAAGCTAAAGCAAGTGAAAGGCAAGATAAAAAAAAACTGGATGCAAAGACTATTAAGAAACGTGGGATGCAACAAACCATAAAGCCAACAATACTTGAAACCGTTACAATAGCCATTAAAGAAACTCAAATTAAAGCCCTCAAAGAAGCAGCTAAGGACACTCAATTAGTTACGAACAGAACTTTAAACACAGCTTCAAACATAAGTAATGCACTTTATTTCTTAATAAGTAGTCTTATTTGGCTAACATGTTAAATTTGCAAACTAGGTGTGATTTCCAGCTTCAAGACAGAATCTTGGAACTCTAGTAAGATTCACAGCCTTTGGTTTTCTCAAAACCCTTTCTACTCCATGTAACAAAATGCATGTGGCAATTCTCAAATTGCACCTGTATTGAACTTACTTGATACATTGCCAGCAGTTATTGAGCTTGTGAAGGATTCCCATGCTCCTATTTCTCAAGTTGTTGCAGATGTTCAAATTCCTGAAGTTATACCTCAAGTTAATGCACAACTTAGCATAAATGGTCCAGATATAGATGATGATGATGACGACATGACCTTGGCGCAGTTCACTAGATCCAAAGCTTGAATTGTATTACAGCCAGCAAAACATACTGCTACTTATTTTAATTATGTCATACATAAGTAGCAATTTTGTCTTGTGTGCAGCTCTTGTATGTGTTGTTGTTTTGACAGGAAGGAGCCTAGCATACAATGATATATTATGGAGCATGATTTTCTCCCTTTTATTTAGATAACATCTTTTATGCACTCAAACTAGTGGCCTAAATCTTTTGGAACAATGCATACAAGGCCAATGCATAAGCTTTAGGGAATTACAGTAGTTCAGTTAATAATATAACGAACAAAGCAACTCCCTTAACAAAAAATTACAAGGCCTCTGTATGTCTGCTTTGGTGTAAATATCTCTGCTCTGGGGTAATGCACAAAACTTTGCAGAAGCTACAAAACTACTTATGATCTAATCATAAAACTGATCAATAACCAAAGGGTTGAAGAAAGCCAAGCAGGAAAGGCTGCAAGGGCAAGAAAAAGCAAGCCATCATTGCTTTTTAAATCTATGGTTATGATGCCTTTCTGATACCATGTAAAGAGATATCTGATGCCATGGAATTTACACAGCTAAAAAAAGACTATATGAATGTTACAAGGAAGGGATTTATGATTGTTCATTATCCGTACGGTCAAACTTCAGTACAACAATTCTTTTATTTTCCAATAAGGTTGTTTGTAGGTATTGGATGCCTCCTTTTATGATAGCTCAAATAGACTAGGGACAAGCAAAACAAAGCTCTGTAAGCCACCATAGTAGGCCTATCTCGACAAATTGGTCTGGTAGTATGGATCTTTTGGGTCCCCTTCAAAGTATCACAGTCATATTTTATCCTCTTGCAAGCGCCACCTACATTTACAAGCCAAAATAACCTGTGCATAAACGAAGACTACATTAGCAACATGGAGAAATGAAAGATTTTCAGCATAGGTAAGAAATAATTTAATGTATTTCCATGCCAATCATGCTTCTGAACCCAACATACCTAATGATATTGTTGTCTTTGGTGCGCCTCTTCATTCTAAAATACAAAACCAAGAAATGAACTGCATCCTCAGCATTCCTAAGAGGTGTACTATCCCGCTTCAGCATCTTACTTATTAGTATCCTCTTTATGATAGCCCAGTGCATGTTCCCCTTTGTCATGGCATGACGTAAAAAAAAATTTCAACCAATCTTTACATCATTAGCTTGATAAAGCCTTCCTAAATAGTAAAAGGCCCTCGAGGATTTGAACTGTGATACACATCCATCAGACTAGAAAATATCTTTTGAATATTTTAGACCTTTACTTATCAAATAATCAGCATACTTTTGGAGGCAATGTTGTATGAATAAAGTGTCATGCTCTCAATCGTCTGATATGTAAAAATAACTTTCTTTCAGAAGTTTGCGATCACCAACGATAAGATTAGGAACTTCACCTTCCTTTGTATGTCTGTAAGGGATGTGCACAAGTATTGAACATTGATCATTTCTCCAATGCATTGTTTGGATCTCTTGCTGAATTTTGAGTGTATAATTCTCGACGAAGTCAATGACAAACACAATCGTGTCTTCTGGGAATGTTTGCAAACATCACTTAAACTGAGACGTCTACCACCGTGCCATATAATCGTGAGCAATGAATTGCTTTATGACTGCATCTGCATGCTCCACAAACTCATAATGAAGTGTTCTTGTAAGCCAATTTCATCACATCCTTGGATTTGACAATTGGTTTCCCCCCTTTGCCTACATCCTTTACAAAAATTTCTTTGAGCTGTCACATAATAGACTATTCAGCCATGCATGCATTAGCCAAAACATGTATTCGGTCAATTGGTCAATCCTAGATCATTCCACAAAAACATAGAGGGCAAATATCCTGACAAATCAGAATTAACTATTCGATGGACAAAAGGAAATTGATTACAAATGTAAGGAGGCTCTCCATGAAATGATAGAATAGTTACATTCTCAAAGTCCTTCCAATCTAATTTCATTGTCTTCCTCTTTTCTTTCGGACATTTCTGGAATGATTTCACCCCACAATCATCATACCATAGTCAAACACTTAGAGTTATGCCAATTTGCAGTCTCTTTCTTAGTACACACCATAGATCTCCACATGTCACTAACACTATTGAAGGTGTGTTCGCTTGCTGCACAAGTTGGGTCTGGACCACAAATAGCACACTTGCATGTACAACTTGGACCGTGAATGTTATCACGTCTTACCTTATTAATTGCTTGCCTAACAAACTCCATTCTCATGTGATAAATACAACAACATGTTTCCCTTTCCTTAAGCCGTTTGACAAACTTAGGCTTCAAACAACCTCAGCCCTATCTTCATGTCTTGATATTGATGCTTGAATCTTCTATAAAATATGACCTGCAATTCAAGGAATAAAATGTAAGATAAGAAGTATTATTTCTAACAAAAGATAACAAGCAATTACATATCTGTGTCTCTTCTAGTAAGTGAATGGGATGCTTGCTATTTTTTGACCGTTAATATGTCTCCTTAATTTAATCACTTGCCTTTTATTTGGAGAGACTCTAGTTTTAGAAATCTAAAAGTTATTTAGCTTGCCATGGTCCGAATCAGAAAGTCTATCAGATCTGTTCTTCCTCTTGAATATGGACCAAGGTCCTCCAAATTTAGCATGCTTCCTTTTGTCCAATGCAGGATAGACAACCCTTCTCTTCATGTTCAAGGCTTTTGCAACCGCTGATCGATCGCTACATGAATTGACAGCCATCATCAAAGTAGATGACCTTGCTTTGAAGAGTCTCCTTCACGTTGTCAACAACATGCTTGTATACATTAAGTGCCTTATTCCCAATGATGTCAAATTCAAGTAATTGTTCAGCTGCCCAAGATATGACTTCCTTTCTATCATTGGAATTCAAATTCAAGCATACCTCATCCACAATAACCTTGGAGAGCCTTTGATTCTTCCTAGTGGTCAATCCTTCTGTGCATTTGTCTGATTGAAGGGCAAACTTTTTAGAATCCATCTTCTTCTTCCTCTGCAATTTCTTTTTGGCATCTAATATTCTTCGACATGTAGTGTTAGGAGATGTACAATTGCAGACCTTGCTGTAACCATTGCTTGTTGCACAAGTTCCAGTAATTTTATCATTTGAAACTAGAGATGATATTACCTGAGGTGCCTTCAGATCAATGGAAATTTGAGCGTGCATGTCATACCGCGAGATGTAAATTCGCCTGCATAGAGGGAAACAAAATCCATTGACTTCCAAGCCAAGAGCTATGGAAATTTTCCAAAACAAAGAAATTTTCCATCAAATTTTTTGAAAATGATTTGGAGCTGGAAGAATCCGCCAAAAAGTCGGAGAACCATCCCACAGAATTGGATCAAGGACATGGCCAACGGACTTGCTAATTGGGAGATTTTGGTTTTCCACTCTGTGAAAAAAGGACTCGTCAAATTTTCTTATTAACGGGTTAAATATTTCATTGAAGTTCAAGAAAGCACCCATGATGCACTATGAGTCCAAGACACAAAAATTGGCCCCCAATTCCATGCTTGAACCCTGAAACTAGCATTGCACCGGAATGGTTTGACAAGAATGAGGCCCCTCTATATATAGATCTTGACTTCAAAACCAACAACCAGGATCGCTCCCTCCAAAGGATGAGATCCCGCCAAGTGTTGCACATGTATGTAGGTTCTTGAAGGACCTCCTAAAAATGTATACGAACAAGACGGAAGGGAATGTCTAAAAAGTATTGGCAGCTCATTAAGAAAAGGTATATGTCTTGTAACTAATAAGTTCCGCGTGACAACCATCTTTATATGTATGAATAATATAATACCTATATGGTCATTATACCATCCCCTTTCGATGATGGCAACACGTTTTCGGAGCTAGAGCTGGAGTACTTGGACTTGGCTTATCCATTAATGTCGTTTCCACGTTCCATCCACTTGGAAAATATTTTTTCCTAATACAATCACTGACAATGTATAACGTCATTCCCAGGTTCGATCAGTTGGAGAACGTCCTTCCTTAATCAACCGCCGACAAATAAACTTAGAGACTTCGAACTCTTCGTGATCATCAATTTCCATTTGGAAGAAGGGGGGGAGGGGGGGACTTGATTTAGGAAGGAGTGTTTGGGGTCTGGGTTCGGGAACTCCTGGAAGACAGCCCTCTGTGAGGACCCGTGGATCTAACAGGAGAGTCCGGGGGACTATGTCACGCGGGATTTGCAAGAAGAGAAGAAAGAGAAGAAGACAGAACAAATGAGAGAAAGATGATAAGCTTCCTTGATATCAATGATGAAAATACATGAGCTCTACTAATAATAGAGAAAAACTGAAGGAGACAAGACTCAAAAACTCATCTAAAAACTTATGTGCTAACTCTACTCATATATATAGTACAATGGCCTTGGGCCCAATATAGACACTCGACTGATCTCTGCGTTTACTCCGGAAGGAGGCCCGATTCAGGTGCAGAATGTTGGCGTGCCTCTTGAAGTGCCTAGAATCACGCCCGACGCCGACGCCGCGGTGACGAGTCATTACTTGTCTCGAAGGGCTCTTGTTGACGTACTCAAAGGCTTTGATCAGTGGTCCGGCCGCTTGGTCTTCATGAGCCTTGATGTCCGGACCCGTGGCTGACCGAGGATCCTTGAGCTTGACCTGGTCTGTCGTGATGCATGAATAGTCATGTGTACCGAGGCACAGATTCAACACTCCCCACCAAACGACACCTCGTGAGTGAAGAAAAAGGAGGAAGCGCTTCGAGGGCTGAAGCCATCGGTTTGAAAAGTGATCCTCACGGGGAGGAGGACGCACCATTATGGTACCGGCTTATGAGATCTTGGCGGATTGAAGAGCTTGAGGTGTGTTTTGGCCAAGGGCGGGATCGGCATCAATAAGAAAGCGAGAGCGCACCATGTCTTCAAGGGCGTGGGCGTCGAGGAAATGTAATCGACATTCCATGAGGAGACAGTCCGAAGGCCAAAGGCACCGACACCGCATTCGGATTGGTGATGAAAAATGGGGCGCGCCGATTTAAGGAGCTTAGCAAAATGCATTTGAGAGCAGCAAAAAATCCTGCTTTGAAGATGGGCCGTAGGATCGTGAGGTGGAGGCATTCCGCAAGAAGGTGTCGAGACCATGAAGCGCATCCGCGCCGTTGCCAACCACGCCATTAGCAATGTAGATCCAATTGGTGGTGTTGTCTAGAGTGGCACCTTCTTCCCAATGTGGCGGCAAACAAAGCGTGGATCCCAGGAGATCCGCCGAGATCTGAGGTGGTGTCCGGCTACATGACCATCCATGACCTTGGTCCAAAAGGAAGGCGCCAATCGGAAGTCAGAACCCGGGCGTGGAGGCGCCCAGGGGAAGCATAGGGAGAAGGAACCATGCCCGTGGGTGTGGGTTCTTTAGCGGTCTCCACGAATTGATCGACAAGATCTGGATCAAGAGCCC
Source organism: Isoetes taiwanensis (assembly GCA_021234155.1). Lineage (NCBI taxonomy): Eukaryota > Viridiplantae > Streptophyta > Lycopodiopsida > Isoetales > Isoetaceae > Isoetes > Isoetes taiwanensis. The sequence goes on along the minus strand of JAJEKV010000099.1, from coordinate 1,343,299 downwards.
CGACACCAACGATCCCAAAGAGAAGCGGAGAGTTGAGTTGGGAGAGGGCTATCCCATCCCGTGGGGACCGCCTTGCTATCCAACGAGCTAATGAATCGATTGTAACCAGCCGAGGTGTCGCATATAAATTTGTGCATAGGGAAGATCCTCGATGTCCTAGATACTTCCCCGATTTGTTGCGGCCGCTCGGCCAAGCCGAGAGATAAATGAGTTGCAAGCTCGGGCATGTACTCCTCGATGAAGAGTTTGGGTCCGGCGGGATCCAAGATATGGATTGTTATCCCTCGGTACCCATTGCACGCAGGGGGTCACCCCTTTAAAAGCCGGCGTGGCCCATTTCCAAAGTGTTCCCCGTATCACCCGGATAGAAATCATGAAATATGTAAGCCATGGGCTGAACCACTCAAGGTGATAAAGTCCGGATCGCACGCAGTATGAGATCAAAAGGCGACAAGGGCACAAAGCACAACCCTTTGTCTTCAATGGAGAGTTAAGCCAACCAAGAAAAAATGCACTTGCGCCGGGGGAATATCCACGCGGGGCCATCTCACGCATGCCACCGAAGGAAGAGGTGGCGTCGAGCAAACCACATAGTCGATAGCGAGGAGGGAACTGAAGTCAACAGAATTACGTGAAGAATGGCGGTTTTGGCGTCAAGTTTTGCTTGAGCCTCATCGTGGCCCGAATAACTTCTTTGCGGTTGTTGTTCGAGATCACGCGGATCCGGTTGTCCCTTTCGGCGGCGGTGGCCGATCCGGGACCCGTTCCGCTTTCGAAGTGTTGACACAGGAAGTAGATTTCCCGGTGTATTGAGATCAAACCGCGGCAATCTCCGGCGTCATCCAAGATCTTCGTTTTACGCACCTCGTAAGCTGATCTTGAAGAGAGGTGAGCCGAGAGGTCACGTGAAGAAAGCTGAGCCGTCAAGGAAGCGACTTTGAGCGTCGGGCTGAAAGATTTTGAACTTGAGTGCTGAAATTTTCACACGCCTCGGAGTACAAGGCATTGAGTTTAGCAATATCTCGGCGTCCTTGGTACTCGAGAGAGCGGCTTTGGACTTGTTGTGCTCCAATAAAGTCTGAATTTACGACCGGAGCTGAGCCTGCTGATCTGTGAGTTGGCTGACTTGGCGTGTGTACTTTTTGAGATCTGCATGAGCTGTAAGAGAGCTTCATGCTTGTCTTGAAGTTTGGCCTCAAAAGTTGCAACTTGGGCGATTCGCAGCTTGAAGGTCCCGGTGTACCGCATCGAGGCCTCTAGTGCCCGTTGAACCCCGCAACTCATAAGAGCGTCTTGGGATTCTTGTAACTTGAGAGCGGCGGCTTGAGCATCCTGGCGATCTTGATACAACAACCGGCGTGGGTGTTGTGGTGGTGGAGCTTGCATTTGCCTGGTTTGGGATGTTTGGGAAAAATGGTGTGAAGTGGATGGTGTAGCGAGAGGAGGAGAGCGGTGACATGGGTGTGGCTTGTGGACATGACCCGGAAGTCGGGCGAGAAGTGCCAACTTGGTGAGTGATTGGAAGGGAGCGGCCCGAGTGGAAGTATGAGAATTTGGTGGTGTGGGAGGGAAGTAATGGCGGATGAGGGCTTGAAAGTGGCCTCCCACAGAAAACTTCAGAAGTGGAAGTGGTACCGGGCGGTCCATTTCTTGGAGAAGACGATAGAACATCATTTGGGGCCAATCTATGTGGTGTTTGGAGTGTGTAGCTTGATGAGGACCCGGGTTATAGAAAGGCTTATTGATATGGGTGTTCTTGATAGAATACCCAAGGAATTTTCATACAATGAAATTTAACAAAGGTTTCATGAGGTCTGTCGATATTGGTCGGGCGATGGACATTGGCATGATAAGCGGTGCACCAAACTCGCGTGACATCGAGATCCCGTATAGCGGACCATGATATACAAAGGGGTGTGCAAGGGAATATAGAAATACCTCCAGAAATCAAATGTTGAGTCAACGAAATAGTGGTGCCATCGACCCGCGCTGGGTGTAGCCTTATGTGTTAACGATATTGGCGATGAACCGCTTCAAACCGGGTCGGATTTGGGCGGAAGTTCCATTTGAGAGAATTCGTAAAAGCTGGTGTCTTTCAAATGACTTCTTTATTGGGGCCAACAAGGGCTTCACGGAAAGTGGGCGTCAAGAAGGATCTGAGATGCAAAAAGGGCGGATCCTTTTCCTGGTAGCAAGTGTAAGTGTAGAAAATTTTGGGGCAGCCATGGGAATGATGTGCGAAAGGAAGAGGATGCCAAAGGCGGAAGGCGAAAGTCGAAAGAACCTGAGGACAAAGGCGCAGAGGAACGAAAAGGTTTGTTTTAGGGCGCACAACCGGAGGCGAAGAGGTATGAAGAGTCTGGCCGGAACCGTTGATGGTGCAGTGTCAAAAGATGCCAAGAAGGGTATTGAGAGGCAAAATTTGGCTAAGTCCCAAAACGTAAAGGGAGAAGTAATGAAACGGTGAGGATGAGGCGTGAAAGAAAGATCGGATGTGACAGATGGCAAAGGACACCCATTAATGTTTGATCAAGTGAAAAAGAAGGAATGGCATTTAATCTTTGGCAACTTCGGGTGGGATATCATTAAAAGGAATGTGTCGGAAGGTACCATGGCTAGATATGCGGCGGAGAACAGATTCTCATTTTAGAAACAAATTTTGCATTGCAAACCGTTGGCGATTTGTGTGATTGGTCCACGTCGACAAGGAGTGCCTCAAGGGGGCTATATAAGACGAACGAGAGAGCGAAGGCATCCGATGGCGCCGGTATGGCTCGCTGGCACGGGCTTGAACGAAGATTGCACCATGCCCACTAACCGCCGAGGGATCACTTGCAAGATGAATTGTTCGGATCTTCGGGCCACAAACCGTGGCATTCGCGTGATGGACTGGTGTGTGCCGGGATGGCTAAACATCCCGACCCAAAGACCAATCGGATGGAGGTGGTTTCTGCACCTTGGCTGGATCCGGAGCGTAACCTCTACCATCTCCCTCGCAGATCACCTCTGCTCCGAACCCGGGTAGAGGGTTTTTCCTCTTAGGACTTAGTAAATAGGGCTCGAGCCCGTTTTGTATGTAGGGCGGTGCCCATATGAGTTGGGCGCCCACATTTTGTAAAAATCTCCACTATAATATAATATACCTTTTCTAGTCACTTTACGTGGTGTTTGCTTCTTGAACCGCTACTCGCTTGTTGATGTTCACTTTTCTCGGTGATGAAATGCTTTGAGATCTAAAACCATTAACCAATGTAGGTAATGGAGTGCCATCTAACTCAAATTAGTTGGAAAACACTTGGTCAGACCACTTGAACAATTTGATAAGGGCCAAGCCAACTAAACTTGAGTTTACCCTAAAATTTTGTACTGGAATCATAAAGAAGAACCAAATCACCTTCTTTGAATGTCTTTGTCTTCTTGACGTTTGTCATGTAAAGATTTTTTGCAACTGTTGTCCATGAAGAACACGAATATAAGCATCCCGTCGAAGTTCATCCAACTGTTCCTAATTGATAGACCCTTTCCTTGAGTGCAGCCAGGTGGATTATGAGCGTGCTTGAAAAAAGCGGAAAGTGTTGGAAGGATGTATTCAAACGGCATGAGAGCTTCGACCATAAACCAATTTAAAAGGAGTGTGACCAAGAGCAATCTTGAAACAAGTATTGTAGGCCCAAAGAACAAGAGGAAGTTTTAATGCGCCAATCAATCGCGGGGAAGCGCCACAAATTTTCTTGAGAATGGTGACCGAGTTTTGTTGGTGCTTTACGCCAACCCATTGCCTTGAGGATAGTAAGGTGTGCTCTTGTGATGATGTATCGAGATAAATCCGTCGGCTCCTTGATAGTATGATTGATGAAATGAACACCACGGTCCAGCGACCAGCTCGTGGGGCAGCGAATCAGCGTGATAATTTGTTGATAGAGGACTCTAGCCGTACTTCTTTGCGGTGTTGTCCGGAAGTGCACAAGCTTCCACCCCATTTGGTGGCGTGGTCGGTGAGAACTGAATGTATCGGGCGCGAGGTGTGCCGCTAGAGGGATCTATAGGTCCCACAAAGTCCATTCCCCATTTGCCGAAGGGAAGTGGCGTGGCGGCCCGGCGCCAAGGGAAGAGCGCCACGGGCGTGGGGCGCCCCACCGGGGCAAAGCGTCACACGTCTTGAGGCGTGGGCGTGAGCATCTTTGAAGAGCGTGGGCCAATAATACCCGGCTAGAAGGATTTTTCGCGTCGTCGTGGTGTCACCATGAAAATGACCACCACCGAGCCCTTGATGAGCTTCTCGAACAATGTGCGGAACTTCATGAGGTAGAACACAGCGTCGAAGGATGGTGTCCTTACCCTTTTGTAGAGATGTCCCAAAACCATGGTGTAGTCACGCGGACCTCTCCGGAAGAAATTGATGGCGACGAAGATTGTCGCTTGGCGGGTGAGAGAGCGCCTCGCCTTACGGTGGAAGAGCACCGTGAGGAGGTACCGCTGAAAATCATGGAACCAATGTGGTGTTGCCGTGACTAAAAAGAGCCGAGCATCCGAAAGGCGCTCGAGACCCCAGCCATGGGATCATCTGTGTGGATGCGTGAAAGATAATCCTAACAACATGAGATTTGGCCTTTATGAACGATTTCAAAAGGAGCAAATTCTTGGAGAAGAAGGACCCAACGAGCAATGCGGCCCGTGGGCGTGGACTTGTTGATCAAATAGAGGAGTGCTTGGTGGTCCACAAAGAACTTGATTTGATCGCCTAAAGGTAATGACCAGGCGTTGGACCTGAAAAATGAGACCCAAAAGCTTCACGCCCGCGGGCAATAGTTGCGCCAGCCAGGGGTTGAGTTTTTAAATTTGTAGCGATTTGGTTTGTCGGTGTCGCGCATCATATTCTTGAGAAAGAACAGCTCCAATAGCAAACGCCGGGACATCGACATGAACGTGAAAAGGGCTTGTCCCATTGAGGAGGAACAAGAACCGGTGCAAGGTAAGCAAAAGCTTCAGTTGTTGGAAAGCGGCTTCACTTCCAGGAATTCCAAGCCAGTGGATTCGCTACCCGCGGAGTTTATGAATGGGATCTGCAATGGCAAGCGGTCCGGTATGAAGGTGGAGTAATAATTGACCTTTCCCAAAGAAGAAGCGTCTCCCTTGATATTGGCCGGTGCTTGAGCCTTGAGCACAATAACCGATTTTGGCAGATCGGTGGTGATTCCTTTCTTGACAACATGGCCTACCGAACACCAGAAGTGACGCAAAAGGTGCATTTCGATTGAGACTAATGCCGACTCATCACATTTACGGAAGACGAGTTCCAATTTATCCAAATGGTCAGCCATGGAATCTGAGGCGAGAAGTCATCTTGAAAAAATTTGCAAGAAGGATTTTCCTTCATGAAATCATGAAAACCGAGAGCATGATCGCGTTGAAATGTTGAAGGAGAGTTGGATAATCCAAAAGGAACCACCTTGTGGCAAAAGTGCTTACCCGGGTGGTGAAAGTGGTCTTGAGTTGATCGAGTCTTTGATGGAGATCTGATTGTAGCCCGAAAAACCATCCATAAAGGAGTACATCTCATGTCCATTACTTCTTCCAACTTGGTCCATGAAGGGAAGTGGAAAATGATCACGCCCGTGGCCTGATTGAGTTTCCGATAGTCCAGTCCATGGCGGCCGGATCTACCATTGTGCTTAAGGGCAATGACGATGGGGCTCACCCATTCGAGAATGTTTGACCTCATAGATCAAACCCCGCAAAGAAGGGAGTTTGTCAATTTCCGCCTTATCGCGATCACGGTAATTAGGGTTGAGCACAATCGCGTCGTTGCTAATCGGTCGTCGCATCGATTTGGTAGGAATGGTGAGTTCCCCAAGCTTTTGTTGATTCCCTAAGATCTTTGTAACTCCATGCGAAAATATGTTTGAATTTTTGAATAGCGGCGGCCTGCGTTACGATAAAGGAGCCCAAGATTTGCAGCAATGCGGACAAAGTTGATTGTTGCCAACGTCCACAATCACTCACCGGAGTCCGAATATGGGGTATTGCTTCAGTATCACGGACAATGTGTGCGCGAGGAGGTTGGAGCATAACGGATGCGTGGCACTGGCGTGGTGAAAAAAGAGGTTGCTCCGGTTTCATCCGGCCGGAGGTTGCTTCATGACGGCTTGTACATCAGCGGGGAGTTGCGGGGAGGTGCGGCATCAAAAGTGATCAACGCGTTGGATTCGATTGCAAGGAGCGGTAGGGGTCAAGCAAAGCGACCCGCGGCTGGTCCTGATCAAGAGTCATTTCTCCCCAAGGATCCCGGCGCATATTCGGGTAGGATGGCGGAGGCGCTGATTCGTGGGTGGAGCTGGGCAGTAAATATTTTGAGCTTCTTGGAATCATTATGCGAGAGAGGGTTCGCGTTGTCGCCATGAAATGATCTGCTGTTTGCAAGTCCATGGTGGCATTGAGATGACCATCGGTGATGACTAAGCGTCCGTTGGCCCGAATGGATACTCTTTGCACGGCGGAGAAAAGGTCTGGCCGACCAAAGATTTCATAGTCACCCGGGTCTTCGCCAGCTTTCCAAACTCCAAATTCCATGGGGAAACGGAGATCACCAATGTTGATGTGAAGGATAGGGGACGGCGGTCGAGGTCAGCGTGATATGGCCATTAGCCAATTTGATGTCATATGGGGCCCGAAAGAGTTGGGTGATGCCCATTTGTTTCGCGGAGTTTATCCGTGATGAGATTGGCCCGTGCTACCTCCATCGATTTGAACATGGTTGACTTGCTGATTTCCCACCGTGGCATGGACCGTGGGTGTAGAGGTAGCCACGGCCCAACTAAAAATGTTGGGAGTGGTAATCTGGTCCTGAGAGCGGGACGAGAAGTTTAAAATGGTGGCCAAGCTTAAAGGAATTTTGATCTTGGCGAGCTCCTCTTGGAGTTCGAGAGGTACATGAGAAAAAGGATCTGCTGGTTCCACTGGTGCGGGAGTGCGTGGCAGGGAAGCAGCAACTTCTTTTTGATAAGTCAACCCTCCGCAATATTGGGATATGTGGGAGGCGTGGAGGTTGAGATGTTGAAGGGGTATCTTGTCTTTGTTGAGCTCTAGTGGTGGCATGAACATTTGCCAATGTGCGGCCTTCAGCAGCTTGCATGAGGTTCAAAATGCTTTGGCGAACTTTGGGCATGACATGTGGCATGAGCTTTTCTAAATCAGGTGCAAAGTGAACCTTTTTTCGTCCCTCATGAGGAATGGTGTCAACTCGCAAAGGCGCGGTTCATGTGCCCTTGAATAATAGTCAAGGGACGTGATGCCTTGGTGCGGCGTGAAACTAAACCAACCCAATTTGGACGGCCGGACTGGAGGATTAAGTGCCTGAAAAAATTTCCTCTTGGGCTTGTTGATCAATTTGTGGTTGATTTGTCGGAGCTGGTTGATAAGCGTGATTCTTGAGGCTCTTGGTGGCTTCTTAAGAACTGGTCGGGCCTTGTTTGCCATTAGCGAGCCGAGTTGGTGGCGTGGAGGCGGACCGATGTGGTCTGATTTGTGCCCGGAAGTCAGATCAACTTGTGGAAGTTGAGGACACGCCCGTGGTGGTATGACCCCATTCTTGACAAAGGATAACACCGAAGCTTTAGAAGGATCAAAAAGGAGGACGCGTTGTTTGGATCCCGTGGTTGGTCCTGTTGCTGATAGAGTTATGCGTGGGTTGCACCCGAAGAGGTGGCTGCTGATAGTGCGATTGTTGCCGGTGGTGTGGTTTGCACTTGATAAACCATTTTGTTGCGTAACGATTGTGGGATGAGTGCGCGTGCACTCTTCGTGGCATGATTGCACATGTTGCATCGCTTGCAATGAGGCGGGCCATTGGTGGAGTTGCACTCATTGGCCAAATGGCCTTGGTATTTGCAAATATGGCACCAGATTTGACCGCTGGTACCGTGGATTAGCGTGTTGAGGCTTGGTTTGTGGCCGTTTGTGGAACCATGACAAAGTGGAATGAGCGGGAGCTCTTGAAGAGCCACGCCGGGAGGAAACATTGGCGGAGTGATTGACAAGATCGATAGCCTTCTCCAAAGTTTTGGACGCAGTATTCATCATGAGTCAATAAGCGGGAGGAAGTCCTTGGAGAAACCGGACCAAAATCTGCAACCTGTAGGGTACTCCTTGAGCTTATCGAGAATGTGAAGTCGATCCGAAAAATCCCCGCAGACTCCAGTAGGCTCTTGTTGAAGTTCATTGAGTTGCTTGAGATGAAGTTGATCATCATCCGCGGTCCCGTAATGAGACGGTAATGCAAAGCGCATTTCGACCGCCTTGTTTCCAATGGCTTTTGTTGGACATGAGCCATTGATGCGAGCCAAACCGCCTTGGTGGTGGAAAAGATGTGGAATTTCAGTTGAGGTTGCGCGTGACCATTTAGGACAGCTAGAGCCTCAAATTCTTCCATGTGGGCTTGAGCACTTTGGTCTAATCCGTTTGCCTTCGTGGTTGCCAAAGGTGGGATAAGTCAGTTTCGAATCCGAAAGGTAGATGTGAAAGTCTTTGGGCTGGATGAGAACGGTATAGTGAGGATATTGAGGTTGTGGTGGATGTGGCATTGTGCCCCATCGGACCACGATGAAGGGGTGATCGCGGTTGAGAAACTCAAGTAGGCTGGAGCATTGGTTTTGAGATCCGTAAGGTTGTAAACGGAAGAGCGATGGGGAAACGTAGGAAAGGATATTCACGGTAGGCTTAAAGGAGACATGTGGATAGCCGTGCCACCCTGGGGAGATGATGGTTGTGAAGAAGAGGCGATGGCCCGAAGAATGATGGATGTAGGCATGTTCGTGGGGTGTGAAAATACGGTTGAGAAGGTTGAGCCCGATAAGGCTCCCTCGATAGTGATGAGGGGACCGAGGTTGTGAGCAATGTTTGCACGCTTGGGGCGGAACCTGGGACGAGATCTGACACGAGGGGTGTGGGTGGCGTGACCCCCCCAGACCAAGATGGCCTCCCTCGATGTCATAAGCGACCATACATGTGTCAACAAGCCTCGACGCCGGCGGCGCCCAAGCCAGAGGGCGCTCACGAGAAAGAAGTTCTTCCGGGCGTGAAATTACTTTACGCATATGGCGACGTAGTTGTGTAGGATAAAATCCCAACCGGCAAGCCCAGCGGCTGTTTGGGGGTCTGGTTCGGGAACTCGAAGACAAACTACGGAGGACCCGTGGATCTAATCAGAGAGTCCGGGGACTATGTCACGCCGGGATTTGCAAGAAGAGAAGAAAGAGAAGAAGACAGAACAAATGAGAGAAAGATGATAAGCTTCCCTTGATATCAATGATGAAAAATACATGAGCTCTCTTAATAGAGAAAACCAAGAGACAAGACTCAAAACTCATCTAAAAAATTATGTGCTAACTCTACTCATATATATAGTACAATGGCCTTGGGCCCAATATGCACACTCACCCATCTCTATGCCTTCACGAAGGAGGCCCGATTTGCAGAATGTTGGCGGTGCCTCTTGAAGTGCCTAGAAATCACGCCGACGCCGACGCTGCAGCGGAGGCGGTGTCAGCCGTCCTTGTCCGAAAGGCCTTTGCTGTTCGTGACCAAAGGCTTTGACCGTGTGGGCCGCTTTTGGTCTTCATGAGCCTTGGATGTTCAATTGGTATGACCGAGGATCCTTGAGCTTGACTGTCGTCTGTCAGATGAATGAATAGTCCTGCACTGGGAGGCAATGTGACTAACAAGGAGTTAGGTACGTATGACTCTAATAGTAAAATATAATTGGATGTAGATGAATAGCTGGAGGGAGCTCGAGCCGAAATGCAACATTGTTAATCTGGGTCATGATTTAGTAAGGATCGAGGTGCCTTAATCAAGCTTCTTACAGGGATGTGTAGTAGGGAGGTCCCCATGCAGAAGCCAAACAAGGTCACTATGTAAATTAGCATAATGTCGATAGCATTCTGGTGCTTTGAAGTCTTGCTTGAAGAGCCTGTAGTTTCTCAAATAGAGACTCAGCACTAGGATTGATAGAGTCATATCTAGGGACAGTAAGAGATCAATGAGGGTGCCTTCTAGAGTTCAAAAAGAATAGAGTCTAGCTAGTGAAAGCATGTGTTGAGTTATTATAGGCAAACTCAGCTAATAGAAGCTAATCGAGTATCCTGATGCAACACATGGAAAAACAAAAAAATACAAAGACGTGTCTTATATATTAAGGACGCGTCATATGGAAAGTAGTGGAAAAAGTTTTAGTTTAAGACATAAGGTTCAATTCAATTCCAATCATATATGATATCTTATTGCATTATGATAGTAATATTTTATGCCGCCCATGGAGAAAGGACCCAAGATTTTATGTTGACCTTGAAATATATTTTTTATAGTGCATTCTGGACAATTTACGATCTAAATCTCTTTAAACTTGCATTTACATTGCGCAAGCAATTACCTTCTCGTTGCAATTCCATTGTTATGGCATGCATCTCATGCTGCCACATCGGCAAGTCTTCTGCAAAGGAATTTCAACAAGAAGTAATTCTTGTATACAAAAGTATGTCTTGTAATCAAAAGGGTGCCACAATAGGTCACATACCATTTTCTACTCAATTCATAAAGGGGCATAAAAGTTTTCGAGGAAGTATATTACAACATGTGGTCTTAAATAGACTAGATGTTCCACTATACAATTTTCTTTAATCCACCAATCTTCTTGAATCTATTACCTTATCTTATAGGGTGGCAAAGACTGAAAACATTGTTCTAGAGACCATCCAAAGAGAATAGAAAGTAGCAACAATATCAAGGGAGGGTATTTCAAGCACCAGTTTCTATACTTCTTTATGAAATATTCTCTTTGTAGTGTATATTAATTGTATATAGATAACTTACATGGGAGTATATTGATGTCATGAACCTACTCAAAAACAAGGAAAATACGGGAAAATACGCAAGAAATACGGAAGAAATATGCCAAGATCGGCAAAGAATCTGATATATGAACAGGAATCAAGAATACAATGGCCCGAGAATAGCGAAGGGAACAAAGAGATGTATGCTAGAAGGCTCAAGATCGGCGTTGAACCTGAATAGTTCGACAAGAAGGAGGTGCCTCATATATATCTAGTTCAGTCAAGATAAGCGCCCACTCCAATGGATGAGATGCTGCCATGTCGGCGCATGCATTTAGGTTCTAGAATATTGTAGAACCTCCCCGAGATAAATACATATGAGGGAAGGCGGAAGGAATGTCTTCCAGCAAATATTGGTGGACTGGCCAACGTGGTGTGACTTCTAGCAACTGGAAGGTTGCGAAGTTCAAACCCCGCCTTGTCGACTACAATTTTGCATCCGTGGGACGACCATCTTTGTACACATACGATTATAATGATAAAATGATACTTAATATCCCAATATCCGTCGCCACACCATCCCGCCCTAACTCTGACGGCAGTCCCTCGGAGTTGGGGCAAGTACTCAAACTTGGCTTGTGCTTAGTAGGGTGAAACTCCGCAATTTTTGTAGGATTAGTCGCATTCTCGCAGGCTCCTGTGTCTCATCACTTGGCGAAAACCTTCCCAATTGGACAAAGCAATACAATCGCCCATCACAAAACTTAGAGTCCGTGACCCTCAATCTCGAACTCCTCATGATCATCAATCTCTCGAATCGGTAAGTGGAGGGTACTTGACCGAAATAGATTCGCCATATAGGGTTCCAACAAAGAAACACATGGAACACTAGGTGAAGCCAATCGGATGGCGTAAGCTCAAGACGAAAGAAAGATCACCAAATCTCGTCTCAATGATCCCGATAGACCTACGCTCAGAGTCGAAGCTTGTTACAGTGGGCGTAGCCGGCTTCAACCCGGACGAAGAGCCAAACAAGATCACCAACCGCAAAAGGAGCCGCCCCGATGATGATGATCTCAAAGTGATGATAATGATAACGCGGTTTGAGCCCTCGAGGAGATGGTGTCAAGATCATCCTAGAGCATGCGAGCTTCTCGAAGCCTATTCTTGATCGGATTGATTTGAATATATCCGGAGGCGAGTGAAAGACCAACGGGATGCATGCCGTATTAATAAAGAACTGAGTCTGCAGTGCGGAGGCATGGACGAGGGTTTGTAAGCAAATTCTGCCGGCCGGTAGCTAATCAACCCAGTCATCCCGCTGATAATTGATGAAACATCGCAAATACTGCTGAAGTGTTTGATTAGTGCATCCACTTGTCCATTGGTCTCGGATGATGTCCTAAGAGAGAGCGGTAACGTTCCACATGCAAGAGTTGCAACAGACGCCCAAAAGCCAGCAACAAACCGAGGGGCGCGTCAATGATAATGTTATCGGTAAAGCCATGGAGCCAATCCACCCTCTCAAACAAGAGAACCGCTTGTGGCTTCACCGAGATAGAAGTGCTGCAAGGAATGAAATGTGCCATCTTGGAAAAACGGTCAACAACAACAAGGATGGCATCATGCCCCCCGGAGGATGGAAGCTCGACAATAAAATCCATTGAAATACCCCTCTTCCAAGGACCGGCTAGAAATGGTAGTCTGGAAGTAGGCCATGTGGGCTGTGTTTGGGAGCTTTTGCACGACAAAGAAATATCACATGAGCATACAAAAGTCTCAACAAGTCTTGGCGAGACTGGCCACCAATAATCTCGAGCAATGAGTTCGTAGTCTTTGGCAATGCCAAAATGGCCTACGAGGAGAATCATGATGAGATCAGTAATCTTGAAGTTAGAGGGCACCATCCGGAATATACAGAATCCATCATGAAAAACAGTCCATCTTGAACCTCAAAATGATCATAGTCCAACCTCATTTCTCAGAAGATGGTTCTGTGCCAAGCCTGTATATTATGTCCTCGCGCTAATGGGTCGGAAGGAAGAGATGCTCAAATCGCATCTCCAACAAGGATGTACCATGAGGCCTTCGAACAAAGTGATGGCCATGAGCTGTAAAACGACGGAGTCCTAGAATAACCCGTGATTGCTAATCAAATGTCGGCTCCCCGCCTTAGGTTGAAATAAGATTCACGAAAGAGCATCCGGTTTCCCTTGAAGTGTGCGGGGTCAAAACTTGATGGATGAAATCAAAGCGGGATAGCACACAATGTATGCCCCGGTACCGGCTGACGTTAAAAAGAATCCTCGAAAGCAGACTGGAAATACTCCAGATTGGATTGATCCCATATCTGCAGTCACCTTGCTAAGGAGAACCTCAGAAATCGCCGCCATTCTTTGAAAAGAGTCAACAACGCCAAAGTTCCTTATAAATAAATAGATATTATTTCTGCGGCACAACTTTCGGAATGGTAGGCGCCATCGGGTGCAACTCATGATCATCCCCTTTGCGACAAGATGCGCCAAGAGCAAAATCGGTCGCATCAGCGGTGAACATAGGACGCCAGCAGATCCGGTGCTTAAAAATGTGTGCCGCCAGAGCATGCTCCATGAGTGATGAATGCTGATTCGTCCAATCCACTTAAAGGAACATCCTTTCCCGGTGAGGACGGTCAAAGGCAAAACGTCTCCTAATAGTCCTTGATGAGGCGGCAATAAAATTGGCAACCCGAGAAGCACCGTACATCTTTAACTTAGGAAGGTGTTTTCCAATCAAGAACCTGTCGCCTTCTAGATCCGGCTATGTACCTACACCGACGTGATGCGATATTCCAAAACTCGACATTGTTCTGCCGAATCTAACACTTCTCCAGCTTGGCATAAAGTCCATGTTCCCGTAGAAGTAAAGGACCTGACCTTCCACATGTTCCTCTCCATGTTCTCCAAAGTTAATAAATCGGTATCATCTACATAGACGATAACAAAAGATTCAAAACTCTCAAAAACTCGTTAGCCATGTGCCGAAAGACCGTTGGAGCATTGGTAGGACCGAAAAGGCATGACAGGTACTAAAATCACCATACCTGAAAGATGGTTTTCCACTCATCACCTTCCCCGATACGATAAGATTTTCTATAGGCACCGAAGATCACTTTTCGAAGTATCGCACCTTGGGAGCCGCTTCAAGTAACTTCCGGGAATCGGGATTGAGAGATACCGATGATGACAAGGATCTTGGTTGAGGCTGATAATTCACAGATCCAAATGTCGTCCCAACCTCCTGCCGACGTTCCGCTAACCTGTCCCAAGATTCTCGATATAGGTCCTTGAAAGTTCTCACTTTGTTGGCTACAAAGCCACAGATAGGGCCAAAATGGGGTCAGCCCTCGATGAAGATCACGGGCGCCATAAGGACGAAGTTCGGGAAACTTGCTGGGCTTTTGACCTTTATTAAAAACATCATCGCCAAAATTCCTGTACTTATCGTGAAGCGACCGAGCGACGCCGGGCAGCTGCTGAAGATGGACTTGACAAATGTTTATCCGGGATCTGTCAATGACGAAAACTGTGAAAAGAGATTCGGTGATGAACAGGCTGGGCAGTTCTGCCGTGGGCGGTGATCAAGAACGAGCAAGAGTGAAATGTGGAGCGTAAGTAGAGCAAATCGGGAACGTAGAATTGGAGCAGAACCGGACGAATTGATAGTATAAACGGAATGGCGAATTGGCAGACGAATGCCATGGCACGAACGGCATCGCATACTGGCGACCGGCACTGGCGACCGAACTGGTCACCGGCGCGGACGACCACTGGTTGCCTGACCACCGATATGGTTTTGATGGCGGCACGGATCGGCCCACCGACAACGGTGGCGTCGCATGCCCACCTCGCCGGTAGCTGCCAGTACGCAATACTATCTACAGCGCATTCGCACCACAAATCGCTGCTCATCCTCTCATCCTCCCATTCTCCTCCAAATTCAAAATGAAATGGAGATAAAAATTTTTACTCACCTGTCCTGGCGAACAAAACCCTTCACATGTGGGAGGAGTTGAAGGAAATGCCGCAACCACGGGAGATTCTACTCTACCGGCTCAAATAAAGCTTTCCTATCGATGGGCACTTCACGTGGCATCCAAGAGTTAATATGATTAGTTTCCCACGTAGAGGCAAAGATAGCCTCTTCTCCTGACGCTAAGCCAAGGAAGATAAAGGTCCTCGAACTGCCTCATCAATTCAAGTATAGGGTTCGTGCCTGACCTGGATTCACAAATGAAATTGAGGAATGAAGAAGCTGTGCTGTGTAATTGGGAAGATCTCGACACGCTCTCCCGCCAGGTTCAAGAGCCATTATCACATCAACCCCAAATTGATGGCTTCCTCCAAAGTCTCAGGGTCCTCCATAGATAATGATATCCTTGACATCTCACTCATCCCTTCGGCGTAAGATCATCCCATGATTCACTCTAATTTGACGAAATTTCGAATGAGCATATCGAGCCGGACGAGCTCGCCTTAGGATTTTGCAAAGCTTTCGTGATCATGAAAGTTTCATTTCATGGGTGTCTCCCAAAGCATGCCTCAGCTCTGAAATGAATAAAGCAAAATTTTGCACTGAGCCCTTTCTCTCAAAGAAGGGGGCAAAACCACCAAGGCATTGATCCGTAAAGAAGAGAGCCAACTAGGGCTGACCGTTTTCTATCTCAGAGATATCAGGAGGGTGAGTCAATAACAAGATCTAATCTAGTTCAAAACTCTAGGCTTGAATTCAAAAGCTACTTCAAATTATTCTCTGAAGTCATCTCTGTTCCGACACTTCCTGAGCTAGAGGGTCGATCAAGAGAAGCAATGTTCGAGCTTTATTGTCTAAATGCAATCACGGGCATACTGAACAAGTTGTTGGACCTACTTGTAGTGGGCGATGAAACCCTCCTCCAGTTAGAGACAGAATTGCCCAATAGATTGGGGCAGCAGTCCTAGGATCGGGAGCGCAAGAGAACTCCAGAAGTGGTGGATTCCGTCAAACTGGCCATGTCTTACTGAAACAAGGAAAATACGCGGGAAATATGCAAGAAATACGAAGAAATACGATCGGCAAGAATCCTGAGATATAAACGTAAATCAAAGAACATAACGGCCCTACGCGCTGGCAGAACACTGGCATTTATGCCCAGAAGGCCTGGACCCGCTGTCCGGAATGGCTTGACAAGAAGGAGGTGCCCGCTATAGTATCGTCGGCGGTCAAGATAGCCACCAATGGATGAGATCACGCCATGTTATGCGATGCATTTGGTCGAATATTCGAACTCTGGAGATAGTCCCACATACGAGGAAGACGGAAGAAATATTTTCAACAAACATTGGTAGTGCACTTGAAATAGGTGAATCTGGAACCGGAAGGTTATAGTTCAAATCTCGCCTTGTGCAATTACCCTCTTTTTGCATCTCGTGACGACCATCTTTTGCGCTGATACGAGTATGTAATCAGATCAGATGATACCAATTATCCATGGCTCTGCCACAATTGAGCAGCATCAGAAATGGAGAGTATGTATTGTTTAGGATTACAACTTAAAGACATAATTTCCAATGGAAAGTAACAAGAGCAAAAATAGGTTCCATAAGATTACATGTTATGAAAAATACGCGAAGTAGAAATGTATCAAAGAATTTCCATCTCAACAATTCAATCTACAAGAATCACGAGCTACAACTTATTCAATCATTGATTAGGTTGAGATTGAAATAGACGTGATGGATGTGTAAGAGAAGTATTAAAAACGGATCTCGATGTTGCAAATTTCATGGGACCTTCCATCTCCATGACTAGTTAATGATTTTTATTAATTTGATAACCCTTGATTTCAACACGAAAAAGAAAGAATGTTTTGTGGCGCCTTGCAGCCATGATAATTTTCTTGCATATTAGCTATGTTATATAAAGATAGTGGGAGACACAAAAAGACATGATATCAAGTCTTATATGTTGTCTTATTACATTGTCTATGTGTTGTCTTATTGTATTGCCCGCATTAGCATCATCATAGCCGATTCAGATTTGTTCTCTCTCAACAATTCCTTTGCTAAACTCGATCGTGAAAGGCTTTACCAAGTTTCCCTCTCCTTTCCATCTCAAGATTGAGTCAAACTGACCATCTTTTATGAGTAACTTTACAGA